>VDFB02000008.1:173618858-173639374 GCA_007258455.2 Sequoia sempervirens | reverse complement strand
TTTTAAACCATCAATCTTCTTAATTTACAAATTTCTCAAATTATGCTTGAATCTCACCAACTCCTCATTCAAGGACTCATGCAATTGAGATTAGATGGAGATAAAATCTTATTGAAGCAATTCTTTTATCTCCTTCCATCAAAGGCTCTTTTTTCTGCACAACCTGGAATAGGGACCTTGAGTTGGTAACATTGGAATCCTATTTTTCAATTGATAGTAGAGAATTTTTTTAGCAAGATCCTATCAATTGAATTTTTTAGCAAATATTAACTTCTTATATTAAAAATAATTTAAATATTTTAACACATGCATTAGATGGATCTTTGGTTTTTGATGATTTAGAGATATTATGTATTGATAATTGTGTGATTGAAAGGTTTAACAAATATAAGTCATTTGGAAAAGCATTATGAAATCTAGAGTTGAGCAAGTGATTAGATATGGACTCTTTTGCATTGAAAGAGGTGTAATATTATATAAGGAAATTGAGGGGGGGGAAAAAAGGAACTAAATAATGATCTCCAAATAGTGAGAAAATAAGAATCTATCTAGAATTTAGTAATAATATATATATATATATATATATATATATATATATATTGATACAAATACACAACTAAACAAAAAAATTCTCATATTTATTTTAAATGTTTGATATATGTTATTCATTACATATTTTTTAAATTTTGTATGTTTTTGGTGGAGTTACTATTGGAAGGAGAATATAATTGTAAACTATATATATTTTAAGTAAATCTATATCTTTTAGTATTTAAAATTACTTAAATAGTTTCCTCATTGATATCTTGTTTACTTTAACATACGCCATAATAGAAGTTCACATGCACATCAATCTTAGAGAAAAAATATATATTCATGCCCTTTTTCATTACTATTTTTGGTAAACTTTGAATAGATTTTCCTTTGTTCAATAACAAGTCTACAAGTGGGATATTCTTGTGTGAATTAATCTCATGACATTACCCTACCTTGCATAAGATCTACTAGTTCAAACTTGACGTAGTAATTATCAACCCTACACATTAAAAATTTAAATTCAATTTAAATCTTGACAGCACCCTCCTACTAATCATTGTGAGCTTACCTAATGCATGTTTATCTTGATTTGCATGTTGTATTTTACTTAAATAAAATCATTTAAGAATTTAAAATGATCAAATATTATTAGGACAATGAGGATTTATCAAAAGAACATTTTCATTGAGAGAAATGTAATAACATTTTCTCATAACATATATCATCGTGTCTCTAATCATTATTCCTATGTCATGGATTTGGTTTGGTTAGGGCTCTAATTGAGGAGAACAAAATCCTCACAATTTAGCACATTCCCTAAAAATGTTACTAAACACTTTCTATCTATATTCCCTAAAAATGTTACTAAACACTTTCTATCTATATTGAGGTTCAAATATTAGAAGATCAACACATGTAAATTATAAACATCAATTATTTCCTAGTTGATTCTTATGGTATAGATTTATATTTGCACACTAGTTCGGTTTCTCAGACATGGATATGAACCAAAGCAATACTTTGAGACATTTATTCATGACCATCTAGGGATCTAAATGAAGATAACACAAGCCTCACAGTTTAGTAGATTTTGTAATACTATGTATATTCACTCTTATAATTATATTAATATATAAATATATAGGCTTACCGCCTTTGCTTTAAAACAAAATAATGTTTGTAAGCATTGTCAATCCATAATAAAGTGTAAATGTTAAAAGATAAAAAATTAATTTCAAAAGTAATTTTTTACTAGTTGTTATTGGAATTATGGGTAGAAGCTTGTGAATAGTTTTATTTTTGTACACATATTTGAACCAAATAAAAAGGAGTACTTAATTCACATATTTAAAAGCATTTATAAAATCAAGTCCAAAATCTCTTTTAACACTTCAAATAATCAACATCTACATCTCAAAAACATCACATTTAATTCATTTAATTTAAATATCAATCATCTAATATAAAAATAATATTATTTTAAAATAAAACATAATAAACATTTTTTCATTAAAATAAACAATTAAATATAATTAACATTAATAAATATTATAAATAAGATATAATCTTTAAAAAAAGTTATTATTAAAGTTATAAGAAAGATAAATCTTTTCTATTTCCTAACAAAGAAAATGAACCGATACTTCGTAATATAAAAAGGAACACTCACCACAATTCATGTAATGAAATGAATGTGGGATTAAGACTAAATCCCCCAATCCAATGACCGAGAAAATGTGTAAAGTGGAAACGGAAAACACGAACAGCTATGGAAGGAGAACGGGAACAGGAATGGCAAGTGTAAACTGCAATGGTGGAGTACTACGGAAACATAGATTTGAGATGGTGCAGTTAAAGAAATGCTACAGAAATGAGAGAGAGGTTGGGTTAAGAGGGCCCCACATGGTGCCAAAAATCTAAGGGAGTGTACCCTTAGAGTGTGTTGGTTAAGCCCGACCCTCATATAATACCTTACATTATGGAGCTCAATTCTCTAATATATTACTACTTATCAAATCCTTTGTAAATAATTGTAAACTTATGACTCCATTTAAGCATTTAATTGATTTTCTTGAATCAAACAAAAACATAAACACACAGTGAACAAATTCTCAAGAAGAATGACAACTTCATTGGCTCATTCAAAATTCACTCAAATCCACATAAGGAGAGAAATATATTAGAATTATACATTTATTCATGCTTATAAGTCATATCTACATACAAATTAAGATAATTTGCATATATTCATCCAAAACTCAAAACAGGCTATCTATTCTATTCCGTCCGCTTGGGGTTTTAATAGCCAATGGCACCACATATATCACTTCCTCATCAGAGGACAAATTCTACCCATATATTCAACTGAAAACCTAGCTAGAGCTTTCATTAGTTCTCTCCCTAAAAATGAGCCTTGAATTCCTTTTTATATGACAAGGGAGCAACAAGCTTCAGGCTCAAATGTAATTTCACCACAAATTCTCATTTGAACAAAATCTCCATTGCATTTGAATTTCATTTCAAAACTTCCCACATGTTGAATCTGCAAAACATTTATAGTGCATGGACTGGGGTAGCATAAAAGAATAGGGGAACACAAATTGTCATCAAATTCCCCTTGTCGCTATCCATGCAAAAAATCCAGGCAACCAAATTGCCATGAAGGCACCACAGCAACTTCTTATTTACCCGCCACCATTCCCTTACCAACACTCTGACCTGGGTATACATGCCCGCTTCTAGTTGTTGCCCAATACGGTTCGAGTCGGTCCGCTTGGGGTTTTAATTTGAACAAAATCTCATTTGCATTTGAATTTCCTTTCAAAACTTCCCACATGTTGAATCTGCAAAACATAGTGGTGCACAAACTGGGGAATGCTAGAAGAAAAGGGAACACAAATTGTCATCAAAATCCTAGTGCACGAACTGGGGAAATCTAAAAGAAAAGGGAACACAAATTGTCATCAAAAAACCCTTGTCACTATCCACACAAAAATGCCAGGAAACCAAATTACCACGAAGGCACCACAACAACTTCTTATTTACCCGCCACCATTCCCTTACCAACACTCCGACCCTGGTATACACAGCCGCTTCTAGTTGTTGCCCAATACAGTAGACTCTCAGCCTTGTCTTCTTTATTGTCCTTGCCCAATATGGTTCAAGTCGGTCCGCTTGGGGTTTTAACAACCAATGGCACCATAGCTATCTCTTTGTCATCAGAGAACAGACCGTGATTGAAGAGAGGTAAATACCGACAGTAGTCTGAGTCGGTCTTGGTTACATCATCAGAAGTGTTGCTCGTAAGGTCAATGGGCGAGTGTTGGCATCCAGAGAAGCCATGCCACCCATACCTTATTTTCCTACCAACACTAGTAATGGAGCACACCGCCGACTGCTTGCCTTTGTCATCTACTAGTTGAGCAGCAACGTCCTGGAATTGCAACCTTCTACTGCATCTAGTGGGCACAAACTTTGGGCTTGTCCAGTAAAGTACCTTCTAAATAGCGAGGACCGAGCTTTTGTGAGCTCAAACGAATAGACCTCCTTACTGATTTACTCATTTTCTCTTCTCAGACAAGCACTCAAACTTGATTAGACTGAACCCACAAAGTGCTCTAACTGCTACAAGAATGATACTATTAGTAGTAAATTCCTCTTTTATTTATTGTGCGAGGTAATGGCAACCTTCATCAATGCTTAGTAAACATGCATGTGAAAACATGGCAATTTGGCAGTGTATGTACTATCACCGTTTAACTAGAGCTACATGAGAATCCAAAGATCACCCTTCATGATTGCCAACAACAACATCTTCACATAGATTGAGATCGACGTGTCTACACAAGCAAAGAATAATTCATTAATGCTTCACCAACCTTCATCTTCCTCTTGCCAGCTAGAATAGTAGAGATTTACATTAGCTTTTGATCTTCGTTGTCGATCTAAAACCATGGGTTATGAGCTCAAGAGTGGAGATTGGGCCCCACATTCCATACAGGACACACATCTGCCTTTTGCTGACCTCGCGCCAAATAACAGGGTGACACCTTAGGTCTACGAGTTGGCAGGGTATGATCGAGATCTTCTCCCATATCTTCGAATCTAGAAAACCTACACATTGCACAGTTAGTATTTAATGAAAGGCTTTGGCTAAGCCGTCGGTGACATGACCACTGGAGTTAATGGCTTAGGCTTACATCACTGGATTAAAATTAAAACCCAACTTTGATTTTAATACTTTATTTCCTCTTCGGGGTTTTATTTCCTAAGTCTGAGTTGGACCCATTAAATTCTTATCCCCAACCTTTAACAAGAACAAATGATTAGCTAAGGATTGTATTTGTTATTTATAACTTTAGTTCTAGAGGAATTCTTAATTACCAATTCTTATTTATGCATTTGTATATGAATCCAATTGAATGCCAACTCCATATCATTATGGAAAATTTTATTATTGCAACCCTAACTCTAACACTAATTAAACCTTGAACCTAACCTGATTGAACTCATATTATAACCCTAACTCTAACAATAATTGAACTGTAATTGTAACCCTAATTGTATCAAAATCCTAGAGAACTCTAATTGAACCCTAACCCTAAAATAGACAATAACCCTTACCTTAATTGAACCCTAGCTGCAATCCTAGCCCTAATTTAAGACTAACCTTAACACTGACCTTAATTAAACCCTTATTGAATTATAACCGTAATTGATCCCTAACCCAAATTGAATACTAATTCAACCTTAACCCTAAGTGTATAGAAACCTTAATTAAACTCCAACCATAATCTTATTTGAATTTTGACCCTAATCATAACCATAATTCAACCCTAACCTTAATTGAACCCTAACCCTAAACATGAGTTCAATTAAGTTTAAGGTTCAAATAGGGTTAGACTTTAATTAAAAATTAGGTATAGAATTCTATTAGGATTAGGGTTGGGGTTGGGAGTAAGATGGAGTTCTATGATAGAAGCGTGGGGTTAGTGTTGAGTTCAATTAAGTGAGGAGTTAGTATTAGGGTTAGGGTTATGGTTCAGTGGGGTTTCATTAATGTTAGTTTTAGAATCATAAAGTTATGTTTAGGGTTGGATATAAAATTAGGAAGTTAGGTTTGAAGTTAATTAGTGTTAGTTTTAGGGTTGGGGTTATGGTTAGACTTATAATTAATGTTAGTATTGGGATTAGATTCTATCACTTTAATAAAAATAATCTTCTATAAATTCATTCAATTTTTTTTTGAAATGATATAATTTAAAATATTTTCAAATTTACCTATGTTGATATATGAGATATATAGCAAATCTAAACTCTATACAATTTATAGTTAACTTGAAATTGTGTATAAAAAGGTTTAAGTTATGAATGTTATAATATAACAAGAGCTGCAGAGCTGCGAAGTTCCTGCCATAAAGTTTTAGAATAGTTTTGTTTGTATTTGTTGTGTATTGCAAAAGCCCTGGATCAAACATCAGAAATATCGATTGAACCCATATGCTCGTTTTGTTAATTGTAGAGTAGTGGACAAAAGCATAGCAATATTCATTAGACCAAGACCACAAGGTAGAGGATTAATTGATGAAGTTATTCTTGAATCCTCTTCATAGGAAACATGACCAACTAATTGGTATTCTCTTTTAGCACTAGGATCATACAGTAGAAGCAATAGTTTTAATTTTCTATATATATATATTTTTTTTTTTTATTCAAGGGTAAATGGTTTTATTGAGAGCTATGGTGGATACAACCATTCAACAATGCCACCCAGGGGTTTTGAACCTTCTAGGCACAACAATGCCACCTATAAACCAACACACCATGCCAATACCGGCTTAATTTGCTATATATTAACCATCTTTTACTTAATCCCCTAATTTATGAAGAAGACCCTATGGGGGATGATTAATCGAATTGAAAAAGAAGACAATTCATTATGCAATTAGTACTCCCCTGGTTGAAGCTGATAAGAGGTATATGCAGTATAGAAGTTGCCAAGTCAACTTATTAAAGGCTTTGGACATATTCAATTTGATAATCATTGTAGAATAGGTGGTAAAATTTTGAGAGATTGAATGGTTCTCTGGTGTAGGTGGATTTGCAAGGTGTACTTTACTCTGAAGCATTCTCATGAGGTCAAACACAATGATAATAAATATGAACAATATCTAAGGTATATAGAAATAAATGTCTTGTGGGCTTCAACAGAGTCTTTTAAACAAATTGGCATCTAGCATGGTCATGAATTAAAAATTAACCAATATTATTATACCCTTATTGTACCCTACCCTTTATTAAACCCTAATTTAAGCCTAACTCTACCACTTACCATAGCTCTAACCTTAGCTTCAAGTTTTATTCTAGATTAAGAAATGTAATTGTACTTGTTGTGTAGCCAAAATTTTTTGAGGATGAGGTAGTTTATTTTTTATAGTTTAGAGTGAACACGTGTGGATGAAAGGAATTGAGAGGAATAGAAAGAGTTTGTTGAGGTAAACATAGTTAGAAATAATCTGCACAGTTTGTGAGGTTTTCCTAATTGATAAGAAGATATCTACTTGAATATTAACTTATAAGGTTGAAAGGAATTGAGATGAATATGCATAGCTAGTTATGCTTTCCTATAGACTATTTATTTATTTAGCGTGCATTAATCCATGGAATAAAGTTAGACTATTTATTTAAATAAGAAGAAAAAAATCTTTAAATTTAGACTATTTATTTAATTAATATAATAAAGTTATTTATTTCCTTATTAATTATTAATTAGTTAACATGTTTTATTTCACAAACTAATATATAGTAATTAATATAAGTTGTAAATAGAAGGTGAATTATTTCTAAAACAAATATGATAGAATTTGTGATTGATTTAAATGATTAATTTAAATTTGATTTAAAAGTAATTACTGTTAATTTTAAAGTTGATTTTTAAAAATAATAAATATTTTATAAAAGTAATTAGTATTTATTCTAAATAATTATTGTAGTCTTAATTCATTTATTTTGCAAAACTTATCTTAGTAATTAGAGTTAGTTCAAATTTCAAAGCAATTGAAAATTTGTTAGTTTAAATATATGTTTCATAAGTGTTGTTTTAGAATTAATTTATGACAAAGAGAGGTGATTAGTATTAATTTATTTAAATTATAATACAAAAATAATTTACAAGGTATTCATTTATTTTTAAATAATAATTAACTAATTTATATTAAAAAGTAAATTTTTTGAGTAATTGGTATTAATATTTTGAAAGAATTAGCTCAATTAAATTTATGCTACAAATCAATTTAGTATTAAAGGTAATTAAAAATAGTTGAATTTTGATGTTATATTGATTAATTAGTTAGCATTTGTTATTCAAAGTTTAAATTTTATTAATTATTATTATTATTTTAATAATGCAAAGGAAAATAGTAAATAAATGTTACATACCCAATGTGAGGGGTAATTAGTAAGTAATTTAATGAAAAGTAATTTATTTTTATAGTGTAATTTAATAAAAAGTAATTTATCGTTATAGTGTAATTTACTTTTCAAAATAGTTAGTATGGTTTACCTCATTGAATTATTGGAAATAAACAACCTAAGTTTAATAAAACTCCTAAAAATTAGTTAAGATTCGAAATGGAAGTAATGGAAGCACATTAATCACTTATATTGGGTGAAATTTGTGTTCCAATTAGATTGAAGATAATTGAATTTTGAAATATACAAAAAATGCTTTAGATATCATTGGTTAAAAAGAGAATTATTAATAACTAGTTAAGATTTGGTGGTGCCTATAGTTCCCTGGCAGGAACTAATAAAAAGATTCAAAATAACGAAATAGATTAATTACAAGTGAAAAAAATAAAGTTTGTCTTCTGAAAATCAGCCCTTATCACTCAAAGTTTTGTAGCCAATAAAATTGAGAAAATTAATTTTTTAAATTTGAAAAGTTAAAAATCTTGCATATTTACTTTTAACTATATGCAAATATTTGTCCAAGCGAGAGAGAAAAAAAGAAGTTGAGTTCTCATTTATTTAAAATCTAAGTTATTAATAACTTGTTAAGGAAAAGGAATTAAGCCTATAGTTCCCTTGGCGAGGAACTAAAAATAAATGTGTTTTCAATGTTTATTTGTTAGTTTAAAAGATGTGCCAATAATGTTGCAATCACTAATGATTAGAATTTTTCTTGATGGTTAAAATAGATTGGTAAGTAAATTTATCCAATAATAAGTAAATTTATAATTGATTTTTTTTCTTGATAAGTAAATCAATATTTCATAAATTTATCTATAATTCTTATTTAATTTTTTCTTAATTATATTAAATTATATTTTATTAAATTGTTAAAAATTTAAGTTGCTTATAAATAATTTTATGTGTTTTATAATTAACTTGATATTGTGTATAAAAGGTTTAAGTTATGAATGTTAAGTATTGTGAAATTATTCTATATTGGTATGTTATGAATGCTATATATTATAAAAGAAAAATATTTCCTAATATATTTTTAATGCATCTTTATATTTATAAACAAATATCTAAAATAAAAATCTGATTGTAAAAAAAATACAACTTAATGAGTGAACATACATTTAAAGTTAAAAGTGAAATTATAAAACAAATTGTAGATTTATTTTATTTTTCTTCTATAAATATAATTTTTAGTTCATGCCAGGGAACTATAGGTACCACAAGAATTTAACTAGTTATTAATAACTCTCACTTTAACCAATGAGAATTTGAATAATTTTTCTATTTGAATTTTTTCAATCTATTATCAATGTATAGATGTGAATTATATAACAAAATATATTTCAAAAATCAATTCTCTTGAATCTAATTGGTACACAATTTTCACCCGATATAAGCGATTTTGGCGCTTCCATTACTTCCATTAAAGATTATTATGGAATGGTGGGTAATCCTGCATAGTAACAAATCATAATTAGTATTTATCTATTAATCTTATCACTTGTATAATCCTACATTGTAACAAATCATACTTACGATTCATCTATTAGTCTTATATATATTGTAACAAATCATACTTCATATTAATTTAAAATATTTTTAAATTTAAATAGTTAAATTATATTGATTTTAATATTTTCAATTTTTATGAAGATTATAGTTTAATCAACAAATTTATATTTAAATTTTAGTCTTTTTTTAATAACTTCCTTAATTTTTAGATGTTATGGCTAATCTTATCATTCAACCTATTCATTAAATTTATACTTATATTTTATATATTTTTGAAATATTTATTTTTATATATAATTTATATTTTTTTACATTCTTTTAGATTCTTGTTATAATTGACTATTCTTTTCATTGTTTTAATAAAAGTTAAATTTTAATAAATAATATTTTAAAATAATAATTTCTACATTATTAATACATAAAAATGTGCTAATATAATAATTAGGTTTTCAATTTTACCAAGTAAAAGGTATATATTTTTAGTTTCTATAAGATCTTGAGTTTGGTAGTTGACTTTCCAATTTACAAGTAAAGACTTTTTATCTCTTTTCATTATTTTTAGGTTAGTGGTATCTGATTGGTAATTATTTTTATTATTTTTAATTATATTTTGATATTTTTAAATTAATTAGAATTTGAGCTATTATGCTATACTATAATATTTATTTATTTTATTAGAATTTTGTATATATTTAATAAGTGAAAAAATGTGTTGCTATAAGTAGGATGTTTTCCAAATTTTTAAGTGCAAATAATTCATTTTTATGTGATCTTTACCCTTCTTTTAATATAAACAAACTCATCATTATAATAATTAGGTTTTCCAATTTTACAAACTAAGACTTTTTATTTATTTATTTTTGCATAGCATTTGACTACTGATATAATTTAATTTTAAATGGTTTTGTTTAGAAAAAGCATAGACACCTCAACCCACAAAACAACTAAACAACTAAAAGGAGAAACACAAGCATAAACAAAGAGAGTGAAAGACAGATGGGCAATAGCCTAGCACAAACAAAGCACAGAAGAAAAATACAAACCACAACAAAAATTGTTAGCCTTACCATCCAACCTATAATTTATAAATTTCTAGCGCCCCAAAAATTGTTGCTATAGATAGTATATATTTTTATTTGTTAAATATTTTTATCTCTTAGTTTTCGTTTTCCCTACATACTATTTGACTAGCAATATAAATGCTTTAACTTAGTGTACACATCATTTTATTGAGATATATTTTATTAAAATTTTATGTTGGTTTCATTCTTAGTTTTGATATTTCCAAAAGAATAATTGTTTAAGACATCCACTATAATAATTAAGTTTAAAATTTCTCAACTCCTTTAATTTTTTTATTATCTTATATTTTAATTATTAATATAAATAATTTTCTTCTTGAATCAATCTTTTATTATGATTTTTAATTTATTCAATCTTTAATACTTACCTTTTTTGATTAATCAAAATAAAAAAAAATATTATCTCCTATGTATCAATGAATAATGGTTAATGTAAGCATCCAAGATCAAAATAATAAAAATAGGGAAAATAGAAATCTAAGTCTAAACTCTAAAAAATAAATTACCACATTTTAATTAGATTTTTATATTTTAAAATAAATTAAAATTTATGTTATATATTTTAATATTTATATTTTTATTTGAAATTTAAATAGTCACTTCATGAAAAAATAGTGTTATAAGTATATTGTTTTATTTTTTATAATTTTTTTTTTTATTCAAGGGAGTAGCAACTTTTGACGAATATGAACGAGAAATACAACCATTCAACAATACCACCCAATGGGGTTTGAACCTTGGTGGCAAAAACAACAATGCCACCTATAAATATCACACCATGCCAATACCTATTTTTATAATTTTGAATAACATATTTTCTCTTAATTTTTGTCTCCTATGTTACCAATATAAATCATTTAACTTAGCTTGTCTATTTTATATTTTCCATTCTATTAAATTCAAATATATAAAATAATCTAATAACAAATTCAAATAAATAATATATTTTAATATATTATATTATTAATTTAACAACATATAATATATATACACTATATAATACATATGTAACATATATAATATCTAATATAATTTTAACATCATTATAATATTATAATATATATACAATATATATATAAAATATATACCATCTAAAATATAATTTAATATATTACAACTAAAGTTATAGCAACAAATACAATCCTTAACTTAATCATTTGTTCTTCTTACACAAGAGTCCCACCTCATCAATAATTTCATTTCTAACTTCTTAAAACATAACTATTTAATAACTTTTTGGCAGGAACTTCACTACCCTGTAGCTCTTGTTTTATTTGTCATCCGCCTAGTAATGCCTACTTCTCCTTTTAATGAATGTTTTATTTTGCAAGGGTTGATTTAGTGCTGCCGTTGATCTATTTCCTGCAGATATCAACGGTGCCCGCCATCCCATGATCAAGAATTCAAGGATTGTGAAATCACAGGTGGGCACCACGTGTCCTATCCGAGCGAGCTTAAGGGTTGATTTAGTGTTGCCGTTGATCTATTTCCTACAGATATCAACGGTGCCCACCATCTCGTGATCGAGAATTCAAGGATCGTAAAATCACGGGTGGGCACCACGTGTCCTATCTGGGGGATCAAATTTGAGCTATCACTGACCAACTACCATTTGATATGAGCCATTCCCCGCCATCCTGTGATAGGGCTTGGGTTGATTGAGAAATCACAGGCGGGCACCACGTGTCTCATCCAATGAAGCCTAAAGAGTAAAAGAAATACTAGCCAACTTTAAATGTATTAAGGGGTGGATTACTAAAGTGTTCTTGAGACGTACATGTTCTAAATCGACGGATATGTTATAATCTCGCTGGAAAAGCTACTCGAAGGTTAATGGCATGGCTGGCGACTATGTTAAAGGAACGAGATCAACGGTGCCCACTATCCCGCGATCAGCGATTATAGGGATCGCGATATCATGGGCGGGTGCCACGTGCCCTTCCTAAAGGATGAAATCTGCGTGACCATTGATGAGCTGTCTCTTCAAGATTGGCGGTGCCGGCCATCCCACAATTAAGAATTTTGGGATTGCAATGTCGCGGGTGCCTGCCATGTGTCCCATGCAATGAAGCCTAAGGAGTGAAGAAAGTGTTCACCAGTTTTAAATGTATTACGGGGCAGATTACTAATGCGCTTGTAAGATGCACGTGTTTTATTTCAACGTAGATGTTAAGATTTTAAGGGAAAAGCTGCTCGATAGTTAAAGGAAAGGATGGTGACCATTTTATAAGGAGCAGGCTTTATGGTAAAAAGATCGATGGTGCCCGCCATCCTGCAATGATAAATCAAAGGATTGCAATATCGCGGGCAACTACCACGTGGCATTCCTTCGCAGCATATGACATAGTGGGCCCCTTTATTGCCATGTTGGTGATTATGTCAGCATGTTTTGAAGATGGCCGTCGATGATTTGATCAAACTGGAGAATAAATGGCTCAAATCTAAATATGTATAAAATTATGGTTGGAGCCGTTCGTGCGGCTTGCGAGTGAGCTTTAATGGCGGATGAGACATCCACTTGCAGAATTTGATCGACATAAAATCAATTTACTCATCTCATTTGTATCACAAACCATCCAAGTATTTCGTGAAAATAGTTTCAGAGCCAAAGGTGAAATTGCGAGCAGCTGCTGCCAGAAATTGGAGTTTGTGCGAAAAAATCTGTGAGTTAATTTTCTCTGTTTCCCAGTCATTCTGCACCTAAATTTGGAAAAGCGGGAGGGTCTACTATGCTTGTCACTTAGTTCATTAAAATCTTTTGTTAGGACTATTGTTTAATCATAAATTGTGAGGAATTGCGGTATTTTTACTCTGTAATTTCCTATCCCTGCTTAGTCATAGCCACTTCAAGTGTAACATTATAGTGAGGCCCTAGTTTGTCTAAAATGGCTCCAACCAAGCAGCACTCTGGCCACATTGAGTATTTGAAAAAAAACTTGTACGATAATTTCCTAGATCAATTTCCATTATCAACAAATGACAGAAGGAAAGGTTTGGTGTTGATGTGAGAGAAAATCTTAGGGGATGGGTTGGTGTGTAATAATTCCAACATTGTTGATGCTAGGGTTCCACTCAGAGGCTTACAAATGTTCAGATTATGGTATGGACAGAGGAATTTGCCTCATCCTTTTTCAAATGGATGGAGGTACGATATGGGAAAGCTGGTTGTTCCAAATGTGTTCCCTGATGTGGACTTACTTAGAGCAGTGGCCATAAGATATGACCCTATCACATAGGTAATCAGAGATAATGATGGAGGGGTTCTATTGGAAATTAACATAGATGTTATCCAACAGACTTTTGATTTGAGTGAGCCAAGTGATGACTTGGTTCCTATTAATCTTGAAGAAATGAAGGAGGAGTATGCAAAATTGAAATATCTTGTTAGGGTTAAGCTGCTTCCACCTCATCTGGTTAAGGTAGGGGATTCACAATTTCACATCAGCCCTAGTGACCAGGAACCCTTCAGATTGAATTGTTTTGGAAAGCCTTTCCTAGCTACTTTCTATTCACTATATCAAATTTTGGGTTTCAGCCCTGGTGCAGTAATGTTGATTGCATACATGTTCATGGGGGTGCAAATAAAACACCCTAACTTCTCTGTAACATATGAATTCACTTCTTTTTTGGTGGAGAGGATATATGAAGGACTATCGAAGCTGCAGAATTGTGATACTGGTACTCAATTCTTTTGGTATTCCATGTTGATGCATATGTTCTTATTTAGGAATGCTAATTTCTTTGCTAAGAATATGAACTTAAGACAATCAGTTAATGGAGAAAGATTGCCAGTATAAATATGGGCTATAGATTTTTCCTATAATAAGGAAAGCACTAGTTATGTGCAATTTGATAATTGTTTTGCTGCAAGATTGAGGGCTAGATTGATGGTAAATGTACCTAGGATCCGTTAGGAACTGCATGATTTCCTTCGGCCGAAGGAGAGGAAACCAGAATTGAGGGTTTTATATAACTAGGGTGACATGATCCCATATCCAATCAGTATTGTCCTGAGAATATATGGATTTCAAAGAACCCCTCACATACTGCCATACAATGTGCCACCAAGACTAGGGTTTGCAGAAGTTATGTGGCAGATGGGGTGTATTCATGAAGATAACCTAACTAGAAAGGGGAAGGGAACATTATTCCCTGATTATACAGAGTGTCTGACTTTACATTTTCAAAGGGAGGCTGGACACATTTTGATAAATTCTTTGTTGATTACCATATGAGATTTGGTCCAAGGTGACAACATGATCCTTGAAGATTTCTTTGCTCTTTTCAGACAAAGAATAAAAGGTGGAAAATTTTCACATGAGTTCAATTTCCTGAGGACCTAATCAGGAATGAATTTGATTTAAATAGACATGAATTGAACAAGGAAAAGTGGATAGCTTATAGTAAGCTACTGGATATTATGCATGAAATGGATCCGACGTATGATCCATTGATGGAATTCACTCCATACAGAAGAGAATTGACTTTTTAATGAAGAATTTCAAGGAGATAATGGACACCTTGACAACCAAAAAGTTAAATTTAAGGCTAAGTCTGGATATGAAAGGAAAAAGTGATATGCCAATTGAAACAAGGCTGCAGATGTCACCTACGTAAAGGCCCATCTATAGGAGGAAAATGGATAACGGGCAGTGATGAGGAAGAAGTAGATAGAAAAGGAAGAAAATAATGAAGGCGTCTTCACAAACCAGCCCAAAATTCAAAGTACCTGGGGTTGTCAAAATCATTGAATTAAAATCTTCACCACAGTGCAGTCCCCCATCACCACCACCTGAGCCAAGCCCTAAGAGGCAAAGAACTGATCACGTACCTGAGGATCTCACAGATGAAATTATTGTTACTAATCAAGACATGTAGGTTGGTATGCCGTCCCCTCCTAGGTCAGCTGAATTGGTTCTATCCGATTTGGATATGAAGGGTAAGAGTGTACAGGATGCAAGAATGGAGGCTTGCAAGGAGTTCTTAGATGACAATGCATTTGTAAAGACTCCTTTATTCTTGCAATTGGCATGGAGGATGAAATTTGAGGAATATCAAAATAAATGGAAGGAGAGAAGAGAACTAAGGCCTGATAGGTCAAATCAGGAGAATGATGAAGAAGTGAAAGCTGAACTAATGGAAGAGTTCAAAAACATCACTCCTGAAGAAGGAAGACAACTAGTGAATCAAGCTGGTGTTTTGATTTTTCCTAAATGGGACATCACAGATGCAGTGGCTTTCAGTGCCATTATGAAGTCCAAGAATCCTTTTCAGGATTTTGAAGAAGAAGTTAAGGCAACATTACAAAACTCTGCCTTTAGTGGAGAATATGAGACCTTGGCAATTTGGGCATTAGCTCCACAAGGAAGAAAGCCAAAAATTGCTGATATTAATCCAAATTTAAAAGGAGGATTAATAATAAAGAGGGCTTCAGAGACTACAACAACCGAAGCCACTAGTTTAACTGTGAATGTGGCCAAGTTGGCCCAAAAGACTGCTGAAAGGGAGGAGGCTAAAAGAAAGAGCCTAATGGAGAAGTATAACATTTTAGTTGAAGAATATAGTAAAATGCAACAGAGGAATGTTGAGCTGCAAACTGAAGTAGAAAGGTTCAAGTATAGACATACTGGGGAAACATCCAATGCTCCACGAACCAACACATCACCTCCCATAGCAGGGTCAATGCCTCCTGCTTCTCTAAATGTTTCTACACTAGGGTCTCCCATTCAAAATCCTACTCTTACCCCTCCTCTAGAACAAGTCGATGAACAAACAGAGTGCTCTGTTGATCCAACAAAGAGGCAGTTCATGTAGGAAATTGATCAATTACAACAATCACTAAGGGTAAAAGAGGAGAGTTTTTTTTCAAAAATAAAGAAATTGTTACTCTTATTTTGGAGCATTTAAATAAAAAGGTGGATAATAAATTGCCCTCTATACATTCTTTGTATTCTTTGCTATCTGAAGTAATAAATAATATTGATAGGGATAAGGAGATAGTGATTCCAATAATTCAAAATTGGATCCCCAGGGAAAATAATCTAGATGTTATGACTAAAGCCTCAAGGTTTGATGCAAATAACAAGCCCCAATCATTGAAGCCTATTTATACATTAGTTAAATCATTACAAAGTTTTCAGACCTTACCAGATGATCTAAGTAGGAAGATTAGGGAGTTGGTAAAGAACTTCAATGATTGGGGTAACACACTGTTACTTGATATAGCCCGATGAAATCGAGAACATATACTTGGCGAGGATCGAACAAGTAGAGTCATCAATAATCAAATTAAAAAATTGTCACTTATTTCGATTATGATTGTTGTTAAATTGTATGGATAAGATTATTGGTACCGGCTCATTTTGGAATCTTTTGAAAGTACTGTCAGTGCGAAGTAAAATGTTGCCTTATAGTACAAAGGTAAAAGAGGTGATTGATTTTGGTAGCCAACTGACGAAGAATACGAGAGGTGGGTGGCTAAGTATTTGAATGATGATGAGTAAAAAGAGTGGGCTACCGATAGGTGGCAAATCAGATGTTGTAGTTACAACATTTCCAGTTTTGTATGGATGACTTTCTTGTTGTGGGTCACATGGTTTTTTGTTATTGCATCAACCTTCCTCCACCTGACATGATGAATGAGAATATGCTCCGATCATTGTCATGGTAACAATTTTGAACAAGAACATTTTTCTCAAGGTGGTGACTATTGTAACAATTTTGAATATCACCTCAGTGCTCCAATTGACCGGGTGAGAGGTGTACTTCTTTGGCCCAAGAAGCTTGTTTTCTCCTTCATTTCTATAAGAAGGATTTTGCTAGAAGCACGGGTTAGCAAGTTAGATAACTTTGTCTAGTCTAGTGAAGGTGAGCGAATTGTAAAGTTCAATGGTTTAGAGAAATGCAATTTAGGTTTTTGTCATTGCAATCGTGTTTTGAGTTTATAGAGATTTAATGTTGTATAACAGTACTAACATTTGAGTTGAAATAAAAATTCGAGCTCATGTCTCTCCATTGTACATGCATATCTGAACTTTGAATGAAATAACTAAGGGTTGTTTTATCCATCTCACTGTTGTGGTGTGTATAATTCTATTTTAGCTTTAATTCAAAGAATTAATCAAATTTTTTGAATGGGATTATAGGCGGATATGTGTTGTATAAGGATTTGATAAGTAGTCCTGGGTTAGAATGCACACTGATGAAATTGTAATGCAATATTGTCAGGGATCATATATGTGATGTATTGAATCTGTTATAAACCTGTAGATGCTTATGAATT
This sequence comes from Sequoia sempervirens, assembly GCA_007258455.2. Taxonomy (NCBI): domain Eukaryota; kingdom Viridiplantae; phylum Streptophyta; class Pinopsida; order Cupressales; family Cupressaceae; genus Sequoia; species Sequoia sempervirens. The sequence continues at coordinate 173,621,494 of VDFB02000008.1, read as the reverse complement.
TGACTCCTGTAATGGATATATGGCACTAATCTAAGTTGTAATTATTTGTGTAGTTCAATATTTATTTATCTTTGCCTAGAGCTTGCTACAAATTGCAAATCATTGACTATCTTATACAATGGATTGTGTTTAATTATCTCACGCTCCAGATAGTTGATATTGTCTATGAACAACCAATTCTAGTTGATATTATCTTATCGTGTTGAGCTATTAAGTAAGATCATCTGCTATTGTTAATGTTGTTTATAGTAATGGTGCAGAGGTTGTAAACTCATTAAGGGATCACCCTCCCGGGTCTTGCAGAGCTTGAAGTGTACGAGGCTTTTAAAGTCCTCGTCAGCTGGTCCAGGTCCTTCGAGCTTCCTTCGATTGGAATTGGCAATTCTATAGGTATATTAGAAGACAAACCTAGTTACATTGTAAAAAGAACCAACATACATGTCAACCACTGAACAACCACCTCTACAACTAAATTTTTAATCTTTTATGATCACATGAAACATAAAACACACTAATTTCAAGGTTGTTAACATCACTATTGAAATGTTTTAATTTTTTGACCTTTCAAACATTAAAAAGTACATCATTAAATTAATTATGTAATGGCAAAAAAATTAAAAACATCATGAATTAAATATGTAACCACATAAGTCAAATATAATTCTATCAAGAAATTAATATCAAATAGATAATATAATTGAATAACTCATACATTTCAATGTCATTAATCTTCTTTTTCATCCAACTCTTTGTCTGTATCATCCGTTCTAGATTTGACATTGTAAGGATTAGTCATATCATCATCATTGTCATCTATATCAGTTTCGATAATGTTATCATCCACACAGATATCATCTTCATGAACATTAACTCTACATCATCATCATCTGTCTATCCCTCTTTGACATTGCCTGGCTGTGCACATCATCAACTAACCATTGACATCCCCATCATCATCATCTACATCATCTTCTAGTTCTTCTGCAGATCTTCTTCCACCACATTATACTTTTATCGGCCTTCCTTTGGATCATGTCTAACAACAAAATGACCAACCCGGTTTACTCCGAACCTCCTCGAAGTAAAAATACTCCGCCACATTGGCTTGGAAGAACATAGGGCTCATTTTCAGCTCACTCAATCAACCTTGTATTGACCATGGTAAATCCATTATCATGTTCAATAACAGTTCTCTCAGGATCATTTCATTCAATCGTAGCCTATACCATAGGACGACAAACAAAATTAATCTGAAGGACTTAAATTCACACTCAAGTATATCATCCAAAATCCCATAGTATCAATTTTCTGAGACTTCTGGATGTATGTCGCTTCTAGATGAAACATTAGTCACCTGAAAGACTGCAGTTATACCAAAATCACAAGTTTTCTTCATGTCATCCAACATTTTGATTCAAAATTTACAACCATTTCACCACATAGCCTTGTGGTGTTTCACCTGCAATATGTCAAACATGTAAAAATTATTGCAATATCGTCAGTTGATAAACATATTTATTCTTAGCTGAATGTATGCAAAGAAAACAATCTCAAGATGTATATACATCAATATACTTGAAAATAATTAAATAATATGGGTGATTAATATATTTATACATACCTATTTATCTCTTAAACCATTTGCTAAATCAATTTCCCTTTGTGTAACATTGGAATCTCCATTACAATGAGCTTCTTTAACCAATGAAGCCACACTTTCCCATGTTAATGTGCGACCAGATTGTTGACATCGTTCAATCCATACCATCATCCAATCAAGATTTTTCACGACGTACAAATGTAGTGCATCCCACTCTCGACCAACCGTACCAAAATAAATTGAAATTCACAATCAACGTATAATTAGTTAAATACCATAGTACATGACCTTAATTTATAATTGATGTATATTAAAGATTAAAAATTAAATAAGTACAATATACATAAAACCATATGTAAAATGCATTCCAATTAATCTCTATGACCATCTTATAATTACCTCTCACTTTCGTCAATCTACCTTTCCCCATCAAGTACTCACCTTCGAATTTGTTAATGGAGTTAGGATCCCAAATGTGATCTACATGGATCTTTATTGCAAACTTAGGAAGATATTCACTAATGTACACCATGGTCTGGTATACCATATATCCCTCCACCATAGAACCCTCAGGATGTGCTCTTTGTCTAACCAAAGCCTTCAAAAATTTCAAATGCCTCTCAACCATCCACATTGACCTTGTGTGTACAGGTCCACACAATTCAATCTCCTCAACTTGGTGTATGAGGTAGTGTTCTTATGCATTGAAAAAATGTCGAAGGTAGACAGTTTTGCATTTCACACATTAGACAAGGAATTTTTCTCTTCCACAATTTATATCTTCTCTTTATGGATTTCTAGGATGATAGCCATCTAAGGATTCAAGGCACAAATATATTAACGATATTTAACAAAAATATACAATATATTACATAACAAGTAAAACAAATGGCAATTATAAGATGTATACAAAAAATTGAACAAATATCGCTACTTACCTCATGTATTTTCTAAGATCATATATAACTTGCTTGACATTTTTGTCAAAGTTGTCTGGGAGAGATAGAGGTAGAATGTACCGCAACAATTATAAAAT
>VDFB02000008.1:173210622-173618758 GCA_007258455.2 Sequoia sempervirens | reverse complement strand
ATCTATTTAAAAGCCACGATCATGAAGATATTAAAGATGTCACATGCAAAACCCTAGTAGCTAGAGTAATGAATACAATACCAAAGAGGATAGTGTGTTGGGGCAGATTTAGGAGATCTCCACATTATCTAATTATAAGGAAATACATCATTTATTTATTTTTTTAATTAAAAGAAATCATTCTAAACCCTATATAGGATACATTGATACTTCAAAAGCCTCTGAAGCAATTTTAGATTATGCAAATATATGTCAAGTGACATTCATAAGGTTTAGAAAATCTTGATCACTCTCTAGAATAGCCCATTAAACATGGGTTGTGCTTGAATGCACTACATAATTGATATAACACAACCACTCTTCATATCAACTAGAGTTATAGGCTCTTTATTGCAGCAAGAGGTAATCACTCTTCGATCATGCTATAATTACATCCTATCCTGTTAAACTTGAGACAACCTGAATGCACCCAATGATGATTATTGACACCTACATTATACAACCTGAATTAACTACATTATATGAGTGCCTCCATTTCTATCACAACATAGCCACATTAAACTTGGGTCACACATGAATGCATCCTGTATTTGTTATAGCACAACTATGCCACATGACCAATAGAGTTATGGATCACATAATTACAGTCACAAGAATATGTTCCTCGTTGTGATCTTATGGTGATTCCACACAACAAAATCTGGACATGAAATTCTCAAAACCCTTAACCTCTAAAAATGAAATCTGATAAGATGTTGCTTTAAAATATGATTTTCAAACCTGGAACTACAAATGACTTCTGGCTTTCTGCGCAAAAGATAATGACTACCCTCAACTTTGGTGATATCTTCTTGAATTTTTTCTGATTTTTCCCAACAAAATCATCCTTAGTTCTCCACAAACTGTCTCAAGTAGAGTAAAACACTGTCGCAATAAATTAGGTGTGAACTCACTTTCTTTATGTCGGCCACATTTTGATTTTTTTAAATTTTTCATGTTTGTCGAACATTCGATGAAAATAATAGCCGACATTTTGACGAACCCCAGGTTCGTCAAAAATTTGACAAACGTCAGGGATAAACTTTCAAAAAAAATTGAAATTACACCAAATTTTACAAGCACCTGATGAACATCAAATTTTACATATTTTGTTGGACAGTTTCGTCGTATTTTGTAGTCAAATGTATTAGTGTTAGGGAGTTGGTGAAGAATTTCAATGATTGGGGTAACACATTGTTACTTGATATAATTGATGAGCAAGGGAAAATTAGGTCACTCCAATAGTGGTAGGATCAAGCAAGTGAAGTCATCAATGATCAAATTAATTTAGTTTGTGATGACTCAGATTATGATTTGTTGGTGAGCTGTATGGATAAAATCATCAGTACCAGCTCAATTTTGGAATCTTTTGAAAGGGATGCAAATCAGGTAGCGGTAAAATACACACCTTATAATGTCAAGGTGAATGAGGTAATTAATCTTGACTTGCTGACTAATGAAGAATACCAAAAATGGGTAACTAAATATTTGACTGAGGAAGAGTAAAAGAATGAACTACTAACAGGTGGTAAATCAGATGCTACGGTTACAACTGTTTCCAGTTTTGCTTTGATGGTAGTCTCAATGTGGGTTTCTTATGGTTTTTGTTGTTGCATCAACTTTCCTCAGCTGACATGATGAACGAGAATATTCTCTTAGGTGATGGCTATTGTAACAATTTTGGAATATCACCAGGTGCTCCAATTGGCTAGTGACGTGTACTTTTTGGCCCGATGCTTGTTTGCATTTCTATAAGAAGGATTTCAAGGCTAGAAGTACGGGTTAGCAAGTTAGATACTTTTTGGTCAAGTCTAGGTGAGGTTGCAGAGAAAATTGTAAAGACCGATGATTTTAGAGAGAAATGCAATTTAGGTTTTGGGTCATTCTGTAATAGGTTTTGAGTTTATGGGAATTTAATGTTGTATAACAGTACTAGCATTTGAGTTGAAATGTTAAATTCAAGCTCATGTCTCTCCATTGTACATGCATATCTAAACTTTGAATAAAATAACTAAGGGTTGTTTTATCCATCTCATTGTTGTGGTGTGTATGATTCTATTTTAGCTTTAATTAAAATAATTAATTAAAAAGCTCGAATGGGATTGTAGGCAGATGTGTTCTGTATAAGGATTTGATAAGTAGTATTGAGTTAGAATACATATTGATGAGATTACAATGCAATGTCATCAAGGATTTCATATGTTATGTGTTAAACCTATCATATACCCTTAGATGCTTATGAATTTGACTCCTCCAATGGATAAATGGCACTAATCTAATTTGTAATTATCCGTATGATTCAGTATTTGTACATGTCTTTTCCTAGAGCTTGCTACAAATTACAAATCAATGACTATCTTATGCTATGGATTATGTTGTAGTTATCTCATGCTCCAGATAGTTGATATTGTCGAGGAATAGCCAATTATATTCAATATTATCCTATCATGTTGAGCTACTTTGTGAGATTATCTATTATTGGTAATGTTGTTTATAATAATAGTGTAGAAGCTGTAAACACATTAAGGGATCACCCTCCCAGGTCTTGCAGAGCCCAAAGTGTAGGAGGATTTTTTAAAGTCCTTGTTAGTTGGTCCAGGTCCTTCAAACTGCCCTTGATTGGAATTGGCAATTCCATAGGTAGATTAGAAGACAATCCTGGTTATAGTGTAAAAAACAAACCAACACTTATGATTTGGATTTGGATTTTCTCTAATGGATGGTAATGTTATGAGTCCTTGATTTAGAAGTGTGTGTAAGATTCTTTCATTTTCAAACAATAAGACATGGAAATTTGAGTTTCTTGAGTTTGTAAGGCTTTTGTTTCTTGCTTGATTCACCAATTTGTTGAGATAAATGTTGAGGAGGAGGACCTAAGATTCCCTTATCATCCTTATGAGGCATTGGTTGTTTCTTAGGAAGGAGGACACTTATGTCGGGAGGAGGATCTTGATATCCTAATCCTTTTGTTTGTTCAATAGGAAGTTTCACTAAAAGTTTATGAATTTCATGCTCATTAGTTATGTCACATCCTTGGTTAGTTAAAATCTTAAAGCCTTGGCCATAAATCTCTTCAAGGTTGATAGGAGTGCTGGTCACTTTGTTAACATAAGATAAATAGGTACGAACTTGATTAGAGGAGCTAGGTTCACTTGTTGAAAGTTTAGGTTCAATTTGTGACTCAATTTCAAGATGTAACAGACCAAACATCTCAAGTTGTGTTGGTTGTTTCATGGAAGGGTAAAAGTATGCATTATTCTAAAGATTGTTAAAGCAATTGTTTATGAACTCATTCATGCTAGCATCATCTTCTCCAATGATGTCAAATTCATGAGGAAAATCATTAGGAGTTGGTTGAGCATGGTTAGGGTCAACTGCATTAGGATCATTTCCAAAAGCACAACTTGAAACATCAACCAAAGAGAACAAGGACTTCAACACATTGCTAAAACACACCCAATTTTAAATTTTCAAATCTAAAACAAGGTAATTTTTTATTACACTATGTAAAAAACCTGAGAGTAATATCTTGTAAATGCAATTTTGAAATCACACAATGCATTGAATTTATCAAATTAAGCTAAATACGATGAAATTGATGAAACAAAAATTCTAAAAATAGTAATAGAAATTTGAAAGTAGTAAATACAAATGCAGAACTAAATATTTTAATGCCCCAAAATTTAGAATGTGACCTAATTAGGGACCCATTTGTCCTATGATGAATAGGTCCTAGATGAGGGATTTGAAACAATTTTTTACAAATTTTTAAGTGTTTTTCAGTGGTTTTTAGATTCTGGATGGTTACAACAAGTTTCAGTTTGGTTTTCTATGAAATGCAAGTGCAAAATGTGACAAAATGATAACCTAGAACACCTAGTTTGATATGAAATTTTGTTCCATTTTTCAAATGTGAGTTAATATGATGTAAATGATATGCAAGATGACTGGATTTTGGTATTTTTCAGATATAAAGAATACAATATATGCAATCCTAAAACCTTAGATGTAATGCAAAGTTGAATGTAAACTAGACACCCTAAATGAGACATAATTCAATGCAAAGAGATGCAAATGAATGCAAGATCTAAATCTAGGATGAAAGAGGACTGCAAAATTGAATAATTACAATGCTCAAAAGGTCGAATTCACAATAATGAAATAAAGAAAAAAATGTGGATGAGGGTTTATCAAAATGAAACAAAATGATACACCTATTTTTCCTATTTCATTCAAAATATTTGTTAAAAAGTGCCAATGAGTAACAATAATCAAATATAACCCAAACAATAGTCAAAATGATGATCTAGAAAGGGTCAAATGTTGTGTACCTATCACCAAAGATGTTTTTTAATACCTCACTAAGGACTCATTTGACCTATGGTGAATGGGTCTTGGCTAGGGCTCCTAAAAATCAATTTTTGGGTTTTGTTCTTCTATGTCTACACTCCCAGATTCCAGTTGTTCATTGTTGGAAAAGCTAGAAATAAAACCTATAGCTCAATTTATGTGATCTGACAAATTTTCTTGCAACTTTGAAAATTTTACAACTTTCTTCAATTTTGTTCTCCAATTGATCTTCAACCTAAAATCTGCAATCACACATCAAAGAGGGGAAAATGTTGTTTTGTTAAGGAATAGGGGTTTTCCTTGGTCAAACCCTATTTTGGTAATTAAACCTTATGATGAAACAATGAAACAATGAAGGATGAAATAGTGAAACATGCACAATGATACCTTATTTGAAACCTTGGATAAATCTACAAACTAGCATGAAGTGGCCTCAATGAATGCAAATCTTGATCATGGAACTTGATGTGAAACAATGCTTTTGGTATGCTTGATTTGATCTTGAACACTACATCAACACATTAGCTCAAACAACATGCATGATGTAATACATCTTTCACATGACAATGGAATCTTGATTGCTCCAATATTCTTCTATAATGCTTAAGAAATGCTCTTGAATACTCTCTTGATCATAAATTTGCTAGAATGCTTGAAGAATTGAAATTGCTAGGTGAAACTAAGTGTAATAGCCTTGTATTTATACATATCTTAACGTTAATTCCTAAAATTCAAATATTACAAGCCAACATTGAATTATAGATTTGAAATCAGTAAAATACCACCAAAAACATATTTCAAAGAGGGATCCTAGGTCTAAGTGAGGACGCATTCGCTATAGAGAGAATGTATCCTAGGCCACTTGCCTAAGACACACATCAGACAAGGTGAAATATCATATAAAACTAGGGTCATAGGACTAAGTGAGGACCCATTCACCCTATGGTGAATGGGTCCTAGGTCACTTACCTAGGACACAAATCTTCCAAAGTTAAGTGTTGTGACATGGCATTAATGAATGTTGGGATTTATCCCTCAAAATTTGCATTTAATTAGGCTTGGATTTAAACTAAAGGGGCCAATTAAGGAAAACTAACCTCAATTAATCAATAAAGTCCTAGATTAGTGTGAAAGTGTAAACGTGCACTTTACAACACCCTAAATAAGGCACAATTAAGTCCATTTAGTTTAAAAGGGTCTTAAACTTAATGTGAATATGTAAAACATATTACAACACTAAATTAAGACAACATTAAGCCCATTTTATTATTAATTATTCCCAAATTAAGTGTGAAAAAGGGATACCTTTTCCTACACTACAAAAAGACATTAAAGAATAAAATAAAATTGTCCTAAAAATGCTCAAATTTTGTCACTACTTTTGAACGAGATGAATGCCCATCATTCAGAATATGAGCAATAATTTCTTCCCTACTTTGTAAGGAAATATTAAAGAAAAGCTTATGATTTAAAAGAAATTAAGGAAAATAATAAAATTATCCTATAGAAGCTCAAAATTTGTTACTACTTTTGAACTAGATGATGCCTATGTATTCCAAGTATGAGCAACAATTTCTTCCCTACTTCGTAAGGCAACATTAAAGAAAATTTGATGATTTAAAAAACATTGAGGTGCAAAATAAAATTGGCCTAAAGAAGCTCAAAATTTTTAATTGCTTTTGAACAAGATGATGCCTATGCGTTTTAAATATGAGCAAAAATTTATTCCCTACTTTGTTAGACAACATTTAAGAAAAGATGATGATTTAATAGACTTTAAGGAACAAAATAAAATTGTCCTAAAGAAGCTTAAATATTCATTACTTTTGAAAGAGATAATGCCTATGCATTCCAATTTTGAGCAACAATTTCTTCCCTACATTATAAGACAACAATAAAGAAAATTTGATGATTTGAAAGATGTTAATGAACAAAATAAAATTGGCCTAAAAAAACTCAAATTTTGTCACTACTTTTGAACAAGATGATGCTTATTCATTTCAAATACGAGAAACATTTCCATTCTCGCTTCATTAGGAAACATTAAATAAAATTTGATGATTTAAAAGAAGTTAAGGAACAAAACAAAAATTATCCTAAAGAAGCTAAAATTTTGTCACTACTTTTGAACGAGATAATGCCTATGATTCTGAGTATGAGCAACAATTTATTCCCTACTTCATAAGGAAACATTAAAGAAAAGTTGATGATTTAAAATATCTTAAGGAACAAAATAAAATTGGCCTAAAGAAGCTCAAATTTTGTCACTTCTTTTGAATGAGATGATGCTTATGAATTTCAAGTACGAGCAACAATTTCTTCCCTACTTTGTTAGGCAACATTAAAGAAAATTTAATGATTTAAAAGATGTTAAGGAACAAAGTAAAATTGTCCTAAATAATTTTTAAATTTTATCATTGCTTTTGAATGAGATGATGCCTATGCATTCCATGTATGAGCAATAATTTCTTCCATGTTTCATAAGGCAACATTGAAGAAAGTTAGTGATTTAGCGACATGAAGGAACAAAATAAAATTATCCTAAAGAATCTCAAATTGTGTCACTACTTTTAAATGAGATGATGCTTATGCATTTCAAGTATGAGAAACAATTTCTTCCCTACTTCATTATGCAACATTAAGGAAAAGATGATGATTTCAAAGACGTTACAGAACAAAATAAAATTCTCCTAAAGAATTTCAAATTTTCTTGTTGTTTTTGAACAAGATGATGCCTATGCATTCCATGTACGTGCAACAATTTTTTCCCTGCTTCATAAGAAAGAATTAAATAAAAACTAATGATTTAAAAGATGTTACCGAACAAAATAAAATTGGCCTAAAGAAGCTCAAATTTTTTCATCGGTTTCCAACGAGATGATGCTTATGCATTTCAAGTACGAGCAACAATTTCTTCCCTACTTCATTAGGTAATTAAAGAAAATATGATAATTTAAAAAATGTTAAGAAACAAAATAAAATTATTCTAAAGAATTTCAAATCTTATCATTACTATGAATGATATGATGCCTATGCATTCCATTATGTACAATATTTTTTTCCTTGTTTCATAAGGAAATATTAAAGAAAAGTTGATGATTTAAAAGAAGTTAAGGAAAAAAATAAAATTTTCCTAAAGAAGCTCAAATTTTGTCATTGCTTTTGAATGAGATGATGACTATGCATTCCAGGCTCTTTGAATGACACTTCAACCTTTCTTGAATGAATTTCCACCTACTGAACGCCACTTCAAATGACCACTTAATTTAGTCAAGAATCTCTTAACTTAAATTTGATAGTTAGGGTATCCTATTTAATTTTTTAATTCTTAATATCAATTTTTTTTTTTGGAAGAATGCTTTCTTTTTAATTGTTAAATTTTGAAGAATAATCAAACACAATGAATAAATAAATAAATATATCAGAATACATAAACCTATATGTTGGGGGAAGGATTTAGGATGTAAAATTTGATGAATGGGTGTGGCCTAGGAGTGTAAATGTGACAAGGTAAATTGTTTAGATATGGTGTTGGCTGAAAAATAGTATATAGACACCGGTCTAGAGCTATGTAATACCTAACTAGAAAGAATATTCTCAAATTTAACATTAGGAAGATAGAATATAATCTAGGGATGCTATCTAAGGGCCATGTCCCATATTGTAAATATAAGAAATTAGGAACATTTATTCACCAGTAGTATTAGGATGGAGTAGTACCTAGAGGGTAATATAAGACAACATAGTATATTGACTATAGCATAGATATAAGAGATCAAATGAATGATTATTGATATAATGAATATAAAGGAATCTAAATCATGATCTATCTTGTGTATGTATGCTATTTTAATCTTCTTGACTTCTACCCTATGAGAGGGGGTTAGCTGTCAAGGGGATGGGAAATGGAAGGGCGAAAAGGTTGAGAGAGGCCTATGAAAAGATGTGACTATAAATAAAAAATATTGGATTACTACCATGGGATGTAATATGGGAGTAATGCAATCCAGAATCTCAACCACCCATGGCCCAAATAGATAAAATAGATTTCCAAGTACCAAAAGAGAAGAGAGATAGAAGAAGTATAGAATTAACAATAAATTCAAGATTAGAGTGCACCATTGGGGTGTTGTTGAGCTTGCCGATGTGGGATTTGTTATCAAAAGAGGAAAAGATAGTAGGAAGAAAAGGAGAAAACACTAGAGAAGATAAGTTTGTTACTAAAAGGAACCAAAAGGCTTTCAAGAAATTTTAAAAAGTTAATGCATAACCAAGAACCCTAAAGCTTGTCAAAAAATTATAGTTGTAGTATAAGAGGGTCCCATCCTATTGGAACCTTCACTAAACCCTAAAAACAAACCAAACTTAGATGGAATTACAATTAAATTAGATGAATTTTTTAAATAATTCCTAGAAACTCTAGATAAAGTCCTATCAGTGAATGATGATTATTTAGAAAAGATAATTAGCAAAAGCATAAGAAAATTAAGAAATGAGGAAGAAGAATGTAAAAGAGAAGAAGAAATAAAGGGTGAAGAGAATAGGCCACTAACTAATTAGATGACATTTACTAACAAAAAGATGAAAATAAGTTATGAAGAGGCTGAATCCTAGACTGAGACTCATCCCCATTAAGGTCTAAAAGCACAAGAGTTGCAAAATCATAGAGAAGAAAAGAAAAATGAGAAGCAAGAGAAAAAATAAGAGAAGAAAGAATATGACATCTCTTGGAATGAGATATTAGAAGAAGATTACTTTGACATCAAACTTGCAAGAGATAAAGGCAGAGAAAACAAAACTAAAAATAATATTAAGAAGGAAACTAAATTGGTAAAGAAGCTGAAATACAAAACTAGGAAAACACATAATCCATAACAAGATTTAGAAACCATGGGCACCACACTAAAAATCCATGTTTTCAAAACAGATACCACCAAAGCACTAGAACATGTATTTCTTCTAGAGTTTGTATGGGAGAAATTGGGTAAAGATGAATATAAGAACTAGTTACTAGACTTTATAGGGTTACTAAGAAAAGAAGAATTGAAATGGTATATGAAGAATTACCCACAACATAATGCTACATGGGAAGAAGTAAAAAGATAACTATTAGCCAACTTTGGGATACCAAAATTTCCAACTGAAAGTGTTACCTGGATGAGAAACTTGACAAAAGGAGAAAAGGAATTAGTTGAAAATTATGATAAAATTTTTAAAGAAGTATGAAGGAAGTTGGAGTAACCTTTGACAAAGAAAAAAAATATTGAATAGTTCATTTCTAGATTGTGTAAGGACATCAAAGCTAGATTGGATGGAAGATTCTTTAATAAATATACTAACCTAATTGTTATGGCATACCAAATTGAAGCTCAACCATGGAGGAAACCAGAAATGGATAAAACTATTGAAATCATGGAAGATTTACAATTGGATGTCCAAAAGTGTTAACAGATGGTCAATGCTCCCCTCAGGATTTGTGACATGGACTAAGTACCTCACGTGGATCCGTTAACTCTAGCAGTTGTATCGACCATTAATAGGTCAATCTTTTGGTCAACAAAAACTATGGGATAAACAATTGGTATTAGAGTCAAAGGTGTCAGGTTCAAATCTGCTTAGGTAATGCTGAGGGGGAGTTTGTTGAAAAATGTTCAGCACTCCCCTTGGGATTCGTGATATGGACTAATCACCTCTTGTGGATCTGTTAACTTTGGAAGTTGTATCGAGCATTAATAGGTCAATCTTTTGGAGCAACGACAACTGTGGGGCCAAAAAAAAATTGTCCATAGAACAAGAAATCAAGGCTAGTGAACCTATTCAACCCAAAAGAATTTGCTGCTTGTGTTCCAATAGGGAAGGACACATCTATAACGAATGCCCCAAGGATAGAGTAGAAAAAATATTTAAAGAAAACAATCAAACCTAACTCTATGTATTTTTCTATTTGTCAAGATGGGATCTATACATTTAACAAAAGACTATCCAAAGAACAAACCTTCAATCTGGAATGGAGGAAACCAAACTCAATGTTGTCAAAACCACATTTATAGTGTCAATGAAAATAGTGATATTGAATACTGGGTACTACCCTGGAAAGATAATCAAAATGCATGTTCCATGCAAAACAATCAACAAGAGGGATATTAGGAAGATAATAGGTAATTTAACTATAGTGGAGGAAGAGGAAGAGGCCTAACCAACAGAATAAGAAATGATTGTGAACTTCTTTAACCATGGAAAAATGGGCCATTATGCTTCAAAATGTTGGGTAGAGAAGAAACATAAATGTACATTCTATTTTAAAGATGATCATACAATATTTCAATGTGAAGTTACTAGAACATTCTACCAAAATCAGGAGGATATTCAACCTCCCTGGAGTGATGAGCTAATTAGAGGTGCAAGAGTAATCTAAAAAGTATCATAACAAGGAGATAAAGGTTTTCATAAAATGGATGTATGGACTTAAAACACTTCTATAGAAGAGCACTTTGGAGAAGAGTTAGTTGTAGACAATAAGAAGAAAAATAAAACTAGAGGAAAGAAGAAAGGAAATGTTGTTACTAGGAAAGGCACTAATACAAGTAGGCATTTAAAAATAAGCAAATAGTAATAGAAGAATTTGAAGAATATTATAGCACAAAAGAAGAAGAAGAAGAAGCGGAGGAGGAACCAATGCTCTTCCAACCTAATAGAAAACAACATGACAAGTTGGTTGTTCAAGCTAAACAAAATATAATACAACAACAACAACAAGAAGTAGGCTTCTTCACTGAACAAGAAGTTGAAATGTTAAAAGATATTGCATCCCTAGTAAGGAAAAAATATATAGTAGCTAAATTGAAGCAAAGGGGAAAATACTCGAACAAACAAAAATAGGTCAATTGGTTATCAAAAGACTAGAACTAGAAGAATGGTCCATTATTGATAAATATATAGTTGAATGATGATAAAGTGAAATATGTTATGGAAGATTTGGGTGCATATTTGAATATCATTTGAGAAATTAGGAAGACCTAAGCTAGTAAAAACACCAATGAATAAATTCTTATTGATGGTTCCAAAAAGTAGACCTTAGGAACTTGGAAGAATGTTGAATTAAATATTAAAGGAATCAAACAATTAGTTGATTTTGAAGTGGTCAAAATGAAATAGATGTTTAATACCTTCAGATCTTTACTTGGATTAAGATGGTTTGTTAATGATAATTTGGTTTAGTAGACTCTTGGAAAGAGGATATCATTTGTAGATGATACCAAAGTTGTACAAATTCCATTAGAAGAACCGGATTATAGATCCTATATCAAATTTGCAACTCAAGAAAATGAAGGGGGAGATATAAAAAAACTCTATACTATTTCCAAATTTTTGGATGGGGAAAAAGAAGAAAACATAAATAATGGAGAACTAGAATTGAATAGTGACGAGTGTAGCACAGATAGTGATCAAGTCTTAGAGATTAGATGTAAAATGAACTGGATTTAGCATCTCAAAGAGTGTATGGACTCTATCAAGTTTTCATGGTTCAAATTCATACCAAATAATTCATAGATAGCCCAAAAACAACCAAAATAAGAGTACTGGGAAGAATCTAGTAATAAACTATTGAAAAAACATAAGTATCTATTTCCTTAGACAAAAGACACTAAGGAACAAGTAGATACTATGGAAATTGCATGGAAGACAAGCTATATGGATTCTAGAGAGTCCTTTGTATACCAAACTAGACCAAACCACATCTAAAAAAAATATAAGAGAATATTACAACCATCAATATACTGTGAACTACAAACAAAAATAATCCCACTTGCTAAAATCTAGAACAAACAGCACATGTCTATCTGAAATAGACACCAGATTAACACTAGATGGATATGTATCCCACACATAAAAATTAGTACAAACCTTATGACCACTAACTAAAACTCTTAAAAGTCATAATATAATGTATTATAATGTACCATAGTATACATTAGGTAGATGGAATAATACATTGGTGAAGTTAGTCATAGGAACTCAATGGGCCTAAAAAGGTGGGAAATGACTAGAAACGAGTACAATAATTAATGAGATCCACTCAAAAATTCTATAAAATACAATCACGCTACCTTTACACTCACTTAAATCTTGTGCTACCATGAACTTCATTCACTCTCACATTTTTGATCTTTTTTAAACCCTAGCTAGCATGCCCTAACCATAATATCAATTCATACTCATGCCTACTCTTGCTCACATTGCCATCACAAAAAAATAATGCCCTAACCCTAATATAAACTCATACTCATGGCTACTCTTTTTTGGGATTTGTGACTCAAATTATTGGCTTGATATACTCCTTGAAGTCTTGCTTCTATCTCTTATCAGCCTGACTTCCTCATATCGGCGGGACCTAGTTTTTAGTTCCCCTGATGCTCCGATGACCTCCACGGTTTGGTGCTAACAGTTTCCTCTAGCATTGTGTTTCTATTGGTGGGAGTTATTCATGTTGACGGGAGTCTCCAAGTTCTAAGTCTCTATGATAGCCCAATGGTGGGACTTTGTCTTGAGTCTCCCTCATGGTCTAATGCAGCAGTGACTTGTATGGCGGTAAAGACTTGTTGGTGGGAGATGACATCATTGGTAGGATTCTATGAGCTCTCACATCGACAACCCGATATGTAGCATTGGATCCTCATCGGTGGGAAGTTGTGTCTTCAAGAGGACATTGAAGCTTGTCCCACTGATGGAATGATGGAGTAGTTCGTCAGTGGGAGATGTTGGTATTGGTGGAACCTTTGTGAGTATCTCTTCGATAGAGTGACAGTTGCGGCAATATAACAAGAGAGTGACAGTTGTGGCAATATCGCAAGATCACAAAAGTTTGGAAGTTGGAACCTTTGGTTGTAGATTTTGGAGTTTTGGAAATCTTTAACTTAGCGATCTTATGGGACAAGCCGATAAGGCTTCAACGAAGGGACATTTCTTTATCGTCATGACTTCGTGTTGGGTCTCATCAATGGAATGATGGACATGAAGATGAAATGTGAATGTTAGCAAGACTTCCCTGTATCGATGGGAGACAAATTGGTGTTCCCCAATATGATGAAGGCTGACTCAATGACCTATGTAGAATGTCTCGGTGGGACCCGATGGATGCTGAGGTGGAAAATGGTGATTGGATGGAACCTATTGATGGTTGGATCAACAATTGGGAATCGGTTGGTTTTCCTGGTCGGCCTGGAATTGTTGGATAGAACGAATGGTATAAATCATTGAACATTATTTCATGTGAAGAAGAGAGGTGAGATCGAAGTAGGGTTATGCTGTTGGTTTCTCTTCAAAATAGAACAAGATGTAAATCTCCTATAAAGGCTTAGAGCTTGTAATTGTATTGTAACTATGTTTTTTGTTAAATAATACAATGGCTCGATCATTTTGGAGTGTGGGGATTTTTACCTGAAAGGGTTTTCCCCACATAAATTTGTGTGTCCATATTTTTTGTCTTTCATATTGGTTGATTCAGTAAATTGGATATATCTAATGCATGTTGTTGAAAATGGTTTTATTTGCATGTGCTTTTCTCAAAAGGGTTAATGTTGGAAATCAATTATGCATGTTTCCGCTTTGTGGCATAGTAGTATGTGTCTCTGAAGAAAATTAATGGTTTTTAAAGTAACTGAAGGAACTACTAATCTTATATGTTTTTTTCTGAGATGAACATGATTTCCCTACAAGTGGTATTAGAGCCTTCTTTCAGGATTTTCTTTTTCTTGCATGTGCAGGTTTGTGAGTTGCATGTACTTGCATGTGTATTGCATGTGCTTGCATGGTCTCACATGTGGATTTATTGCATGTGCTTGCATGTAAGAATTCTTGGTGTTTCTCAGTTCTGAGGATTCCTTCTATGAAGATTTCTTAGCTTGGAAAACTTGTGGAGATCTAAAGGAGTCAATTGATGATTGATCCTTTGGTGAGTAGAATTCCTTGCTCTTTTTTCTTTAAGAGACAACATGCATCATGAAGTACATTGAATATGAAGAAATTGAAGTTGATCATATTGTAATGATGTGGTCTAAGGCTCCTAGGTGACAATGAATAATCCTGATGCAAGGGGTGTGAGTTTATGCTTGTGGTTGTGTTGCAGTAAATTTATTCATGTTGGGTGTTTGTGTGAGAGGCTCCCAGATGATATGGAGAAGCTTGGGTTGTTATTCATCCATGGAGTATTGTGCTTGTGTTGGGTGCTTTTTCTTGGTATTGAAGGCATTATTCTCTATTACCTTGATTGCATGTAGGCTATGAATTTGATTTTTGGGTGGTATAAAAGTTTTTGAATAGTTTGGATCTCTCATATGCATGTGCATGTTGGTAGTTATGGAATTGGTCTAGAATGGGCTTGGAGTTCCTGTACTACTTGTTCCTTTTAATAATTCCTTGTACATGCATGGATCAAACTCATGTTCTTTGGATCTAAAGGGGTTTTATAGATTTTCATTTAAAGAATCTATGATTATGCATATTCACGTTATTCCATTGTTCTGGTTAATTGTGATGGTTGTATGCAGACTTTTGATTCATCTAAGCATGCACTAGATATGGGTGTGCATGGGTGTTTATAAAACATAGTGATTTTGTAGGTTTTACACAGTCAAGAAAAATTTGTGATTTTTGTGGATCTACTGGTAAACTAATTTCTAGACTCGGGCATGTGAGGTGTTACTGGATGAGATAGTTGTAGTTTTGCATGCATGCTTCATGCATGGTGAGAGGAGGTTAGGTTTCTTCTCTGCATGGGAGTGTTGGTAAGTGTATAGTCACTCAAATTTTTTGTGGTGGTGCTTAATGGATTCCCTTGACTATGGTTCTCATTGTGGACATGATTGGAAAATCAGATTTGAACATGATCTAACATTTGAGTCAAGTTGTCTACGTTGTTACTCTCCTTGAGATCTCGGTCTTGCAATTTATAGTGTGATGATGGGTTTGCATGTTTCATTGATTGAATCTATGGGTTGAGCAATGTTGTGGGTTGTATTTACCTACATGTTTAATGTAGGAAAACTTAGAAGTGGAGTGTCAATATCTAGGAGGTTTTATTTTGTGATGGTGCAGATCTGTTAGTTAGCCTTCTCTATGGTCACTTGTGCATTGATGTGGTTGCTTCAAGATGAGAGGATGGATGATGTAGAGTACCTGAATAGTCAGCTATGGGGACCTGTAGCATGTGTATCATGATGTCATGGATAGCTTGGGTACACTGGTTTGTGTTTCCTTTTGACAGTGATGGTTTTGTTTGCTTAGTTTGAAGATCTTGGTGCTACTTGGTATTGTTGTCAGATGGACATGTTTTTGAGTGGACTTGGAGGTTTTTTAGATTAGCATATGTTTGGTCGTGATGCTTGGAGAGCTCAGGTGTCACATTTCAATGGGAACTTTAGTAGTGACTATGGATTCATCACTTAGTGGTGAATGATCTTTTTTAGTGATGCAGATGTTACTAGGAGGGACTCTTAGATCATGTTGCTACAAAAGGGTTCTTTCACAATTGCATAGAAACTATTTTAGGATATGTAACATCTTGGAACCATTGAGTATGCTTGGAGTCTTTGGTTGAGGTGTTGGTGGTGCTTGACAGGCGATGTTGGTTTAGAGTTGTTTCATGTCATGTTATACTCTTACTTGTGTATTAGAGTTTTGGCATGAGGAATTGCTCTTAAGACCATGGTAAGATCACTTGGAGCATGGTATGTCCTAAGGGGGGTGGTAAGATCATGATGTCATGATAAGTTCCTAGTTCAAATGTTTGGATCTTTGACAGTGATCTAGAGATTCTCTATGTTTTGGGTGCATTTGTCATATGCTTGCGAACTTCATGATAATGCAGTGATGCAGATTGGGGTTTAGTACGAAATTATTGTTTGTAGGTGCTCATAGATACATGGAGAATAAGGTGATGTTGTAATTCTCAAGTGAGAAGAGAGAAGTGTTGTTGATGGTTACTCCTGATGAAGTTTTCAGCAAAAACTCTAAGGAGCCTACACCTTGGTTAGATATGAGTTCAACAAATACCAATGAGGAGATTACTCTTGGAGAAGTCATGATGACTTGGTTACCCTAGAGGAGCATTCTCATTCCCCACTCTTGGTCTACTCGATAGTTTATTGCTTGAGAGGAATTTCCCATTATTTCTCTTAGGTGTTTTATTCTTTCTTTCATGGATATGGATCTTGAACTGCTATTAGATGACTCTAAAGGATTCATTGTGAGAGATGGATAGCATGGTTATCTCTTTATGCATTGTGATTACATTCATTGATGTTGAGTTTAGGAGATGTATTGTATGTATTTCTTGAAATGGAAAATGAAATAATTTTATCTTCTTTGAGAAGCTTACTGGAAGTGGGACTCATTCATCACTCATGGTGGATGAGTCCACTTTTGAATTTTTGAATATTCAAAGGTGGAAATAGGAGCTTTCAGTTTGCACTTTCTGCTTCTCTAGTTCTTTAGTTCTGAAATTGTTGGATTTGGGCTTGAAAGTGAATTTTTGTTGATGTTTTACCTTATCCAATGAAGAGATGACTTGAAAAACTTTAAATTGGAATCTTCAATGATTCCTAAGCCTCCAGGATGTCTAAATCTAAAAAAACACAAGAGAAAGAGAAATGTTGGATGTTAGGGCATGGGGGTTTGCCTTGGTCAAACCCCTTTTAGGTAATTAAACCAAAATAGAGAAAGAATGTAGTGAAACATGTAATAATGGAGTTTATTACCTTTTCATGATGATTGACCTTGAATGTATACAACGAAACACGAAGAATTTTCCCTTGAATGTCTGAAAATTGCTATCTTAATGACTTGGAATGATGAAATTCTAACTTGCTTGACTTGAGATGAAAGAATGATGGATGAATAATGAAGAATGGTTATTATTTATGGTTTAAAGAGTTGATTTTATATGAAATTCACCTTATTAGCTCGTAAATTGGATCCCTAAGGCCGATATGTGAAAATAATAAAGTTGAATTTCAGTTTTTCCTACTCAAAGGTCAAAATTTGCCCAAATGGGACTCATTCACCACCTTGGGTGAATTAGTCCCACCTGGCATGGACTCATTCACCACAGGTGGAAAATTTGTCTCGGTGGGGCCCATTTGATAGCTAGGTTCTTAGGAGATAAGAAAATAAGGATTATATGATGTCTATGTCAGGTATTTCATCAAATATTGCTTCAGGATGCACAATATGGGGTAATAGGGGCCTATTAATGATGATGTAAAGGTCAATTAGTGCATGGGACACAAAATTAATGTGAAAGTGTGATTAAATACAATTTACAACACTAAAATGAGGTTCACATAGCCTAGAAAGGCACAACATCCAATGTGAATGTGTAGGACACATTACAACACTAGATTAACATTAAGTTTATTTTACAAGCCTTCTAGATTAATGTGAGGATGTATTTAAATACGTTTTATAATATTGAAGTAGGAGAAAATGGGTTCATTAAGTCTAGAAAAGCGTGAAAGTCCTTTACAACAATTTGCAACACCTTTACAAGACATTTTAAATGCATTTGAAAAGGTACAAGACCTAGTGTGGATGTGAAAAACATCTCACAACACCAAATCATGACCTTGTTAAGTCAAATTTATCATTAGTTATTCCCCAAATCAAGCAAGTTTCTTTTTTTCTATGGTACACATACCTTCAAGGTATGTGAGATTGGATGGTTAGCACATGTTGTGGGTGCTATTTTTAGTCACATGGGTTGATCAGTTGGATGGGAGCAGTTAGTTTTCTGTTTGTTGTTCTAGATGGTGTTCTATCTTATTTCTGGAGGATAACTTCACGATTATGTGTTTTTTGGGGGATTTTAAGTTGGTGCTTCTGTGCAAGCTATGAGCATAGTGGAGTAGTGTTAGTGAGTTGTAATCATTGCTACAAGTTGGGCTTGGAGATGGTTTTCTTTTATATTGGTGCATATACACCATGTGAGTTTCTTTCTTTTGGAGGATGGTTAGAACAGTTCCTAGAGATGGTTAACATTTTGAATGTTGTTGCATATGTCTTAGAGATTGGGACTTCAATATTTGATTGGGAGAAGCTAATAAGTTCTTTGTCAAGTGGGAGCATGTTGAGATTTGTACCTTAAATTATTGGGTTGATATACTCCTTGAAGTCTTGCTTCTATCTCTTATCATCCTAACTTCCTCATATCAGTGGGACCTTGTTCTTAGTTCCCCTGATGCTTCAATGACCTCCATGATTTGGTGCTAATAGTTTCCTCTAGCATTGTGTTTGTACTAGTGGGAGTTATTCATGTCGGTAGGATTCTCCAAGAAGTCTTCATGATAGCTCGATGTCTTCTCTTGGTCACTCATTGGTAGGACTTAGTGTTGTTAGTGGGACTCTGTCTTGAGTCCCATCGATGGTTGGATGGAGTAGTAACTTGTATGGCGATAAAGACATCATCGGTGGGATTCTATGAGCTATCACATCGACAACCCAATACGTAGCATTGGATCCTCATTGGTGGCAAGTTGTGTCTTCAGTGAGACACTGAAGCTTGTCCCATCGATGGAATAATGGAGTGGTTCGTCAGTAGGAGATGTTGGTATTGGTGGAACCTTTGTGAGTGTCTCTCCAATAGAGTGACAACTATGGCAATATCACAATATCATGGAATTTTGGAACTTTGGAACCTTCGATCATAGGTTTTGGAGATTTGGAAACCTTTGACTTAGTGATCTTATGGGACAAGCCGATAAGGCTTCATTGAAGGGACATTGTTTTGTCGTTGAGACTTCATGTTGGGTATCATCGATGGAATGACATGGACATGAAGATGCAATGTGAACATCAGTGGGACTTCCTTGTATCGGTGGGAGATGAATTGGTGTCCACCCAATATGGTGATGGGTGACTCGGTGACCTATATACAATGTCTTGGTGGGCCTTGATGGATGTTGAGGTGGAAAATGGTGATTGCATGGAACTTATTGATGGTTAGATCAACAATTGGGGATCGATTTCTTTTCCTAGTTGTCTTGGAACTAGTGGATAGAACGAATGGTATAAATCATTGAACATTCTGCAATGTGAAGGAGAGAGGTGAGTTTGAAGTAGGGTTATGTTGTCGATTTCTCTCCAAAATGGAACAAGATGTAAATCTCATGTAAAGTCTTAGATCTTGTAATTGTATTGTAATTATGCTTGTTCTTGAATAATACACTGGCTCGATCGTTTTGGAGTGTGGGGTTTTTTATCCAAAAGGGTTTTCCCCACTTAAATTTGTGTCCATATCTTTTGTCTTTCATATTGGTTGATTCTATAAATGTAATCTGTCTAATGCAAGTTGTGGAAAATGGTTGTATTTGCATGTGCTTTTCTCATAAGGGTAATGTGGGAAATCAACTATGTTTTTTTATGCTTTGTGGCATACTAGTATGTGTATTTGAAGAAAATTAATTATTTTGAAAGTAACTGAAGGAACTAGTAATCTTAGATGTTCATTATGAGATGACCATGATTTCCCTACACTCTTGCTCCCATTTCCATCACAAAGAAACAATTCCCTAACCATAAGAAGTTTCCTTACAAAGAAATGGTAGTAGACCCAAAGGGTGCATTCTTTAGAGTACCTAACGATGTAATTTACATAGAGCGCATCCAAAAATATATCCATGCATCCATAGTAGAAATTGAAAAAGTTCCAAGTTTGAAGAGCTAAAGACAACCCTACTACAACCTGGAATTAGTTCATACCTACCCAACCATTCCTAGATTGTAGAGAAGAAGTTGGACATATGGAAAGACATCCGAAACTTCACCAAAGAGGAAGAATGGATCTAGCTAGTATTCAATATGCTATACAATGAATATTTATAGTTGGAAAAGCCCTACTAAATCACCAAGGAGGCCATCCTCCACCAAAAACTAAATTGAAAGAACCTAATCAAGGGAAAGGTTCAATTAGAAATAACCCCAAAGAAATCTCCCTAAGAAAAAGAAGCAATAAAGAGTTTGTTACAAATGAGTGCATAGAAGAAGAAGGAATGAAAGAGACAACAAGAAAGAAGGGAGGTAGAACCTCATTCCAAAATAGAAGAAGAACAAGAGATAAAATTGGAAACATCTTCTAGACCAAGAAGCCCCTTAGTCCCGCTAATAGATGAAGATCAATTGTATGGAGCATTTTTTGAGCAAAGAGTCTTCACCAAAACACTAAAAACATACTATAAAATTCCTTTGGTAAACAAGTAGACCAAATAAAGAGCATTGATCAAATATATGACAACATCACAACTCACATTTGAAGAATACATGAGAAAACTACCCAAAAAATAGCTATAGAACTCAAAATATAGAGGGAGAAAGAAATTTGAGAAGAAAAGCTATGGGAATTGGCCATCCAAATGGTGGCACCCTCACTCACAAATCAAAAGAAGACCAAAATAAAGGAGTTGCAAGAAAAAGAACTCTAGTCTAAGAAACACTTAGACAAACTCATGCTAGATAAACTAGAGATAACACAAAAAGTACAAGGGAAGATCAAAGAAGCTACTAAAGAGGCATATAAACAATTGCATGAGGAAGAATAAAAATATGACACCTCATCAATATAGAATCCTCCTTGAACTAAGGGACCTTGATCTCTAGTCCCTTCTCTGATGCAAATTATAAAGGATTGTTTTACAAAGCAGTAGCATCATATATAGATAGTATTATCTCCCTAATTACTCCAACTACCAATAGTGGGAGAACAAGTAAATATTGGGAACATTTCACCATTGTAAAAATTTCAATTAGGAGACACATTTCATCAGAAATCCTAAGATGAAATCTTGAAACCAAATGTAGATAATGTTGAGCAACTTGAAGAGATGGCGAAGGAAATTCAGGGAAAACATACTCAGTTGAAGAGAAATCCTACTCAAGAACCTCTAGCATAGCTAAAGATGCTAATAAATGAGCTATTGCAAGACCACAACCTTCAAAATATAAAATCAAACGTGAGGTACAATAAAAATTCTAAAAGAACAAGATGGATGAAGTCTAAAATAAATGTACCACTATCTAGTTCTAATTGGAAACTCATTCGGGAACAGTCAAAATCAAAATAGATGAAATCAATTAGATGTTCCAATACTATCTTCAATGACCTACCATTGTAGCCTTGAACAAAGCACATATTGAAATATTAGAGGCACATATCCTACATAGTTCACAACAATACAATGCCACCAAATATTTAGATGGAAGTATTTGAGTAAAGCTTGGAGGCCTCCACAACCATTACCAACAACTACAAGATCAGAGGAACAAGATCTTATGGTGGTTTCATTAGCTTCAAGAGTTTGTCAATCTCCATTTGGCACATCTTTCTAGAATCATCCAAGAGACTCAAAAATTCTCCTAAAATATTCAAATTCTCACCATTATTTTGGAAGGGAAAAAGAAACTAGTACAACTACATACTCACATCCATTAGCTATAGCTAGAAAACAACCAATGAGACAATCATCTTCTAACCCTCCAAGGTATATATTCAAAGATTTTACTAGCAAAGAAAAGTTGACTTGAGGACAAGTCAAGGTTTTGAAGAGGGGATGATGTTATATAGAAAAAAATATATAAACACTATTTCAAAGACATGTAATAGCTAACTAAAACTTTAGAATATTCTGAAGTATAAGATTAGGAAGATAGAATATATTCTAGGGATACTATCTAAGGGCCACATCCCATATTGTAAAGATAAGTAGGAAGATCTTCTAAGACCCCATCTTTTGTACTCCTAATTTCTCAATGATCCTTAGTGTTTCCTAGATACATTTTGATAGACATGATATTCACAACTTCATGTATGATGTATATTTACTTATTTATGTATGATGCTTGGATGTTCGTATAGATGTTAGATTTTATGATGATTATTAGTTTTGATATGTTATTCACTGATGAGATCATTGTTAATGTTGTATATGTAATGGAGAATGATATATCTTATTTTTATGTTTGTTAGTTTTATTTTTAATAATATGATATCATATATAATGGAGTTGATTTGGTTGTATGATTTGGATATTGTACTAATACTTCATGTTTGAGTGAACAATTGGATTTTTAGTGCCAATGGTTTATTGGGTTATTTAGCCACTTTTGTGTCTTTCCTATGTAATGATGAACCTATACTTGTATGGAGTGCTAAGGTATTTTAGGCCCCATGTCGTAAAATATGTGTTTTTGGTGTTATGTGCTAATGTGAAAGTTTATATAAGTGTAGTTTGAGTTATTTCTTCAGTGAGTTTAAACTTATGTAATTTAAAGCAATTTTAAGAGGTTTAAGTTTCATTTTATGGTTAAGAAAGTTGCTTAGGTATAGGGTATATAGGTTAGAAGTTTATTTTTATCATTTAACACTTTAAAAGGGTTTCATGATGCTCTTTTATGTCCCACTTTCAAAAGTGGCGAAAATTGGGAAGTAGTTATTTAGTTGAGTTAGTTTTAGGAAGTTACCTCTTCCTCTTGTTTATAACTCTTCTTCCATAGTGTGGAAATAGTTGATTCATTTGTCTTTTTGAGATCTTGCTATTTTTCTTTAGTTCTTTTGGGAAGAGATAGGAGTGTGAAGAAGGAAGAAGGGAGGGAGGAAAAGTCTTTAGGGAAGGAGATCTTCAACTAGAGTTCATCCATTAGTGAGATTATGCTATTTCAAGGTAGGATCTTTTTCATTCTTGTTGAATACATGCAAGTGATTGTGGTATATTTTATTCATTTAGATTTTTGGGGTTTTGGATTTTTAAGAAAATTTTATGTTAATTATTATGTATTAGTTTTATTTTGTGTGTTTTAGTAGTGGAGTTGACCCCCTCTTGAAAGAGGTTGTTTTGGTCCTCTATGTGCAAGGGGTTGAGTGGGTGTTGCTCCCTCTAAGGGACATTTCCTTGAGGGTATGAGTACACATGATTATGTGTAGGGATATGAGCATCCCATATTTGATTTTGTGTTGGAGGGAAAAGGGGTAGATGTGGTTGTGTTGGTGATTCATTGTGATATGTGGAGACATGATATATAATTTTACCTTTTTTCTCCCTTATTAGGTAGACTCCCCACTCCTAATTTGATTCCATATAAATATCCAATATGTTAGAAAGAGTTAAAGGGGTGTCTGAAAATGTTTACTATGTGAGCCCATGTATATGAATGTGTGTAATGTGTGTATAAAATTTAATCAAATCTTGTTGTGGTTGTGAAAAGTGTAAGTGTTTACCCAAGTGGCTAAATGAATCCAAGGTCTAGGGTGGGTTGTCTAGCAACCCTATGGTTGGGTGGAGAGCCCATTGGTTTTAATATTTTTCTCTCCTATGTTTTGTTGTTTCATTTTAGGTATTGTGAAGTGAGGTGAAGGTTTAAAGATGACTCTAGACATTGTTCCTTAATTTATGAAACATCTATGAGCATTTGTAAATGTGTATTGTAAATTGCATATAAGAGCATTTGATTGAAAGAGCAAGACTACTCATTATGGGAAGAAAAAAATGGCATAGTTTGGCTAGTAAATTTAATTTTAAAGAAAGTTTGAAAGATCTTGTAGTGTTATCATGCATATGCTTCCTTTTATTTATAAAAAATTTGAAAACAAAAAGAAAGTTGAAATGTTTTGTAATACAATCATACAAATGTTGTTTTGAAAATCTAATACAAAATATTGGAAAATAAGTTGAAATCTTATTCTGTAAAAACCTAAGTATGAAGGTGTAATTTAGCATTGAGAGATTAAAATTGCTAGTTGTTCAAAGTACATGTAAATTGTGTATGAATGGAAAAAGAAATTTCCTCTTGTTTAAACTAGACAAAATGACTAAGAATAATCTTGGATATTGTTAAAACTATATGCCTAATTCTTTAGGAAAATAATATAATAGTTTCAATTTTGTCAAAAACATTTGATTAGTGTGAATATTGATGAATATATTTTTTAAATTAAACATGCACAAGCTAACTAAAAAAATAGTCTTAAATTAAATATAATTGTGTATGATAAAATAATATATATCGACAAATTAATTTATACATTTAAACTTATAAAATTTAAATAATAAATAACACAAAAAAATAGTTATTGTAGACTTAAAATTTAAACAAATTAAGAGTTTAAAATAAAAATTAAAATCAAATTTTGGTATCTGAAAGGGCTCGACTTGGGTGGTTGGCCTTTGGGCCACCACCACAGGCTGATGACCCCTTTGGCTTCAACCCCTCATGGGGGGGAGGCTATGAACAAAGAGGTCATTGCCCTTATAGAAGAGGCTATGGCCTCAAAAATTAAATGAAATATGATAAAAAAATTAATAACTATTCAAGCATTTGGTTGAAATTAAAGTATTCTCCATTTCACTACAAACCAATTTAAATTTTCTCTATATGCATCAAGCAAAAAATATAAAAGACCGATACAAGAGTTTTATGAGGAGTGAAAAGAATTTAGCAATCTATAATTTTGACTTTGGATAAAGAGGAATTTAAGAGAACGTGGTTGAACAATCATATTTAACCAACTCAAAATTTGGTAACCCTCTGCCAAATTATCAAGGTAAAAGTACTAGCATATCCAAAGCAAAGAAGTCACTACCTATTGTAGGAGATGGCAGCTCCTTCCCAAGATCCTCAACATACAAAAACAAACCACCCTCACAGAGACATGAGAGAAGCACAAATACTATGTTTCCAAAATACCAAGATGATATTTAGAAAATGAGATGATAAAATACATAGTGTACATGCCTTTTAAAGGCATGAGAAATGAGATGAGTGAAAAACTACCCGATCCCTAAGTTAAAAATTAACATTAACACCCTTTAGTGTAAAATTAGGGAGATTATTATGAAAAATGAAATGCAAGATGAGTCCCAGCTACAAGGCCATGTTAGGTACCCATGCACAACTACTATGCAATGAAATCTCACATAACTAGAGAAAAGGAGAAAAATCCTATGGATGAAAAAATCCTCTCCAAAAGAGAAAAAAAAGGTTGAAAAAATGAAAGGAGGAGGACTTCACAAGACCCTCCGAGGACAACTCTCATCACTGATCTTAGAAAAATACAAAAGAGAGACTATATAGCCCACGATAGAAAAGAGTACAAATGTTGAAGATCCCCTCATGATGAAGAAACTCTTGTGTTGATCCTAGAAGTTTGAAGAATATCCCATGTTTGCAAACAACATGCCTCCCTTTAGAGATAAACAACCACTGATGCAAGAGAAACTCCAACTCTAAAACAAGAGAAGGAAGAGGAAGAATCAACATGAAAGATGCCTCTAAAAACTATCTTGGTGCCTCCATGTAACAAAATGTCACATCATGATCAAATGCAAACTCAACTATAGAAGGTGGATCAACAAGACCATGTGCAAACTATGAAGCAACAATCTCCAAAGACATAGATGGTGTGACATCAGTGCAAATACTATCATAAAAAGAAGGGATATGCCCTCAAACGAGTCATCCAAATTATAAATGTGAGATTCACAAAACAACTCTACAAGACCTATCAAGTGACTATCCCACAAAGAATGATCTGAAGGATCAAAAACATCATGTTGTTTTGAAAAAGCAACCTCTAAAGCAACAAGAGATGAATCAACATAGGTTTGAAGAACTCCAAAGTTCAAATGACCAATCTCTCACAGGGAATTGCTATCAACACTAGCAAGAGGGGTGTGGGGCTCATAATCATCATCATCAAAAAAATGAGAAAAGGCATAGAGATGAGACTCATGATCAGGTTGACCAACAATAATTACTTTACTAGTATTAGCCTCTCTAATGAAAATAGAATCTATAGTGAAATCTACAGTCTTAGGTACCTCACCATGAATAATTTGATAGATGGAAAGTAGATTGTGTGCAAATCAGGAATACTCGGTACATACCTGAAACAACCATCACCAATCTCAACATTTCTTATCCTTGCAACATCCAAAAAAATTACTATCTCTCAAAAAAATCTTAGAAGTATCAGTAGGATGAAGACCCAAAAAAGGATAGGGAGTAGAACCCCTTGTGATAAGATGCTCCTAAATCCAAAAACCATCTATCATAGCCAAAATGAACTATAGAAGTTACTAATGCATGTCCTTTGAATTTATCTTCTTTACTTTTTATTCCTTTGCAAATCTTGCATTCGTTGACTATGTAGGTTTGGATGAAGGTGAAGGTGATGTAGATGGAGAGGCTGTAGAAGGAGTCACAAATGTGGGTAGTGGAATATTTTTCTTCTAAAGAAGATGTGAAAGTTCATCAATCTTCTTCATATAACAGTGGTGTTCATCATGAAATTTCTTCTTGCAATACACACAAATAAGCTTCTCCTTCTTAGGTTTATCCTCTTTTGAAGAGGTGGA
This sequence comes from Sequoia sempervirens, assembly GCA_007258455.2. Taxonomy (NCBI): domain Eukaryota; kingdom Viridiplantae; phylum Streptophyta; class Pinopsida; order Cupressales; family Cupressaceae; genus Sequoia; species Sequoia sempervirens. The sequence goes on along the minus strand of VDFB02000008.1, from coordinate 173,591,972 downwards.
GGACTCATTCGACTCTACCTAGCCCTAGATTTCTTCTTCCCTTTGCTCTGAGATGCTTGTGCAACTAATGCATGATTCATAGAGACCCCCTCTAACTAGGAAATTTTGGCTTGCTCCCTCGTCAAATGGTCACAAAATGTCTCAAAAGAAGGCATTGAGAATGCACTACCCAAAGCATCCATGGTGGAGTAGAATGTAGACCAATAAACTAAAAATGAACCTCTTAACTTAGAAAAAATAAAAAAAAGAACTCCTTATTAGTTTTATCCTTCCCACATCTCATCAATTGTGACCTCATAGATTTGAACTTGACAAGGAAATCACCAATTGAAGGAAATGCATCAGGGAAAGAGAAGTTAATTTTGCCTCTAGTTGCAAAGCACTTAACTCACTGATTTGAACAAACAGGTTTTTGAACTTATCCCATACATCCTTGGGTGTATTACACTCCTCAATATGGAAAAGATGGTTGTAATGATAGAAATTGTGTTGGAAATGTTGTCATTGATGTCAAAGACATTGGATAAGATTGTTGAGAAAATTATTATTAATATCAAACACCACAAATCATGTAGATATGCACAAGTGAGATATAAGGAACATGGACCATTCAATGAAATCCATTCAATTTGATAAGTTCATATTAGTGCAAAGTATATTGTTCGAGAAGTGTAGGTTGCTAAGTTAAATGGTGTTTATCAATGATCAAACACTCATTTCTAAATCTATCATATTCTCTTCATGAAAGGAACAAATGTCTAGATCCAAGTTATCTAGATCGAAGTTATTGAAGATGAATAAAAGTCCAGATTGAATTATTGAACACTCATTTCTAAATCTATCTGATTCTCTTCATGAAAGGAACAAATGTCTAGATCAAAGTTATCCAGATCAAAGTTATTGAAGATGAATAAAATTCCAAATCAAATTATTGAAATTAAAGATCAGATTATTAAAAATCAGACTTGATAGCAATAAGGTACAAAATCTAGAAAAGGCAATAGATAAAATCACAAGTACATATCAAAACATGAGGAAAAAGTCAGACTTGATGACAATGATGTACAAAGATCAAACAAATCAATCAAGCATTCATATTATAGTAAAGTTGTTGAAGTTTGATCCAAACCAAATCGCTAACTTATGAAGAAGCATTAAACTCATTAGTCAAATTAAAGATCGATTACTAATAAAAAATGACTTTTATTAAAAAGGAATTAAAAATAATTAAAGACGTGTCTTCTAAGAGACACAAACATTGTGAAGAATTTGTTAAGACATCTTTTGAAACATAATAACTCATTTAGTTCCAAAAGGTGGGTTCATCTCCAAGTCAAATGTCTTTTTTAAAAAGGGACATTTTTTCTCATAATTTGGCATTCAGTCAAAGGTACGATGCTTCATTTAAGGGTATGCTCATTCGGTTGAGAAGATACCAATGTGAAAGGATTTGATTTGATTATTAAAAACAAATATGTTCAAACAAAATGTATCAAACAAAGTAGAAAATCAAAAGTTGTTAAGACAAAAATAAAACTAATGAAGAGGTGTGAATGAACTTTGAAAAGGAAAAGATGTGATCTTTCCCCAAGAGATGCAATCTTGGAACAAAGTATATATTTTTCATTCATTTTAGACTTGAAGGTATGGTTGTGAATTTTGAAGTGATTCAAGTCAGAAACCCATCTTCATGTGTGGGATAAGGGTGAGATTTTTCATCACAAAGGCAAATTGGAGGATTGGGAGAGTGTAGATCTGATTGAAGTCATTTTCCTTCATCCATCAAGTCAAGGTTTGGTGCCTTGCATTAGGGGTTGGTGCTCCTTGTAGGTTGGTACCTACTAAAATTGTTAAGAGGTTGGTGCTCCTTGTAGGTTGTAGCCTACAAAATCATTTCATTCATAATCAAGTAGGTTGGTACCTACTTATATTTGTAAAAAATCATTTAATCATTTTCAATAAAGTGGTGTCAAATTGTTTTCATTGATTCATATCATAAGTTGGTGTTGATAAAAGTCGAAGATTGTTTGAAAAGTTAAAAAGAGGTTAAAATTTGTATAGATTTATTGATTCACCCCCCTCTTATTAAGTATTCTATTCTCTTCAATTGGTATCAAAGGAAGGTCCTTCTTGAAAGCCTAACTACTTGAAGGAGATCTTGAAGAACACTTATGGAAGATCATAACAATATAGGGAAAGCACTCATCTTTGATGGGACTAATTATGCATTTTGGAGTATCAAGATGGAAGAATATTTGAATGCACTTAGGTTTGATGTGTGGAAATTTATTGTTGATGGGTATACACCTCTAACAACCCCTCCAATGGATCAAGACAGGAAAAAGAGAAGTGAAAACAATGCAAAAGCTAAGCATTCTCTTCTTTGCAGCCTAACAGATTCTGAATTTACAAAATTCATGTGTTGCAAATCAACAAAATAGGTATGGGTCAAGCTTCAAAACATCTATGAATGATATTTCAAGGTGAAGAAGGCAAAGCTACAAACACATCGTAGGAAATTGGAAACTCTCAAAATGAATGATGGTGAAGATATAGCTACATACTTTCTTCATGTTGATGAAACGGTGAATATCATGAGAGGACTTGGTGAAGAAATTGATGATGCTTTTATTTTTTATAAAATATTAAGATCTCTATCCACAAAGTTTGAAGCCAAGGTAGCAACATTAGAAGAATTGATAAATCTAGACCAGCTAACAAAAGATGAACTACATGGGATTCTTGTTGCTTATAAAATGAGGATCGAGGGGAAGACACCACAAAATTAAATTTCTTTCAAAGCATCCAATAAAGGAAAAACTAAACATTATACTTCGAATAAGAAGTCAAGTGATGATGAAGCATAGGCCTATTTCATGAGGAAGCTTAAAAAGGGAAGAGGAAAGTACAAAGGGAAATATCCTTTTAAATGTTTCAATTGTGGAGAAGTTAGACATTATGCTTCAAATTGTCCTCAAGATGATAGCAACTCAAGTGAAAAAATCAAGGATGAAGAGGAAATATATACAAGGAAAAGGGGAAAGAAAAATTCTAAGCACAATTTAAAGAAGAAATTCCAAAAACACAAAAATAGTTTCTACTCAAAGAAATATAGCAGCAATTTTGAAGAAAAAAGTGAAGGTTTCCCAAGCAATGATGATGAAGAAATATTTTTCATGGTTGAATATGAAGAACAAGAGGTTGATCAAGAATATGATGATGAAGAAGAAGTTGATCAAGAATGCAATGAAGAAGAAGAAATGGATATAGAGGAAGAACTTCATTATGGATACAAGAAAAATTAAAAATTGAAGAAGGTCACCAAGCATAAAATAAAAACTAAGGAATTGAAAAAGAGCTTTGAGGAATTAAACAAAATAATTGAAGATTTAAGGACTCAACTTGTAGAGGCTAAACAAGTTGAAAATGAACTAAAGAACAAGTTAAGTGCAAAAGAGAGAGATTGTGACAAGTTGGAATGAGAAGTTTCCATGTTGAAAAATGAGTTGGAAAAGCCAAAGGAGGAATGTACAAAGATTGATGAGAATGAAACAAGTTTAAAGGAATATGAAAGAAGATTTGAATCTAGGTAGTTTTATTCTTTCTATGGATATTGCTATTAACACAACTATTTTTTCCACAAAGCAATGAATTGTAGATTTCATGCAAGAAATATTTCAAGCTTCACTAGAAGAAACTATAATTCATTTGATCATGATGTTATGTGTTTCAAGTGCAACAAATTTGGACACAACATGTTTTTGTAGATATGGCTTCGTGGAACCACCTAGACAAGATATGAAGAAGAACACCATTGGAAACGAGAAAAATATTACAAAATTATGGAGAAGGAAACAAAACCAAAATGATGATGAGGATAAATCTATGACCATGCAAGATACATGTCATACACTATTTTGAAAAGAAGCATAAATTTAGGGGGAGATAATTTGGCACTATTTTTCAATTCCATGAAGAAGAACATAACTGAAAAGTGAAGTACCTCAAAATTGTGAAGAGAAAAATATACCTATGGAATGGTATCTAAAGAAAATGATGAATTGGATTAATGTCAAAATAAAGAAAGTTCCATGCATAAGAAGAAAAATAAGGAGTTAAGGAATGAAAAGTTAGAGAAAGATGAGTATGTCTTAAAAAATAATCCTAAACATGAAAGTAGCAAATAGATTCAAGATACAAGGAAGTAAGGATGTCACAAGGGAAATCCAAATCTGTTATAGATAACAACAATAGTATATTATCTTCAAGATAAAGACTTATCATTTGAGGTAGTTTAGAAAATTTCACAATAAAAAGGTGAAGTCCTAGAAGACTTGATGCAATAGCTAAATCTTTTCAAAAGAATGGTTAAGAGAAGGGAATAATCCAAATAAAGTGTGCTTGTTGGACAAGCATGTATTGATGGAAATTGATCATATAAAGTTGAATGATTATGGTTACAATTCTAGAATCCCCATTATTGCAATGATGCTCTCAAAAAACAAGAATGAGCATGATGAAAAGAAAGTTACACAAAGAGGAAATGATTGCATTGATGTCAAACCTTGCAAGATATCTTCAAATAAAGTTTAAAAGAATAGAAACAAAATCAATGAATTGAAGTCTTTGAAGATCCAATATCAGTTCAAGGGAAGACATGGAAGAATCCTTGATAGAGGGAGTACTAGAGAATCTTTGAAAAGGGGAGAAAGTCCATTCTTGTGCAGTTGATGTGAGAATACAATTACATTCCTTGAAGGATAGAAGGTTGATGAAAATCCCTTTGCCATTGATGTCAAAGGAGGGGAGATATAGTAAGGGGGAGCAATGCAAAAGGAAAGAATTATGTTTGTGTTGCCATCAATGACAAAGGGGGAGATTGTTGGAAATGTTTTCATTGATGTCAAAGGCATTGGATAAGATTGTTGAGAAAATTGTTATTGGTATCAAACACCACAAATTGTGTAGATATGCCCAAGTGAGATACAAGGAACATGGACCATTCAATGAAACCCATTCAATCTGATAAGTTCATATTAGTGCAAAGTATATTTTTTGAGAAGTGCAGGTTGTTGAGTTAAATGGTGTTTTTCAATAATCAAACACTCATTTCTAAATCTATCTAATTCTCTTCATTAAAGGAACAAATGTCCATATCGAAGTTATTGAAGATGAATAAAAGTCTAGATCAGATTATTGAACACTCATTTCTAAATATTTTTGATTCTCTTCATGAAAGGAACAAATGTCCAGTTGAAGTTATCCAGATTGAAGTTATTGAAGATGAATAAAACTCCAAATCATATTATTGAAATTAAAGATCAGATTATTAAAAATCAAAATTGATAGCATTAAGGTACATAATCTGGAAAAGGGAATAGATAAAATTTCAAGTACAAATCATAACATGTAAAAAAAGTGAGAGTTGATGACAATGAAGTACAAAGATCAGATAAATCAATCAAAATTTTTTATTATAGTTAAGCTTTTGAAGTTCGATCCAAACCAAATCGCTAACTTATGAAGAATCATTAGACTCATTAATCAAATGCAAGATCAATTACTAATTGAAAATGACTTTATTAGAAAGGCATTAAAAAAATAAAGACTTCTCTTCTAAGAGACATGAAAATTGTGAAGAATTTGTTAAGATGTCTTTTGAAACATAATAAGTAAAGTCATTTAGTTCTAAAAGGCAGGTTCATCTCCAAGTCAGATGTCTTTTTAAAAAAGGGACGTGTTTTCTCATAATTTGACCTTCAGTCAAAGGCACGATGCTTCATTTAAGGGTATGCTCATTCGGTTGAGAAGACACCATTGGTAAAGGATTTGATCTGCTTATTGAAAACAAATATGTTCAAACAAAATGTATCAAATAAAGTAGAAAATCAAAAGTTGTTAAGACAAAATAAAACTAATGAAGAGGTGTGAATGAACTTTGAAAAGGAAAAGATGTTATTTTTCACCAAGAGATGCAACCTTGGAACAAAGTATATATTTTTCATTCATTTTAGACTTGAAGGTGTGGTTATGAAGTCTAAAGTGATTCAAGTCAGAAATCCATCTTCCTGTGTGGGCTAAGGGTGAGATTTTTCATCACAAAGGAAAATTGGAGGATTGGGAGAGTGCAGATTTGATTGAAGTCATTTTCCTTCATCCATCAAGTCAAGGTTTGGTGCCTTGCATTAGGGGTTGGTGCTCCTTGTAGGTTGGTTCCTACTAAAATTGTTAAGGGGTTGGTGCTCCTTGTAGGTTGTAGCCTACAAAATCATTTCATTCATAATCAAGTAGGTTGGTACCTAATTTCATTTGTAAAAAGTCATTTAATCATTTTCAATAAAGTGGTGTCAAATTGTTTTCATTGATTCATATCATAAGTTGGCGTTGGTAAAAGTTGAAGATTGTTTGAAAAGTTAAAAATAAGTTAAAATTTGTATAGATTTACTGATTCAACCATCCTCTCAGTAAATCTTTTGTGCTCTTGGAATTGTACTCCCTTCTTGGAGATAGTGCAATTTCTCATTTAATCTGGACCTATTTTAGTACCCTTGGATTAAAATCCCCTTTAATTCATCATTAATAGGCCCCTATGATCTTTTATTTTGGATCTCAAGGCTTATTTCAACTAAAAACTTGAAAAAATCCACAAAAATATCAAAAATTCTAATAACCCACCCCAAAAATCTAGGGTGGCACTCATATGCACCTTGGGTGTATGAGTCCCCTAGGTGGGACCCATATGCCAGGAGTGGCGTATGAGTCCCAGTTGGGGTCCTTTTAGGGTTTGAGAAGGAATTTCAACTTTTTAATTCAAATTTTATGTTGATGTCAGCTTTTGAGATCTAAATAATGGTAAATTCGGTGTAAATTCCTATATGAGCAAGCTTCTAAGACATTATTTCATATAAGCAAGCATTTTTAGAGCAACTTCAAGATCCAAGCATTCAAGAGTCTTTAGGCATTCTTTCACAAGAGCATTCAAGTTCTGAGAGAAAGTGAATTTGAATTCTTGGAGTAGCATTAAAGTGTTTTTGTAGATCTTCAAGCACACTTTCATTCAAGATCTAACATTGTAAAGGGTTGATTATGGTTGCCTATGGTGAATCATGATGGATTCCAAGTTGGGGAGATGTAACTAGCCATCAAGCCAAGCCTAATGACTTGTTTCCTAAGTGATTCCATCCTCCATTATCACTAATTTCAGTCTAAGGAAGTTACATGCATCATCATGACTTGTTAGAGTGATTTGACATCTCTCAAAGTGAGTCATTAGATTCAAGCTTCATTCATGCATCTCATTCTTACACATTAGAATAGGGTTGCATTGCATTTCTGATTTCCTAATCTTAGACACACTTAAGGTTAGTGATTATGATCACATTTAAATTAAATATTTATTGTTTCCATCAAGGTTTAATTACCAAACTAGGAGTTTGATCAAGGAAAACCCCCCATAAGCAAATCAAGTATATATTCTGTTTGGCATGTCTTTTTACAGGTTCATATCCGGAAATAAATTTGCAAGAGAAGAGCAGAGGTTGAGGTACAAAATTATACTTTGAATTCCCAAAAAAGTGGAACAATATTGATATGCTAGAAGTGGCATATGAGTCCCACTATAGGCAAAATTTCCAAAATTTTGTAGATCCTATATCTACACTGCCAAAAACCTGATCCATATAAGAAACCCTACTCTGGGACTAATACGCCTAAACTAGCATATGAGTTTGAGTAGGCTAAAATTTTAAGATTTTTAGTGTTTCAAATCTCATTCTAGTCCTCTTTAGGTTTCTAGGTACACACCTATGATCTTGAAGCTCTCTATTATGATTTGCATGCATTTTGAGGTCATTTAGTGAAGTATTACATCATATTAGGGTTAACCATTAGATCTTACATTTCATTAGTTTTTACAAGCCCTACCCTAGTGGTGAACCCCTCTTTAGTTTGTAATCAGACCCTAGGACAACCCTATTGCAAGATTTGTTTCCCCTTTGCATACTTTAGATTGAGATCTCTAGGGTTTCCCTTCAATGAAATGATTGTGAAGTGTGTTTTCTCTATGTCCTAAACCATAAGTAGCAAATCCATTTTCTATTATTTCAAAGGCTATCAAAAACATGCAAAGCTATCAGATCCATAGCTTTGTCACACTTGTTTATGTGAGAAAATTTTTCATACTCCCTAGTAAAAGTGGGTTGATTATCATTTAATGTAGACCACAAACCCTTAGATTGGAGCAACCTACACATTTTAATCTTCTAGGTATGATAGTTATGGGGGGCTAAAAGTTCAACTAAATCAGGAGTATCCATGAGAACAATTTGCACCAAAAGCAAGCAAAAATACACAAAACTATACTAAAACCTCAACAATAATTGATGAAGCCTCTTGAAATTAAATTTCACCATTCCAAAATACTTCAAGAAGCAATGATGCAAAAAGGGTTGATTATGTAATTGAATTTAAAAAACATTGAGTAAAAAATTATACACCTTACTAGGCATTTTTGTGGTGGGTTCCCACCCCAAATCACCAAGCCAAATCTCCAAATTAACTCACTAAGCGCACAAGCCACCACATGGAGCACACAAGAACTTCACATGTCTAGTGCGAGTGCTGGAGAATATAAAGGCCAAAAAGACACATTCACAACAAATGTGGGATAAATGTTCCCATTCAAAACAACCTCAAAAAAAAATTGGGCCCACTTTCTCTTCAGCTGCACAACAATTAGAATCCCTAAATAAATATTTCTATTGAAACTTTATAAATTATAAAGTTTGATTAAAAATTTATGGCTAAACATTTGAAACCAAAGTCAAGTCTATTCAAAAGCCTCTACTAGCTAGCAAAAAAATAAACACACCAAACAAAAGCACTAGGAATCTCCTTCCAGCCTGAGGCATGAGTTTTGTTTCAACAACCAATGGTTGTCCACCATTATTTCACCCAAACTTGGCCTTCTCCAAATAAAACTCATAGGTCTCTTTTATCATGGTTTTGACAACCACTAACTGCCTCGTCTGCTCCTTCTCTAGATCGCGTGTAATGAATAGGGTGAAGAAATTGATTACGTTGAGAGAAGCATAAGAAAAATCATGCTACCAAAACAAAATCACAACCCCTTGGGAGGTGAATCACACTTTCAATCACAAAATCTACAGAAAGAATGAGGCATCACCCAAGCACCCAAACGGATTGGCCTTTGGCATGATCATTTGTCATCAATAGATCATGGCGAATCCTCAGCAAGAAAAATATATTCCTAGATCCCCTTGGTAGAAACTCTCCTAAAGGGTGAGCAGGAGGAGGAGGAGCTTTGATACCATGTAGGAGATGGAAACTCCTTCCCAAGATCCTCAACTTGTGAAAAAAACCACCCTCATAGATACACGAGAGAAGCATAGGGGTATGTGCAGGATCATGACGGGCCAAAAAGTGGCGATATTATGGGTATTTGTAGGGTATGTGGCTGACGAATTTTTTTTACCCAAAATTGATGAAACAAAAAGGGTTTTTAGAGGAGATTCTTAGATTTCCACCAATATAAATTATGATTTACTTTGAATTTAATAAATAATTATTATTCATTTTCTATTAGAATTACGACTAAAGTCTTGATTGATAGGCTGATTGAAAAACATCTATAACTTTCAAATGGTATCACAATTTTTTGAATCTGAAACATGCGTCACATTCTATGCTTCACATACTATAGGATTAAAAAAATAAAAATTAAATTTCATGAAGTTTTGACCAAGTTAAGGTGGTTATACATACAATTTTTTATATTTTTTAAAAGTTGTAATAAAAAATTAATAATGAATTATTTACTTAGAAAAAAATTACAAAAAAATATGCATCACATCCAACCATAAATCCTCTACTTATATATAAAATCTTATAAAAAAATATTATCATTTTATTATGGTTAGGGTGGTCAGATAGACAACTACTTCTTATTGTTTCCCTGAAATTTAAGTACTACAGCATTGAAATTTCAAATTTTCACCAAATAGATTTAAAAAAAAAAAAAACCTATTAGTTTAGAAACTACATTCAATTTTCTACAGATTATATTCTTACATATTTTTGAAATAATATCTAGATAACTTATTCAAATTTTTACATCAAGTTGCTTAACACTAATTTTTCTGAATTTTTTGCCACTTAAGGGCCTATTTTTTCCATGATGATCTTGCACATACCCATAGACTATTCTGCCAAAATACCATGATGATATTCATAAAATGAGATGATAAAATACCTAGTGTACAGGCCTTTTAAAGGTGTGAGAAATGAGACGGGTGAAAAACTACCCAATACGGGAAAAACTACCTAAGTAATTATCCCTAAGTTAAAACTGAACGCTAACACCTATAATATTATTAAATCTACCATTCATTCTAAAAATAACCTGTAAAACTACCCTCTTCAAATCTAGAATGAAACTAATTGAAGCCTACCACAAAATAAATTGAATATTGCAATTCAAATGAAGATTTAAAGGAAAGGTTTTTAGATTGAAATTAGTTAATTATTAAAAGAAAGAATAGTTTGATTAATAATTATACAAAATATTCTTGTATATCATGTTTTTCAATTCAAGTTTTGTAAATGAAATTTCTCATAAACTTGAAAGGAGATAAATAAAGTTATAAATATAATGAAAAATAATCAATGTAATATTATCAATAGATTATTTTTCAAACAAGGAAATATGCCTTTTGGTTACATTGCCTAAGATCAAAACCTAGAAAAATACTTATAATAAAATCCTACAAGATGAGTAATTTAATAATTTTATTTAATCCCTTATAGAATTTTGTTCTCTTATTAAATTGAAAATTTACCTTCAAAATTAATACCTGGGAAAATAGGTTGCAAATAGGAGAATTTATTGTGTGCAAAACTAGAAAACTCAAGTTTAGAAAAATTGGCATAGAATCTAATTGTCGCCCTTAGTAGATTATGGGATTATATTTCTAAGCAAAATACATGGTTAAGATACACTTAGACATGATACTCTAAGGATGAGATATTTTCTTTGTATTCTAACTTATTAATCCAAAATTGAATGGAATTAAGTTTATCCCTATAAAATAAACACTTAGACATTTTGGAGACCATTAGTTCATATACTTTGATTGAATAACCTAATCTAAGAATTAGGAATCAAAAAATAAATAACATTATAAGTACAAATAACACATCTCCTTTAAGTAAATTTGTTGGTGTAATTTTTAACTCTCTTTATATAGAACCCATTTCCTTAAGTATAACACTTGTTTTCATAATTGTTCAATTAACCTTTCTTTGAGTTAGTTAGGAAGACATTTATTGTATATTAGTATTGTCCACTTATTAAAATTATCAACTTAGGAGATTCTGACCACTTGCTATATCTTAGACTTTCTAGAATAAATTTGGAATGTCTCAATTAGAAATACTTGGAGTAGAATATAAACTAAACATCTTCTTGAGAAAGTTAAAGTTGCATGGTGACATCGTAAATTTTATTTCATTGGTTGCAAGTTAATGTCTAAAACTTAAACTTGTCATACTGGCAATAGAAAATCAAAAAAAAAAAATGAGGTTGTATATGTTTTAGGTTTAGAAAATTTAGGGCATGACATTTGGTATCTAAGACAAGTTCCAACACTGGGAAATTTGGCTTATATGTTAAGTGTCTAAATTAAAATCTTTGTTTCATATTTTATATATGCCTTGTACTTGTAGAACAACTAGAAGAGTGGTCACTTGAGAAAATCCTTCGAGCAGAGAAAGTTCTAAGTCCCACTAGTCTGAGGGAAGCCAACATCAACCTAAACTTGACTTAGGACCTCAAATCTTAAAGGCCCTTCAAAATTTAGTTGGGGTTAAAGAAGAAAGGATGCCACCATTCCAGTAGGAAAATTAAGTGTCACATAAAGAGGAGAAGCATGGGTTGGCTAGTTGTGAATGAAGATGGAAACCTTCTCATTATCATGAGGTTCAAGTTGAAGAATCAAATGAATGGGTGCATATCTCCCCTCCCCAACTCGAGCAACCTTATCCTGAGGAGAATTTTAGGAAAAGGGGGCACAAAGATGTGGGTGACCAAATCAGAGAGCTCTTGTAGCTCAAATAACCTACTTTCGTAGGTTCCACCTATTAGGTCTCAAAAATGCAGGTTTGAATCACAAGAGGTTGCAAAGCTCTCACAATGTTTTTGGCTAACGTACAAGGCCAAATGATGAATTTGAACCTTCTACACTTTAGGCTCTACCACACCTAGGCAGGTGCACCTATGTGAATGAAGCGGATTTGAACTATGAGTTTTATAACTTAAGCAATCTATCCACAATGGCAATTGGAAGTGGGATAGATGAAAGTTTACTAACTACTATTGAAATTTGAGATGTGAATATTTCAAATAAGATTTTATGAAATTCTAGAATGGAATTGGTGTGACCATTTTCTGCTGGGCTAATGGAGTCAAGATTTGTATGATATGTGAGTCCTATTTCAAGATACAATTCAAATTGTTTGGAACTTTTATGAGCTTATGCTTGGCACAAATGTACGAGGATGCAATTATCAAGTTCTTCCTATTGATCCAAATGTCCTTTTCCAGATTACTATGATTAATTAAAAGAGTTTAATCCTTCCTTGAAGGAGCCAGTTAATTGAACCACACAAGAGTAGCAAATGTGCTTTGATAAATTCACAATATCCTTGATACATCAACTTAAACAATAAGGAAATGACAAACTTGGAGAAAAATAGATAATATTTTAATAAATTCAACAAACAACTACCACCATAATTAGATCACCAAATTTATGTATTCTTCTCCATTATATAATTTGAAAAGATTTTACAATGTACAGCATGATATTTCGTTTCAGCAACTGTTCACCCTATCTAACTACCTAACCTACTGCCTCCTAAATCTAATAATGATCCCTTATATTTCATCTTCAATAGTTGTGATCCTTCATTGTGTGTCAGCTGCAGCTCCTTGTTATAATTTAATTAATTTCCTTCGGAAAACTAAAATATTTTAATCTTCGTTATCTTTGTCTCTCGTGAAAATTATTTCACAATAAACTTTAATTCCTTTGCTAGAAATATTCACTTTTTCACCCAAAAGTGTTTACCGGCTCTCACATCTCCTTTGGTGAAAAATGTCTTTATAAATTTTACCTGTTATGCTCTCCCAGGTAAAATGATTATCTACTTTTAAATTCCCATTGCATTTACCTCCTTGGTGAAAATGTGAAATATTATTTTCCACTATAGTCATACTTTATTAATCTTTTGTTTATGCTATGATTGTATGCATTCACTATATCAGGGTAAAATATGACATCAAGGAGACATATTTTATCATACATCAATATAAGAGAGTCTCTCTGATGCAAGTTGTGGTAGGAAGATTGTATCACCTAGACATCAAACCACTCTTGCAGATATCGGTGAGACCTCAAACCTGTCTTGTCGATTGGTGAGACTTCATACCATTATTGAAGATCAGTGAGACTATGGACCACTCTTGCAGATATTTGGTGAGACCTCAAACCTATCTTGTCGATCGGTGAGACTTCAAACCACTCTTGTCGATTGGTGAGACTTCGAACCAACTCTTGCCAATTGGTATAACATATGAAGCCAGAAAGACATTTGAAACTCATTTTGATAGCACATGTCCCCCTGATATTTTTCTTTTTGCTTTATCGGTGAGACAAAGTGAATTTCTTGCCCATAAAATTCCATCGGCATGACATATATGCTCGGGCTAACTTGAAAATCTCACTCCAATAGCATTTTTCTTGCCAATCTATGAGACTTCAAACCACTCTTGCAGATCGGTGAGACTACAGACCACTCTTGCAGATCGATGAGACTAAAAACCACTCTTGAAGATATTGGTGTTGCATAGTGACCAAAATGAGTCAGGTAGCCTCTAGAATTGCTTTGAAGAAATGATCAGATGATCTCCAAAAGCCATGAAATTTCACCAATATGTTGGGTTATGATAGGGGAATGTGTTTGCAGAAAGGTTTGGCCCGAAGTCATTAGATTTAAAAGATATTTATTTTTTAAAGTAGCTCAATAAACCCTTTTTGAAACTATACTTATGAAAACTATCTCAAGCATGCCAACTTGTCATTTTGTAGAGATACCAAATCTAATTTTGAGAAGCTATAACTTTGTAGATTACTTCATTTTGGATAGACAAAAATGTGTGCAAGAATATTTCTTCCCAGTTCACATCTTTGATGTGTTATTAATTGTCAAAGTTGCTCCTTCTATGAAAATTTTCTGGAAATGCCAGTGCAAAATCAGTTTGGATTTGGTTTTAAAAAAATACCAAATGACATCTGAACGCCCTAAAAATTGGCATGGAGGTAGACTTTGGTGTATAGAATTGAAGGAACCCATCAAATTTTTATGATCCTCATCCATTTTTTTAATATTTACCCTAAAATTTGACCATTTTAACAGAATTTTCACTGTACTGACAATAGATTTTCTCAAAAACCCTTCAACTTGTCACTTTGAAACTTTGTTAAATCAGATCCTATGAAGCTGAAAACTGGCATGCACACTCACATATGTTAGATGAACACACCTACAAGATGGCATTGCATGAAAATGACTAGATTCAAAGTTATGATTTTTTTAAATGTGCTCTTGGGGCTGATTTTACAATTGAGTTTTCTTAGTGCTGCATAAATTTTTTGACATGGCACCTTCAAATTTTGCCAAAATTTGAAGGTTCCAACAGTGGCTCTGTCTGGGAATGTATGCCCCCTGTGGGCATAGCAAGAATTCAAACCTTTTGGAGAGCAGACCACAAGCCTTTGTTCATGAGTTGCATGATTTGAAGATCATACCTCAACTGATGGCACTAGGCCACCAAAAATAAAAATATATACTTCCCTCTACCATAAATTTTATTCTAATTTGAGCTCAGTGAACTCCCCTTGAAAGTATTCATGTCATTTTCCTTGCCATTCTTGCTGTCATAAAAATACTTGGAACTCTTTCCACCATTCCGATCTAGGTCATACATCATGAAATGATATCCTTGCTGATTTGAACGCTGAAAATATTCATTGTTCATCATATAGCTAAGATTTATTTGTACAATAAATTTGCAATAATTATGAGGCCATTTATGCAACCAAGAAATACAACTTTCATATTCACAGGAAGAGAAACAATCATGATCATCTATGCCACTCATCTCAACATTTGAATGCTTCTCACACAAATCTGAAAGCTTTGTCATATCAACACTGTTTGAGACAAAAAAATCTGAAACATTTTGCATCTCTTCCATATCACCATTTGGAGATGACACCAAGTTCTAATTCATATTTTTCATTATCATCCATATTTGAACCAATTAATGCTGAAGATGAATTTTCTGAATCTTTCTTATGTATGGATTTTTGATACTCCATTGCCAACAAATCTGAAATTTGTTCACTACTAAGTGAACATGCCTCTTTGTTTATTTCATCATCATAATGAGGCTCAAGATCATCATACAAAAATTTAGATGAATTATCAACATAGTCATTTGTTCCACAATCTGATATATTATCCTGGTTATTTGGAAATGCCTCTTCCTCTTCATAGAATGGATTTGAATAAACATGAAATTTATGTTCCAACACACCTTGAAAAAATGTTATTTGATCTTCTTCTATTTTTTTATCATACAATGGATTTGTAAAAAGTTGAAAACCATTTTCAGATGTGCAAACCTCTTCTTCATCAAATGTATCTTCAAGGTACTCAACTGCAGCTAGAAGTGTTACTTGTTCACTGTCAAATGAATTTTCTTCTTCTATCACATTTTTCATTGTTTCTTCCTCCTCTTGATCTCCATAAGAGCTTAAAATATCTCCTTGTTGTAAATCAAGATTCACATGATTTTCCTCAAACTCTTCTTCATTGTGGCATGATACACAATCCCCTTTTGTTTCAACTTCCAATTCATCAACATAGCAATTTTTAGGATCATCATAGTTACTCTCTTCACATGCTGATGTACTCTCATCTTCATTTGAGCATGTTTCATCCTCACCTTGGAGTGGATTCAAAAACAAAAAGAAATCATTATGTGGCACACCTTGGAAAGATGTCATTTGAGATCCTTCTATTATTTGATCATACAATGGTTTTGAATTTTTTTCAAAACCACTTTCAAGTGTGCAATCCTCTTGTTCATCAATCATGTCCTCATGGATATCAGCTATAGATGAATATGTCATGCGTTCTTTGTCAAGTGGATTCGCTTCTTCATTGACCTCTTCTACATTTTCTTCATCTTGGCTCTCATAAAAGTTATCTTCCATGAACTCTTCTTCATCATTAATTGTGTCACCATGGTATTGATCTGAGAATGAAGGTGCTATTTGTTCACCTTTATTTTCTTTACCACGAATGTATTCCTCATGAAGTGTATCTTCAAGAGAATCCTCATCATTGCAATCCTCATCCAAGATGTATGATTGATCTTCCATATTATCATCATCTTCCAAATCTGAATAATTGTCATTGGAAATCTTAATTGCACATGTTTCCTGTGTTTGTTGCATCGTTTGATCATCCATGATATCACTATTAGATTCATTGTTGACAGTGTCCATATATCTTGTCCCCTATATGGAATCAATAAATTTATTCACTTCGTCAAAGGCACATTGTTTTGATGACTCTGGCCAATAAACTGATTTAGGCTTCCATGCTTTTACAAACTGTGTAACAAACATGGGTCTTGGAGGCCTATAATGGGAAGGTAATTGCAAACAGATATTTGTCATCCTATTGTATAGAGAGTTTTTATCTTCTCCTTCATATCTCCTTATGTCAAGAAATGCATCAAAGGGGGAAATTCCACATTCTGATTCTATGATGGAGTCTTGGCTTTGAGTATATACATACTCATCTTCTTCCTCCTCAAGTTGCTAATTTTGACATGTATTTTCAAGAGAGTCCATATTTTTCTACATTGATTGATCAATTTCTACATATTCACCAATGATATGATTGGCACCATCTGCATACCTCTTCTTATCAATGTTTTCAATTAGTACATCTACTTGGTCAAAAGTGATTGGTTTTGTTGACTCAGGCCAATGAATTGAATCAGGCCAATATACTTTAATGAACTACTCAATAAAAATGGATGTGTTGGGCCTGTAATTAATAGGTATTTGTACAAATATATTCACCATCTTGTTGAAGAGAGTGTCCAGATTCCTTTTCATGTCTCCTTATCCCATAAAATTCTTTTAAAAGAATGTGGCTTATCTTTTGAATATGAACCGTAGGTTCCACATTAGGTGCAAATTGGTGATAACAGATATAGGTTGGACTGTGGTGTGTAGGGTATTGAGGTGGTTGGGCTGGGACAAAGAGGCATTTTACACTTCAAAGATAGCCTATTTTGATTAGAATTTGTATTGTTCCAAGTATTCTTCATCAAGTTTTTTTTTACCAGAGTCACCACTCACTTTCTTAAAAGTGAGAAAAATGAAATTATTCTTGATTTTATCCCCAGTGGAATCACTTTTTCTCAAATTCTCCAATTATGAATCTTTCTTCAATGACTCTATATGATGGTCTTCAACCGGATATTTTGAACTATTCCCCAATAGAGTCGCCAAACTATTAGATGTAAAAAATGTGGGTTTGAACCACAAGAGGTTGCCAAGCTCTCACAACATTTTTGGCTAACATACAAGGCCAAATGATAAATTTGAACCTTCTACTCTTTAGGCTCTGCTAGACCTAGGAGGGTGCACCTATGTGAATGAAGTAGATTTGAACTGTCTGTTTTATTCCTTAAACAATCTATCCACAATGGAAATTAGAAGTGGGATAGATGAAAGTTTACTAACTACTCCTATTAAAATTTGAGATGTGAATATTTCAAATAAGATTTTATGAAATTCTAGAATGGAATTGGTGTGACCAGTGCCTACTTTTTTTGGGATAATGGAGTCAAGATTTGTATGATATGTGAGTTCTATTTTTGGATACAATTCAAATTGTTTGGCACTTTTATGAGTTTATGCCTAGCATAAATGTGCGAGGATGCAATTATCAAGTTCTTCTTACTGATCCAAATTTCCTTTTCCAGATTACTATGATTAATTAAAAGAGTTTAATCCTTCCTTGAAGGAGCCAGTTAATTTAACCACATAAGAGCATCAAATGTGCTTTGATAAATTGACAATATCCTTGATACATCAATTTAAACAATAAAGAAATGACAACCTTGGAGACAACTAGATAATATTTTAATAAATTCAACAAACAACTAACACCATAATTAGATCACCAAATTTATGCATTCTTCTCCATTAGGGGAAAGGACCCAGTAGTTGTGCACCCTAACTTCACGCTTCTAATTATCCTACGTGGAAATTTCAAATCACTCCCAATTTTTTACAGCAGCCTACTTGGCAAGTCCCCTACTTATAAATAAGGTTTCAGGGCCACATCATCAAATATGATGCTACATCAGCATGGTTTTTGTCAAGGTGTCCAAAATTGCCCAAAAAAAAGTGAGACCAATACTTGTTAATTCACAACATGTTTTATTGAGCGTTGATGTGGAATCACATGATTGGTTTCTTTTTAGATCAAAGGAATACTTTTTTTTTTTAATTATGGGTAGTGATCATCAACACTGACAACTTTAAAGTCACAACTATTGGTCCAATATTGATAAAACTATTGGACATTATATAAACAACTACTATCACAACTATTGAAACATGCTCAGATACTGGGTCCTCTCCCCTATATAATTTGAAAAGATTTTACAATCTACAACATGATATTTTGTTTTAGCAACTATTCACCCTATCCAACTATCTAACCTTCAGCCTCCTAAATCTAATAATGATCCCTTAGATTTCATCTGG
The DNA here is from genome assembly GCA_007258455.2 of Sequoia sempervirens. NCBI lineage: Eukaryota > Viridiplantae > Streptophyta > Pinopsida > Cupressales > Cupressaceae > Sequoia > Sequoia sempervirens. The sequence goes on along the minus strand of VDFB02000008.1, from coordinate 173,573,034 downwards.
CATATATACATCATATCTTCAATAGCTATGATCCTTCACTGTGTGTCGGTTGCAACTCCTTGTTATAATTTAATTAATTTCCTTCGAAAAACTAAAATATTTTAATCTTTGTTATCTTTGTCTCCTGTGAAAATTATTTCACCATAAACTTTAATTCCTTTGCTGGCAATCTTCACTTTTTCAGCCAAAAATGTTTACCCACTCTCATATCTCCTTTGGTGAAAAATTTCTATAAATTTGACCTATTATGCTCTCCGAGGTAAAATAATTATCCACTTTTAAATTCACATTGCATTTACCTCCTTGGTGAAAATGTGAAATATTAATTTCCACTATAGTCATACTTTATTAATATTTTGTTTACGCTATGATCATATGCATTTACTATCTTGGGGTAGTATATGACATCGAGGAGACATATTTTATCTTACATCAATATTAGAGAGTCTCTCCGATGCAAGTTGTTGTAGGAAGATTGTATCACCGAGATCTCAAACCACTCTTGTAGATATCAGTGAGACCTCAAACCTATCTTTCCAATCGATGAGACTTCATAACATTCTTGTAGATCGGTGAGACTACAGACAACTCTTGTAGATATTGGTGAGACATCAAACCTGTCTTTCCAATCGGTGAGACTTCAAACCACTCTTGTCAATCGGTGAGACTTCAAACCAACTCTTGCTGATTGGTATAACATATGAAGTTGGAAAGACATTTGAAACTCATTATGGACAATAGCACATGTCTCCCCAATATGTTTCTTTTTGCATTATTAGTGAGACAAAGTGAATTTCTCGCCAATAAAATTCCATTGGCATGACATATATGCTCAAGCTAACTTGAAAATCTCACTCTGATAGCATTTTTCTTGTCGATCGGTAAGACTGCAAACCACTCTTGTAGATCGGTGAGACTACGAACCACTCTTGCAGATCAGTGAGACTACGAGCCCCTCTTGTAGGTATCAGTGAGACCTCAAACCTGTCTCTTCGATGGAATTTTGCTTTAGTACATAGTGACCAAAATGAGTTAGGTAGCCTCCAGAATTGCTTTAAAGAAATGATCAAATGATCTCCAAAAGCCATGAAATTTCACCAGTATGTCAAGTTATGATAGGGGAATGTGTTTACAGAAAGGTTTGGCCTGAAGTCATCAGATTTGACAGATATTGATTTTTTAAAGTAGATCAATAAACTCTTTCTGAAACTACACTTTTGAAAACTATTTGAAGCATGCCAACTTACCATTTTGTAGAGGTACCAAATATGATTTTGAGAAGCTATAACTTTGTAGATTACTTCATTTTGGATAGAAAAACATGTGTGCAAGAAGATTTATTCCCTTTTCACTTCATTTATGTGTTATTAGTTGTCAAAGTTGTTCCTTCTGTGAGAATTTTCTAGAAATGCCAGTGCAAAATTAGTTTGGTTTTGGTTTTGAAATAATATCAAATGACGTCCAAACGCCCTAAAAATTGGCATGGAAGTAGAATTTGGTGTAGAGAATTGAAGGAACCAATAATTTTGTTATGATCATCATCCATTTTCTTAATATTTACCCTCAAAGTTGACCATTTTAACATAATTTTCATTGTATTGATAGCAGATTTTCTCAAAAACCCTTCAACTTGTCACTTTGAAACTTTGTCAAATCAGATTGTATGAAGCTGAAAATGGCATGCACATTCACATATGTTAGATGAACACACCTACAAGATGGCATTGCATGAAAATGACCAGATTCAAAGTTATGATTTTTTAAAATGTGCTCCTGGGGCTGATTTTACAATTGAGTTTTCTGAATGTTGTATAAAAATGTTGACATGGCACCTTCATATTTTGCAAAAAATTAAATGTTCCAACACCACCAATGGAGTGGAGGTAAAATTTTAGTTACTTATTTTGGAGAGGTTTTTTGTATTATATTTTCTTATGAAAGCAATATCAAAGCACGATTCATAATTCACCTCCTAAGAGGAACTACCTCTACCTAGTGGAGATAGGAAGAATAAAAGAATCATTTAGTTTTGGACACTTTGACTTGAGAAATGTTCTTGGAGTGACTCAAGGAACACTATATATTATAGAATTTCCAACAAAGGAGGATAGATGAATTTCATGACCTCCAACAATGGGGACTTACAATGAATTAGTATGAAATTAAATTCTTGGAATTGCTCCAATATGTCGATTATATTCAAGATAAAAAGTTAATTTCCAAAACTTTTTTTAGAGGTTTAAATTCTAGTATATCAGGACTAATAAGGATGGAAAATCTAGAAAACTTAAGGGTGGTAGTGGAGAAAGCTTTGATAGCAAAAGAAGTATATGGAAAATCATAAGAGGTATGTGAACGGTTCAAGAACCATAATTAGAGTCAAGTAGAGCAAGGATTTTGTAGGCCACCATTTCCTCCAAAAGGGTAAATAGACCTAATGTAGCATCACAAAGGCGACAATAACAATAACAACAATGCCATAGGTTTGAACAACATCAAGGGAAAAAAAAGGCCAAACTAGGCCATGGTAAACTCTAGGTCCTTAGAGGGATCAATGAACCCAAACCTAGGGTGTAGGGCCTTCCATTACACAACAATTTTTTTGAGGGGCTCAAAGTTGCTCAAATCGACCTATAAATTCATAATCTAGTAGGAACCCAATAGTGAAAGTTAAATTTTAGGGGGGGCATGTTATGTATGTGGTGATTTAAGACATTTAGCTCAAGATTATCCTTAGGGGTTTGGAGTTGGGAAAAAAGTAGGCACCTCAAAATTGATAGTTGGTGATGTGGGTAAGTCCCACTGGATTTTTGTAGCAATTGAAAATCATCAAGATGATCCATGCCATTGTAATTGGAGTAGAAGGTATGGTGAATGATATTTCTTCAATTATCTTAATTGATTCAAGAGCTACAAATTCCTTTATTTCTCCTTCTTTGGTAGACCATAGCAGGGTAGTGGCAGCTAGGTAGGAGGATAAATGGAAAGTGGAGTTAGCCTCTAGTAAAAAGCTATATGTTGATTCATTGGTTAAAGGGTTTCGGTTAAGAGTTGGCTCCTTTATCACATCAATTAATCGTAGAGTTACCCCTTTGGGTTCATATGGTATTGTTTTTGGCATAGATTTGTTCGATGCTCACTAAGGAAAAATTGATTGTAGGCATAAGAATATTGAGTGTTTGGATGATTCGGGATTTCCAACTAAGATTATGTGAATTTAGAGACCCATCTCACTTCGTATGATCTCCATTATGTAACTTAAGTAATGTATGCAAAAGCTTGTCAAATGTTTGCTATCACATTGATCAATGACAAATTAGAAGATTCTTCTAAGGATATGATAGAGGTATCTCTATACAACCATCCTATCCTTAAGGATTTTTTTGATGTGTTTCAATTGGAGTTACCTAGGTTGGCTCCCAAGCGTGAGGTATATTTTCACATTGACTATCTAGGAGCTTAATGAACTAAAGGTACAATTGGAAAAATTATTGGAGAAGGGTCATAGTCATCCCAACATTTCTCCATGGGATGTGCCCATAATATTTGTGAAGAATAAGGATGGATCCCTTTGGTTGTGGATTAATTATAGGTAGTTAAACAAGTTGATGATCATGAGTCGTTACCCACTTCCAAGGATAGATGACTTATTTGACTAAATTAAGGGAGATAGAGTATCTTTTGAAAATTGATCTCAAGTTAGGTTATCATCATTTGAGAATCGTAGAAGTAGATATTCATAAAACTGCATTCTGGACCTGATATGATCATTATGAGTTTAGAATTGTGCCTTTTTGGTTTGAAAAATTCCACTGTAGTATTCATGAGTCTGATGAATGGGGTGTTCTACACTTTCTTGGATTGTTTTGTGTTGATATTTTTGGATGATATCCTAATCTATTAAAGTACTAAAGAGGACCATGAAGAGAATATTCATCAGGTCTTGCAATGTTTACAAAAACACCAATTGTATGCTAATTTAGCTAAGTGCTAATTTTTCCAAATAGAGATTCAATACTTGGGGCATATTATTTGAGGTGATGGAATCTCAATAGATCCATCTAAGGTCAAGGTTGTATTGGAGTGGCCAACCCCTACCAATGTATTAGAGTTGTAAAGTTTTATGGGGCTTGTAAGTTATTATTGGATCATTTTGTAGAAGGATTTTCTAGGATTTCTCATCTTATCACTTCCCTCTAATAGAAAGGGAAGAATTTTATTTTGATAGATCAATACGAAAGGGATTTTCAAATCTCAAGGAGCATCTCACCAGTGCTCCTATTCTAGTTGTCCTTTGGAGTTTACAGTGTGCATATATGCTTCATTGGATGGGATAAGTACAATGATTATGTAGTAAGGTAGAGTGATTGCTTGAGTCATTAAAACTCAAAAATCATGAGCTTAATTATCCAACACATAAGATAGAACTTGTTGTAGTGGTTCATGTGCTCACTAGGTGGAGATATTTTCTCTTGGGGCACCTTTTTGATTTATATTCTGACCATTCAAGTCTCTAGTATATATTTACTCATCTAAATTTGAATGCACAACAATAGAGATGGATGGAATTTTTGTGTGAATATGATTTTGATGTTCACTTCATTTGAGGTGAGGAGAATGTTGTCCTAGATGCATTGAGCAAGCATAGACATGAGTTGATGTCATTGTCTTTACATTCAGATTTGAAGACTCAAATTTTGCAACACTTTCCACAAGATGAGTGGTATAGTGAAGTTCAAGAACGGTTACTTCTCAAAGGGTCTAATAGAGCTTTCAAATTTTTTGCAAAATTTCAAGCAAATTATGACTTGGATCATGATTGTGAACCTTTGTGTAAATAGGGTGGATTGGGGGTGTGATCTAGAATCCCTTACCTTACAACTTTTATCATAAACCTTTGGTGTTTTAATTTTGTGTTGACTTGTTTTATCCAGTTGTCAGTCACATACGTTACAAATAAGGCTAGTGAGTGTGTTTCATTATCGCCCCCCTTTGTCTAGGTCCTCCGGTCAACCCATGTCATTTACCTTTTAAAATTTTCTTGGGGTTAAGTGAAATATTTTAGCAAGAGACTTATGTTATTAGTCTTTTTCCCGAGGGTCATAATCTTGTTGGCCTAGTCATGGCCCCACTTTAAGACTAACCTTTTTGGGATGTGCAAGAATCCCACCCATTGGATATGAAGATTAGATCACAAACGTTGATTGCATACTTCACAGGAGTTAAATGATGGTCTTCAAAGATGTGAGATTTGTGATTGATCGATGCATGTCCTTGCCATGGTGGGGCCTAGTTTTTGTCTAAACACCCAATGATTGATGGTTTTGGGATCAATGGCTATCATGTAGTGTGAGGGTTAAATATTGGTTGTCCATCAGACACCTCGTGACATTTAATTAATGCCTACCAGAAACTTGCGAGGTACGTGATTGAAGGACATGTGGACTCTTCGACCACTATGAGGAGTATGGTAGGGCCCGTGGATGGAGTGATGTGGCTCCCAGTTAGCAGGATTTCATTGGCTAGAAATTGGGAAGCATGGCTTCGAGAATTGAAACTCGATAGACTTAATCTGGGTAGTGATAGCTATTTTTCTATACAAAAAGAGAGTATTGATGGAATGAGCTCTATAAGAGTGATCCATTTGATCTTGGTGCATGTGAGGAATTAATTTCCTATCATCATTGAGAATGATACACATATTTTTATGTACCTTAGGGGTAATTAACGATGGTAATATGGATGCTAATGGTCAATCATCTCCTTGCTCATGCAGTTTTCACCAAGCATTGATGATTAGAATGCCTAATTTGCTTATTAAATGAAGGTTGATGGCCTTTGTTTTCACCATTGCAATTGAGAGTTCAAATTTATGAGTTTGTAAGCGGTGTGCTCCATGTGTGTGAAGATACATTTTCACAGAAGATGAGTAAGCCTATTGCTCCTATGTTACCTGTGCGGAGGTCTCCAAGACTCAGAGTTTGGAAAGCTCATAGTAATGTTCTAGGGAACAAGTAGAGCATACTAGAAATTGTCGCAACTCTAACAGAAGAATGTAAGAAGGAGGCCCGTGGTGAAAGGTCTACACCAGTTGTTGTGAGAACCAACTATAGGTTAAGGAATTGACATGTGTCTCAATATACAACAAAGACTACATGAAAAGAGCCTGCAAGGTTTGTAAGATGGATAAGGAGGAAGACAAGGTATGGCTAAGGTACTCTGGGATGACATAATTCTCCAATTGACATCACTGACAACCCCTCAGATAATGAAACATAGATGGACCCGAGTTATTTCTGATACCTCATGGTTTTAAATGAATTGGTGGACTCAAAGGAGGAGGTGGTAACCATAACCCCAATTTTAGTGAAGACACCTAGTGGGCATACCTATTTTGTTGTTGGTAAGGACACTAAAGATGAAAAAGTGGTGGTCTCTTCTCTAACCTCCACCAAGAAACAAAGCGGCCATGTGTACTATGGTTCTAGTTCTAGTGTTGGTTCTAGTTGTGGTTAAAGGAGATGGTGTTTGAGTCTTAAGTTTTATGTTATGATATCAAAATTGTTTTGGTGGCCTCTCTTACACTCTTTGCATATGATGGTTTTTGTCTGTTATACTAATTAAAATGCCTTGGGTTGGTATCATGGAAAAATTGTGGCTCGACACGGGCATAGAATGTAAAGGCTTGTTTGTCATTAAAGGTAATTTTTGGAGGCATTGGATGGATCTGTTTTGGTAAAAATGTTATGAATTTTATTTCCCTTATTCAACAAATGATTACCTGCAACCGTTCGGGGAATTTCTAAAATTAGATTGAAATGTGTGTTGAAATGAAATGCATTTGAAATGTAAATGTAATGAGCCTAATGCTTGTTTCTCCCTTAGTCTATAAAAGGGATTTCGAGGCTCATTACAAGGGTTTGATTTTGAGTCTAGGAAATGGTCTGGGTAGAAGTTATGTATAGGAAGAAGATACTATATGAAGCTTAATGAATAGAACAATAGAATTGTCTTGGGTATAAGTCTTGTGTGTAGTAATATTGAATTAGTTTTATATAAGCTACAAATATCGAAATGAATCTTATTTCTAAAACACATACTCTCCTCTTGTAAATTTTTGCAAGTTATAAATGAAAATATCAAGGGTATTCTTGTTTATCTTCAAATTTTCAATTGACTGTGTGTCCTTGTTTTTCCTTTGACTTAAAGAGTTAATTAAATGCTTGAAGAGGGTCATGAATTTGTAAGAATTTGCAAAGGATCTGATAAGAAGTTATTTTTTAGTCATTGTGAGTTTTCAGATTGTAGAGCATTATGAAAATAGTCTACCATTGTCCAAATTAATTAGCTTGTGTATTACTGTTTATTGCATATTTGACCCTTTATGCCCAATTGATGAAGCATTGGTCTAATTGTTAAGAATTATTACAATTAAATGAATTAGTGATATACCTGGCTGTGGATTTAAAATGAGAACAAACCTCACTTAAAAATATTTCAATTATGAATCATGAATTTGAAATATCCCCTTGTTCTTGGCAGATTGATAGTTATTTATTGAAAGGTTGGTCAGATCTTTGGTGAATTTCATTCATTTGCAAATAGTAGGAACTAATCTATGCATAGAAGTGTTCTTCATCAAATAGATCATGATGAACACAATATGTAACACCCTCTTAGATCCCATAGAGCCTAAAGTGTAGGAGTAAAAACCTTAAAATCCTTTACTTGTTATGTTGGCCACTCACCTCGAGGATTATTAACTATAGGGGTTGGCTATCTTTTAGAGAATTCCAAGGTTTGCTAGAAAAAACACCAACAAAATGGTGACTTTGTTGGGGAGAAGTAGAGTAATATCCATTTGCATAGAGTCAATTGTTTGGTGGAGCTGAACATCTTGCTTAGATAATTGAGAAGTTCTTGGACCTAGAAAAGGTTGGATTGCAACAAAGATCAAAGGATTTGAATGTGACTCTGCTATTGGAGAAAACCTAGAATGAGATTTACTCTTGAAAGAACTTAATAATGCTTGAAGTTCATTCCTCTATGAAAACAGGTGGTGACTCTATCTAAAGAGCCAGTTAAAATGTGAAGAAAATTTCCAAATCAATAGAATTTGTGGTTAGGAAGAAAGGTTAACAACTACTACAAGTTTCTAGGTATTCTCATAAATCTAAAGAAAGCATTATTCTATTTGAATGCAGTTTATGAGTAATATTCAAGAATTGAGATGTTAAATGATTCCCTATTAGGTGAAATAACACTAAATAAGGGAACAATACTGGTAATTTAGCATGCTTTTAAAATGTAAATGGAAATTCATGCATTATCATGAAGAAGTATGTTATATTTTAAGATCTTAAGCAAGATATAGATGAGGTTTGTAGTTGTAAAGGTTTATGATGGTAATTGTAGAGGGAATTTGAATTTTCTTTTATAATTATAAGGTAGGTCTAACAAGGTTTGTAAGTTGTGAAAAAATGCATTATCAATCTATGCATCCTGATAGGGGTCCAAATATAATAATGTTTAATGGACAACCATTATCACATCAAGGAAGTTTCAGGTACAAGGCTATAAATTTTAGCAACATTTGTGGTTACCCAAATGTTGTACCACCTAAGATCAGAGATAGGGTACCACAATTTAATGATGAAAAGCCTAAATCAGCAAGCAAACATTTGCAAGAGTTTGTTGATGTGATGGGTGATTATGAACTGGATTTTGAAGATGTCATGAAATTGTTTGTTCAGTCCTTAAAAGGAGATGCAAGAGACTGGTTCTCATATTTACCAACATCTTCTATACATTAATGGGATGAGTTTAAAGTAGTGTTCATGGAATAGTTTGGTGAAAGGATTGATCCAATTCTAATAAGACAAAGGTTCATGAGTATGTAGAAAAGGATGATGAGTCAGTCCCCTTTTTTAATCTTAGATTTTCAAAAATAGTACAGGAAATCCCTGAAAGCATAAGACCAAATGAGGTAGAATGTTTGGTCGTGTACTTAGGTGCATTTGATAAAAAGATAAGCTATCTATTGAGAGATAAAGATCCCACAACATTGCATCAAGCATATCAAATCGCTATAGATATTGAAAACAATTTGAAATATTCAATGATGAAGGGATATTCAACCACCAATGTTGGTCATCCTAGTACATTTCACATGAATATAACTAGTGGATCAATTAGTAGAGATTTATGTCAAGATGATAAGGCTTCTACTGTTCTAATTTCTCCACCACCACAATATGAGAATCATGGTAAGCCCCAAGTGAAATGTTCATAGGATCAAAGCGAAGCTAATCAGGTATCTTCAATTAAGAGATTGTATGAAATGAAAAGGTATAAGGAGGAATCACCTTATGATCTATTCTCCAAACTTGTGGATACTATGTTGGAGTGCCTAAAAGTGTCAGACCAAAAGATTCAATCTACATGGATATGTTTTGTGAAATGTATCAATCAAGGTTAAGTACCCTACCAAAGGAATTGAAGCCTCAGGGTTTAAGAAAAATGACTAATTGGATAAAAGTTGTAGAGGGAGTTAGGTGTGATTATATATCACAATTGATGCCTCAGAATGTTAGTAGTAGCTACCATGTAGAGGAGGATCAAGAAAAAATGCAAACAAGTGGAGAGATTGTATTAGAACATGAACATCTATCTTGTTGTGTGGGAGAGTATAATGATTGCAACCAGTTTATACATGACATATTTGTAGATCATTATAGTAGTGATGAAGGTGAAGATACCCAAAATGACAACAAAAGGGATGTGTCTAACTTGCATCCTTGGGATGTCTTGGATGGTGAAGGACTAGAAGAGGTACAAGATATTATCTTTTCCCATGATTTGATCAATAAAAATGGTGCTAATGTTGATGATGCTTTGTCACTAACCAATGATCAAGGCATCAAAAATGAAGGTTCATACATTAAGCTTGAGGAACCTAAGTGTAGTATCAGTATTGGTGGGTTTTCATTCTATGGCAACTATGATGGCATTCAGTCATATCATTCTTCTATTGAGTATGACTACCCTTATGCAATGGAGAGTGAGTCCATTCCTTCAAGGAGATATGTTGACAAAAAATGATAATTTTTTTTTGGGAGGATACAATTTGTTTCATACAAAGAGTTCCTAGAATGTGAAGCAATGCTGCTAATTAAAAATGAAGAGGCTGAGAGTGATTCTATACTCTCTTCAACTGATTACAATGATTTTTATTATGATGATGAGTTGCAAGATTTAGATAATCATGCTAAGAAGGAAGAAGTTTTCATGACATCAGTGAAGATAATGGATAATCCTTTATTTGATGAGTCCCCATCTCCACCAGTTAATGGAAGTAAGGATCTTTATTGGGGTAGAGACAATCCGCCTTTTGATAACTCTGATGATACATTTGATATATGGTTAAGAAATAGTTGTGAGCAAGTAGAGCAGTAGACTGACAATTTATTTGATGGTGGTGCTAATGAATCCTTCACAGTTGGTACGGATGTTGAAGGTGAGACTAAGGATCATGAGGATATTAAAGTTTTTGAATCTTTCTCCCAAGAATGTAGTTGCCCTTACAATAATGATCTAGAAGTGTTGCAGTCATATGAGGGATACAATGGTGCAAATATTTGTGATATTGATTGTTCATCGGAGCCCAATGAACAAATTGAACCTGAAAGATATTGGAAAGGAGATTCGGGTTTGTCATCAATGAAGCATGTTATTAGAGTGAATGATGAAGAATATGAAAACAAGAATGTTAATATCCAAAGTGTGGGTTTTGAACCCAATGTTGAGTATTGTGAAAGTGTTGATAGACACGTTGATATCCTTGCCAACCATGGATGTTTGTGTGAGGAAAAGTTGGAAGGTTTAGTTACACAAAAGAAGGATAATGTGTGTATTGATGAAAAGAGAGGCACAATATTGAATAACCAAGTTATGCATCATGACACACACACAGGTCATGGGTTAATTTTACTGCCCAATAACAATGAAAAACAATTTGGTTCATGTATATGGTAGTCGAATGATATAGATAACATGGGATATGATGTTAATCAATATGAGTGTGCAGTGGAATTCTTTGTTGATGCCCCTTATCTTCTTGGCATCATTATGGATTTTTTTTCATCTAATGAGGATAAAACTCATGTAAAGTGGGATGAAGATGTTCTTGAATATGTATCCTTTCTTTCTGACACATCAAGGGATTGTTGGCCCAACATGCAACAAAATGTCTATGAAGAATTCCAGTTTGATGTGAAAATTGAATGTGGTGTCAAAGTTCATGATCAAGTGGAATATGAATGTTTAAAATTTCCAATTGAATTAGATAAGCCTATGGTGGAACAAGTTAGTGAATGGGGCAATTTTATAGTATGCGGGATTGATGGTGTCAACCATGATGATGCTGATTGTTTGGAAATGCTTAATACACATGTTGATCCATTACAAGTAGCACAGGATAAAGTTTTTGATAGAAGAAATAATTAGTCCTAGGTTTGGGGGGGCTATGAGCCTCCAATTTGAGGAATGAAGCCAATTGAATTAAAGCGGCTTTTGAGAAAATATATACTATGTTGTATAGCTTTGTAAATGTTGTATATAGGTTTGGTTTGTTTCTCTTTGGTTGTGTATGCTTTCCTTGTTCGGGAAATCTCATAGGTTTTTTGTGTTTCCTTGTAGGTCTACTTCAACCTTGAGATCTGGATTCTCAGCATACCAACTAGGGGTATGTGTGCCTGAGCATGAGCCACTAATAGAGATTCCAATTTTTTTTCAAAATTTCAAGCAAATTATGACTTGGATCATGACTGCGAGTCTTTGTGCAAATAGGGTGGATTAGGGGTGTGATCTAGAAACCCTTACCTTAAATTTTTTATCATAAACCCTTTGGCATTTTAATTTTGCATTGACCTATTTTATCCAGTCGCTAGTCCCATAAGTTACAACTAAGGATAGTGAGAGCATGTTATTATTGGCTCCCTTTGTCTAGGTCCACCGATCACCCTATGTTGTTTACCTTTTAAATTTTTTTTGGGGTCAGGAAAAATATTTTAGCAGAAGACTTATGTTATAAGTATTTTTCCCGAGGGTCATAATCTCATTGGCCTAGTCATTGCCCCACTTTAAAACTAACCTTTTTGGGAAGTGTAGGAATCTTGCCCATTGGATATGAAGATTAGATCAGAACCATTGATCGCATACTTCGCAAGAGTTAAATGATGGTCTTCAAAGATGATGTGAGATCTATTATTGATCGATGCATGTCCTTGTCATGGTGGGGCCTAGTTTTTGTCCAAACACTCGATGATCAATAGTTTTGAGATCGATGGCTATCATGTAGCGTGAGGGTTAAATCTTGGCCATCTATCACACACCTTGCAACATTTAATTAATGCCCACTAGAAACCTACGAGGTACACGATTGAAGGACGTGTGGACTCCTCAACCATTGTGAGGAGTATGGTAGAGACCATGGATGGAGTGATGTGGCTCCCAGTTAGTAGGTTTTTGTTGGCCAAAAATTGGCAAGCCATGGTTTCAAGAATTCAAACCCGATTGACTTAATCTAGGATGTTCAATTCTCCATCTCATTGGGAAATCAATGACCAACATTCAAAACCAAAAAATACGAATGTGATAGTCATTTTTCTTTGCAAAAAGAGAGTATTAATGGCATGAGCTCTACAGGAGTGATCAATTTGATCCTAGTGTGTGTGAGGAATTAATTTCCTATCATCATTGAGAATCATACATGGATTTTTTTGTACCTGGGTAATTAACAGTGGTGATATGGACACCAGTGCTCAATCACCTACTTTCTCATGTAGTTTTCACCAAGCATTTATGATTAGCATGCCTAATTTTCTTATTAAATGAATGTTGATAGCCTTTGTTTTCACCATTGCAATTGAGAGTTAAAATTTATGAGTTCATAAGAGGTGTAATTCATGTTTGTGAAGCTACATTTTTCAAAGAAGATGAGTAAGCCTGCTACTCCTATGTTACCTGTGTGGAGGTTTCCAAGACTCGGAGTTTAGGAATCTCATAGTAATGTTTTGGGGAATGAGTAGAGGGCACCGGAAATTATTACAACTCCAATGCAAGAATGTAAGAAGGAGGCCCATGGTGAAAGGTCTACACCAGTTGTTGTGAGAAGCAACTATAGGTTAAGGAATCAACTTGTGTCTCAAGATATACCAGAAACTAAAAGAAAAGAGCCTGTAGGGTTCGTATGAGGGATAAGGAGGAAGATAAGGTATGGTCGAGCTACTTTGGGACTATATAATTCTCCAATTTACATCACTGACAACCCTTTAGATAGTGAAACAAATACGGACTCAAGTTATCATTGATACCTCATGGTTTTAAATGAATTAGTGGACTCAAAGTAGGAGGTGGTAGCCATAGCCCCAATTTCTGTTGCTGGTAAGGACACTAAAGATGAAGAAGTGGTGGTCTCTTCTTTGACCTCCGCTAAGACACAAAGTGAGCATGTGTACTATGGTTCTGTTTCTGGTTAAAGGAGATGATGTTTAGGTCTTAAGTTTTGTGTTATGATATCAATATTGTTGTGGTGGCCTCTCTTACACTCTCCACATATGATATTTTTTGTATTTTATACTAATTAAAATTCCTTTGGTTGGTATGATGGAAAATTTTTGGCTCGATGTGAAGGCATAAAACGTAAAAGCTTGTTTTCCATTAAAGTTTTTTTTTGGTGGCATTGGTTGGCTTCATTTTGGTGAAAATGATAAATTTTATTTCCCCTATTTAGAAAATGATTACAAGCAATCATTCGAGGAATTTCTAAAATGAAATTGAAATGTGTATTGAAATGAAATGCATTTGAAATGTCAATGCAATGAGCCTGATTCTTTTTACTACCTTAGTCTATAAAAGGGATTTCAAGGCTCATTACAGGTGTTTTATTTTGAGTCAATAAAATGGTTTGGGTAGAAGTCAAGTACATAAAGAAGATAATAAAGGAAGCTTAATGAATAGAATAGTAGAATTGTCTTGGGTATAAGTCTTGTATGTAGTAATCTTGAATTAGTTTTATATAAGTTATAGATATCGAAAAAAATGTCATTTCTAAAATGCATACTCTCATCTTGTAATTTTTTGCAAGTTATAGATGAAAATATCAAGGGTATTCTCATTTATCTTCAAATGTTCAATTGAATGTTTATCCTTGTTTTTGCTTTCACTCAAAGAGTTAATTAAATGCTTGAAGAGGGTCATGAATTTGTAAGAATTTGCAAAGGATTTGATGAGAAGTTACATTTTAGGCATTGTGAGTTTTCAGTTTACAAAGCATTATGAAAATAGTCCACCATTATCTAAATTAAGTAGCTTGTGTATTATTGGTTATTGTATACTTGACCCCATATTCCCAATTGATGAAGCATTAGTCTAATTGTTAAGAATTATTACAATTAAATGAATTGGTGATATGCCTAGCTATGGATTTAAAATGAGAACAAAACTCATTTAAAATCTTTCAATTATGAATCATGAATTTGAAATATCCACTTGTTCCTAGCAGATTGATAGTTATTAACTGAAAGATCACCTAAATATTTGGTGAATTTCATTCATTTGCAAATAGTAGGAACTAATCTATGCATGGAAGTGTTCTCCATCAAACAAATCATGATGAACGCAAAAGGAACACCCTCCTAGGTCCCACAGAACCTAAAGTGTAGGAGTAAAAACCTCAGAATCCTTTACTCGTTATGTTGGCCACTCACCTCAAGGATTCTTAACTATAGGGGTTGGCTACCTTTTAGAGAATTCCAAGTTGTGCTAGAAAAAATGCCAACAAGGTCTTAAAAGGAAAATATGTAGGATATTCTCTAGATTAGGATGCGTTGTTGCATTATTAATGGTGTATCTATGTACCCTTAGTGTTAGAACTTCTTACCATTATTCTAGTATAAGCTCATAGAGCACCCTATGTTCCTCATCTCGGAGTTAAGAAAATGCGTACAAAACTTAGGCAACTTTATCATTGGTCAGGGATGCATTGGGATATCATAGTGTATGGGGCTAAGTGTTTGGAGTGTTAGTGGGTCAAGGTTGAATATCAACATCCAATAGGGTTGTTATATCCTCATGAGATTCTTGAATGGAAATGGGATGTAATTTACATGGACTTTATATTTTGGTTACCCTTCTCATTTTGTAGAAATGATGCCATTACGGTAACAATTGATAAACTGACTAAGGTTTCCTACTTTTCATCGGTTAGGACTACCTAATCAACTCTGACAGTGGCATGATTATTTCTAGATGAAATTATGAGATTACATGGAGTTCATTGATGAATTATTTCAAATAGGGATCGACAGTTCACTTTAGCCTTTTAGATATCTTTACTGTAGGCTCTAGGGATTTCAGTATTGCCTACCACATTGAGATGGATGGGCAAACTAAGAGAGTTAACCAAGTGTTGGAGGATATGCTGTGTATGTATATTATGGACTATTAATCCAAATGTGTAATTTCCCTGACATATAATTTTAACAAATACTAATTTGCAAATGAAATTCAAACATAGAAAAATAGGCACAACACATATTACTCCAAAATATAAAGAGAAATCCCAAATGTATGTATAATAAATTGAAAATAATTCAATCAATGATCCATAATGATTTACAATTGCTTCCACAAATCAAATAGTAGCATAACCACTTTCTTAGAATCTTTGAAGCTTAGATGCAATCCCTCAATGAGAATTCTCTCAAGAACCAAAGGGGTTTCATCCTTTGATCCTAGTGAACATTGGGTTTTCATCCAAAAAATACAATTCCTATGGGTTTTCATTTACAAAAGGAAATAGAACACAAGTGTCCCAAATTTACAAGAAAAAGACATAAGAATTTGATGCCTTTGCATGAACTATTTTTATATATGTATATGCTAACAATCCCCACTAAGGAATAGGTCAGCCTTGAGCCCAATTGGCGCCAAATCCCAGAATTTGAATTCCCAACATGCTATATTAGGTCGACCTTAAGGATAATGTAGATTATTTTGGAATAAGTGTTCCTTCTTGCAGACCCATCCACATCTTTTCCCTACTCATTCTAGCTTCTTGAAACTTTGTCGTTGCTTCCGCATGATCTTGTAATGTCTTATCCCTCAAGCCTGTAGAGATGGGTGCCAGTTGACTAGCACAACCACCTTCTATTAGTGATATATTTCTACTTCCCTATCATTCTTTCTTGATTTTTTGATATGATCAATGTGCAAGTGCCATTATAGGTGCTATTTTCTAAACTACACACTTAAACATGCTCCTACGGAGGAATGCAATGAGATTCCTACAATCAACTTTGTGCTAGCATAGTGAGCCTAAACTGATGATTTTCCCACAATCTCTAGATATGTTGTGGGGCCTTGATTATAGATGCTACATCCCAAACTGTAGAATAAGATGAGCTCCTATGGAGGAATGCAATAGAATTCCTAGATTATACTCTATAACTATTTTTTCAGAGAAAGGGACATGAAAAATCCTCCCTTCCCAAAATTGCTTGTCCTCAAGCAATGTAAATTTGGATTCTCTAGGATGTGAGGTCCTTCTCAGGTAGTATCTTCAATTGTAAGTCCTTCCAATAGACAGATACTTAGTTATATTCTCATTCCTTAGATTCTTGACTCTAGTATTAGTCACAACTTCTAGAATAAGGATGAGTTTCCCTTCATCATCAAGTTGTGGAAACTCAGTAGTAGGAGATATATTCAATCCCCAAACCTTCTTCATACATGAAACATGGAAAACATTGTGGATCTTGTTATCTGTTGTAAGTTCTACCTCATATGCAACTTCTCCAATCTTTCAGATTATCTTGTATGGTCTATAAAACTTAGGCTTGAGCTTCTCTGCTCCTTTTTTGATGGATGTCTGTCTATATGGCTACAACCAAATAAACACCATATCCCCTACCTCAAATGCTCTTTCTATGTGCTTTATATCTACATACATCTTTTTTTGGGTTTGAACAACTTGTAGATGATCCTTGAGAGTTCTCAAGATGTTTTGACTTTGATTAACCAAATCGCCTGTTGTCGAAACTCTAATTTTGGAGATGACCAATTTTGTAAAGGTAAGTGTATCATATCATAGAGGGATTTGAATGAAGACATACCAATGGAAATGTGATGGGTTGCATTGTTTGAGATTTTCTAACTAGCCTACCAAGAATCTAATGACTAAAGGAAAGAAAAACCAAAAATATGAGGAGGAATAAACTATATTCCTCTCAAGAATGCAAAGCTATATTCAGCTTGAGAGTTGAGAATTACAAAGGAAATGCCTTGGTTATATAGGCCAAGGGGAGAGATAGATGCAACCAGGTTATGATAGGTGTTGGCATCCTATGAGGTGTGACAACTCATGTCATTAAAGGCTCAACCACATTATCCCTATGTAAAGTTAAGCTATTGTGAAGAGCACTTTAGTGGAGAACTAGCTAAGAATGAACTAGTTAGATAAAGTATCCATTTCACACTAACACCCCCACTTAAGTGCAACTTAGGGAGAAGTATACAATGCAAAGATGCATAATGGGTCTCGGCTACTAGGCCTAATGAGGTACCCATGTACATAATAACCTCTCAATGATAAAGAAGGAGAAAACCCAATTGGAAAAAAATCCTGCCCATGAGAGGGTGAATGAAGAAGGTCTAAGTGACCCCCCCAGAAGAGATGTGTTTGGTTCGTTGATGATGCACCAGGTTCTTCAAGATCTAGATGGTGCTTTGGTTGTCACAATAGATGACTGATGGATTCTGAAAGGTGATGCCAAGTTCAATGAGGATATTTCGAATCCAAATCGCCTCAGTGGCAGCATTGACAGCTCCCCAATACTCAGCCTCAATTGAAGAAAGAGAAATGGAATGTTGCTTCTTGCTCTGCCATCAAATGGGGCTAGAACCATAGTGAAAACTGTAGTAAGATGTGGACTTGTGATCATCAATATCACCAGCCCAATCAGAATCTGTGTATCCAAGTAAGTATGAACTTGTGCCTGCTGCATAGTGAATACCACACTAATGAGTGCCCTGGATGTAGTGTAAGATGCATTTGGCAGCTTTCCAATGAAGCTCATGTGGTTCCATCATGAAGCACAAAACAATGCCAACTACAAAGGAAATGTCAAGGCAGGTATGAGTCAAGTAGATGAGGCTACCAACAAGTTGACAATACAAAGTAGCATCAACTAGTGGAGTGGAACATTTGGCCTCAATCTTAACTCCAAATAGAAAGGGAGTCAATGCATGCTTACAATTAGTCATATGAAAATGTGACAAAAGATCAAGAGCATACTTGGGCTATGCAAGTGAGATACCAGAAGAGGTTTGAGTGATTTTGATCCCGAGAAAGTAGTGCAAGAGACCCAAGTCAGTCAAGGAAATCTATCACGCAAAGCAGTCTTGACAGTCGAGATGATGGACGAAGTGCTTCTAGTGACAATTAAGTCATCAACATAGAGAGCCAAGAAGAGAAGAGCATCCTCCTACTACAAGATGTAGACATTCAAATCAAAGTGGCATTTAGAGAATCCAATGGAGAGAAGAAAGGAGTCCATTTTGGCATACCAAGCTCATGGAGATTGTTTGAGGCCATAGAGAGACTTCCTTAGTTTACAAACCAATAAAGAATCTTGAATGAATCCTTGTGGTTGCTCCATGTAAATTTCTTCATGTAGATCTCCATGAAGAAATTCACTCTTCACATCCATTTGATGTACAAACCAACCATGAGCTACAAAAATAGCAAGTAGCAAGCGAATGGAGTTCATTTTGGCAACAAGAGAAAAGGTCTTAGTGTAGTCAATACCTGGTAATTGAGAGAAACCTTTGGCCACAAGTCATGATTTATACTTGTCAATTGAGCTATCTGCTACAAATTTGGTTTGATAGATCCACTTACACCAAACTAGTTTTCTTCCCTTAGGAAGTGGAACAAGATCCCATGTTTTATTCCACATTAAAGAGTTGTAATCTTCCTCTATGGCGGAATCCCACTCAACAATACCAAAGGATTCATTAAATGATTATGGATCTGAAGCTATCACGATGTAGGAATGTGGAATGTCATGATGTTGTGATCGAGTCCTCCTTGTATTTGAAGGATCCCCAACAAGATCTCCTACAAAATCAAGTGTTTGACGAGCCCAATGAGGCATGGTTGGGGATGGAGGAGGATATTTTGAACTCTCTGAAGGGGAAGATGAAATCTCATGATCAACTTGAGGACTAGAGGAAGCTTGAGGAAAATCCTTGATGCCAGAATCCTCTAAATCCACTATGGAGGGAGGAAGAGTAGAGGATGAGCTTGAAGAGCTTTCTTCAAAATTCACACTATGCTCAATGAAGAGCTCATGTGTTGTAGGATTCATCAGCTAATATCCTTTCACACCATCAAGGTAACCAACAAAGATACAAGGCCAACTTTGAAGTTCCAAGGCCTTGAGCTTCTCTAAAGGAATATGTGCCCATGTTGGGGAGCCAAAAACTCTAAAGTGCCCCATAGCAGGTTTCCTACCACACCAAGCTTCGAAGGGAGTGATGCCCTTTAGTGCCTTACGTGGAACTCTTTTTTGAATGTGAGTAGCACAATTGATAGCTTCTGCCCAATATGTAATCCGATGGATATTTTCAGTGAAAATTGAAGTGTCTCATTTCTCTCGAGAATCTACACCATCAGAAAGAACTTGACGTTCTGAATCCAATGCAATTCGAATGGAGCGAAAAGGAGTCCGTTTGTGCAAGTTATGGCCAGTCAAACCTTGGGTCAAACTGGGATCAGAGGGTGTCTAGGAAGCAAAAAAATGATGTCTTTAAAAGTTGTCAAAGTTGGCATCATCGCGAAGAGCTCATCAAGACGATTCCGGTGGTGTTCGTTTCGTCAAAATCCGACATCGTATGCTCAAGATACAGCTGGTCAAAGTTTCAGGTTGACTTGGTGGACTTGAAGGTATAGTGATGATGTCATCATCTGTACAACTGATGTCAGCATGTGGTACAAAATTTGATGTGGACCAATCAGAAGTTGACACGTGGCATTCCGTACGGTCCCCTACATGTCGACGTGGCACGATGATTTGGCAGGTGACGTCAGCAAGGTCAGCGAATCATGCGTTGACATGTGTCATTCGTATCCAGTCAGCATAGACGTGGCATGTCTAGTCAACGTATGAGTCATCATCCCTATCATCATTCCGTACGCCCAGTCATCAGGCCACGTCAGCACCCTTCGGCACGGTCAGCATACATGTCATCATCTCGGTCAGCATACACGTAAGCGTTATTGGCGAATGATATCTCGCCATGTGGCACCCTCCTGGTGCAGCACGTGGCCTCTCCCTCTTTCGTCGGCGTTGGTTGAAAAAAATTGTTTGGTTTGTTAAAAAGGTGTTGGGGAGTTTCGAACCTCCCACCTGCCTGTGCTAAACATAGTATACTAGCCGTTGCACCAAATCTGTGGCTCTAATAAATTGTTGGGATGGTAATTTTTGTTATTCTAAAATTGGTGAATGGCTTTTTAAAAGCCAGCGGCCGGGAGTGAAACTCGAAACCGCCGGCCTCCTAAAATATGCATGCACCGATAAACCACCAAACTTTCTTTCAATTATATTGGCATCGGTTTTGTTTTAATGAGAGAGTTGAAATCGAATGCCTTAAAATAATACTATTCCCCTAAAAAATGTAAACAATAATCCTTTTAAAGGATTAAATAAAAACCTCCCAACCAACAAAAGCCCGAGGGAAATATTATTGAAGTGCTTAAATAATTTTTAAGAGATTTTTATGTGTAAAATTGGGAGATGTAGTTGTTTTTTTAGGGAGATATGGAGGATTTTCAAATATTTGATTTGTAATCTAGAGAGATAAGGAATTTTTTGTAAATCAATTGGTTAGTAACCAATTTGATTCATTTTTTTGTATTTAAGGGGGTGTAAGGTGAAAGTGGAGATTATGTTTTTTTTTAGGTGATGAAGTATTGAAGCTGAGGTGATGAAAGAGAGGTCTTGTTGAGATTATTTTGAGCCATTCTTGCACGTCAGAGCATTGTTATGCTGCCGAAGTGCTTGGAGAATGGTTGTGGTGCTTTTGTAATTGATTTTGGAGTTAATCGGATCGGTCTCTCTATTGGAGTGGACCCGGAGACGTAGTCATGTTTGTGATGAACTCCGTAATCAAAGACTGTTTGCACTTTCTCTTCTTCTCTCTCTCTCGTATTCAGTTTCTCTTTTGAAGTTTTTAATGCATGCATTTCTAGTTCATTTTTGCATAACACAATGTGTTTTCAAACAAGTTGCATTTCTTAGGTTCTAAATACTAAATCATTCAATTAGTTCATATAACTACACTTAGATTATTCCATTTAGTTCAAATAACATCATACAATCTTTTATTCGAGTGAACCACCTAGATTTTGGGTGTGGGATCTATCTCTTTTCATTAGGTGAAAGACCCTAATTGAACAAAAGAGACCTAGCATTCCTAGCCCTGAAATCTTTGGTTTAGTATTGAAATTCATTTTTTTTAATTGGATTAAGGACTTCAATATCTAGTGCACTGATATTTTTCAATTTTTTTTTGATAACCTGCTATTTTTCCACATGTGTAGAACAAAGAGTTTGATTTTTGGTGAAAAACCTATATTCACAAGAAATAAAAAATAATTATAACAATAAAATTAAAAATTTATTTAAAATTATACTTTTTGGGAAGCTTATAATAAAGACTACATAATTACAAAAAATAATTTTTAAATGAATTCATTTGATCCCCCAAAACGTAAATCAAAAGTGTTTTTTTATTAGCATTTTGATAGGTGTAAAAGAGACTCCGTTATAGGTATGGTTTTAAACTAGTGGGGTTCTATCCAAGTTGGTTTGATCTAAGGTGGTTCAATCAAACCCTCTTCAATTCGAATCCTTTAAATAAAACTTTTCAAGGCTTAAATCATTATATTTTCTAAAAATATGTGATTTCAGCAAAAAACAGGATCTCCCGAAAATTGTAAACCAGTATTATGGGATCACCCTATGGTCTATCTAGACTACAAATATTCCACACACTAGGTATTGCCACAACTTCTCCAAGGCATGCATTATAGCTAGCATCTCCTTATCATATATGGGGTATCCTTTTTCATGCTCTCTTAATTTCCTACTTTCAAATGCTATGGGGTGTCCCTTCTGAGAGAGAATAACTCCAATGCCTTCATCAAAAGCATCACATTCTACAACAAATGGAAGAGAAAAATTAGGACTTGCAAGAAGTAGACACGAGCTCATTGCCTCTTTCAATTTCTCGAAGGTCCCTTGTGCTTTTGTTGTCCATTCAAAGGCTCATGCTTAGGTCAAATTGGTGAGGGGGCTGAGGACTAAGAGAATCCTCTGACAAACCTTTGGTAGTAGCTACAAATTGTAAAGAACCCTCTTAGCTGAGACAAATTCGTGGGAGGAGGCTAGTTTAAGATAGATTGGATCTTTTGCTAATCAAAATGAACTCCTTTAGCACTTATGACATGTCCCAAATATAATATCTATGTTTCGCCAATCTCACATTCAGACATCTTCGCAAAGAGAGAACATTGTTCAAGGATTCCCAATACTATATCCAAGTGTTTCAAATGTTCTTCCCATGTTTTGCTATTGATTAGAATATTGTCAAAGAAAACCAACACAAACTTCCTTAATTGTTTACCAAAAACATGATTCATGCATGATTAGAAAGTTGTTACAGCGTTGGTGAGACCAAAGGGCATAACCAAGGACTCAAAATGACCACAGTGACACCGAAAAGCAATCTTTTGAACATCTTTTGAACATGTTCTAATAGTTGTGATAACATTTGTTGATTTAATATCTAATATTTTTAATATTATAGTACTAGTAGTTGTGACTTTTGATCATGAATATTCATAATTGAATGAAATGTATTCCTCAAATCTAAAAGCAACAAATCATGTGACACCACATCAATACACTGATAAATCATGACTTAGTGCACAACTATTGGCCTAACATGTTTTGGACACCTCAACAAAAAATTATGTTGATGTGACATCATATTTGATAGTGTGAACCATAAACATTAATTATAAACAACATGACAAAAAAACTGCTTAAAAAAAAAAATGATTTGAAATTGTCACATTAAATTTTGAATTTTGAGAAACAGCTTAATCTCAACCCTTTTAACTATTTTCTGCGCATAATTATTTAGGCTACTTTATGATTATTAATATACATGTCCTCTTTGAGAAGCACAACATTAAGCTTCTCGACCCTTTTTAACTACTTTCTGCGCATAATTATTCAGGCTACTTTATGATTATTAATATACATGTCCTCGCTATCGAGTTCTCATGTTTTGACCTCTCATTCACTATGTCCTACCTATTTAGAGCTATATTGTCCTCCGCGTCGAATTGTCGTATTTTTTCTGCGTGACGTTGGTGACGTGATTATGAGGAGGATTGAATTCCATTTTAAAAGAGCACCTACCCATTGCCTTGTCGTCCTTCCCTACTCCTTAAAACTGCAAAAACAAAATTTCCTTTCGTTGGCCACGCATCACTTCCCTATCCACTGCCTTGTCGTCCTTCCCTACTACTTAAAACTGCAAAAACAATATTTCCATACTAAGTAGTGAGGTTGAGCTCTATATGTGTTTTTGGCCTGATGAAGAAGGCGCGGGAACTTTCCGTTCTGTGCGACGCCCAAGTGGGTCTCGTTATCTTTTCTCAAACTGGCAGGCAATCACATTCACATTTCTCCGGCCCCAGGTACACCATCTGCTTCTAACTCTCTTATGCAAACCTCATACAAGGTAGCTTTTATTGTATTAGCTTGCTATTATACAAGCTGTATTGTTTTAGCTCGATATGTTTCATAGATTAGGGATTTTCAGAAGGCGAGCTGGGACAATGAAGAAAGCGCGGGAGCTCTCCGTCGTATACGTCGCCCAAGCGGGCCTGATAATCTTTCCTCACTTCACCAAGTTCTTTCATTTTTTAAGCCCCAGGTGGGCCTAGTTATCTGCTTCCAACTCTCTCACCCGAAGCTCAGATCAGGCAGCTTTCATTAGACCAGCTTGCTATTAGACAAGTTGTGTAGAAGCTGATATGTTTCATTAGTTTTAGATTTGGACCACTTGCTCCGAATAGAGAAAGGAAGGAAAAGAAAAACGTGAGCCTCTCAGACGAACATCAAATGGAGCTTTCCACATATCCACGTTTCTATCTATTTCCTGAGTTTGAATAAAATGGTGTTTTTTGTGTGGCATATTTTCGGTATTCAATAATTATATTCAGTAAAACAAGAAACTTAAGGTACGTACAATTAAAACAAATAACCTGTTCTCAACTAAGTAGCTGTGCGAGATCCTGCAACTCAACATATTTTTTTCAGAACGATAGACTGCCCTCTTTTTAGCACTTTTCTGCTAATTTATGACTGTTGCCAAGTTTATTTAGGTGAAAATGTTATATAAATGGCAAGTAGGAAGAGAATATTTTGTACAGAAGGCATTTCACTCTTTTGATGTTTTCTTTATTTAAAAGAGTGAATGGACCAAAAGCAACAGTACCATGATCTTCGAGCAGATCTCCCCAATGCGTGGTCTCTTTCCACCCATCCGCGTCACTTTTGCGTGGGAATAGTGAGGCTATGTTAAGGCTATGGTTCCAGAAAGGACTCTGCTCCACCCTCTGTAAACAATTCGTTCACCCACAACCCCTATATTATAAGCTCGGAGAGAGGAAGGAGAACGATCCACTCTCACTAAGATTGGCAAAATCTCGGCTGCTGCTTTATGTGAAGGAAATAGACTATTGAAGAGCAGGCGCTCGCTATTAAACTATTCATTGAATGGATTAACCACCCAATTGGCTCGTAAATAATCATCTTCCCGCTCCCGCTCATCTGGAATGGCTAAGGCAAAAGGGTGACCGGAAATATAAATAATGGGAATGGGTAATGGATACAGTGGATGGGAGAAATCACATTACCAGGGATGTTGCTTTAGATCCGATAAGATCCATTCGTATCCCTTCATGTATCATAGCCTATATACCTCATTTCTTTGAATCGGCATTTTCTAGTTGCAAGTGTTTCCTTTTGTCTCCCCACCCTTTACCAATCAATCTTTTTGTTAGTTGCTGTTAGACTAGCTAACTGGATGACCGTTAGTTAGCTGGATGGGGCCCCTCCAACCTGCGAATATGCCTCACCTAAGCCTCACCTCCTAGCTTGAAAATCTTTCATAGATTGTCTGTCTGCCTGCTTTTATATCAGTGCCGCTAAAAGGGATAATAGTAAGGTAGGATCAAGATGGAGCTTATCAGAGGCCTAGAGTTTTAACCTCGTGTAGCACTAGCTTTTCAATACTAAGTCCCCTAGCGTGGACAAGACTTTTCTTTAAACCTAGACTACGCCTCTTACTTGCAGTTCAACTTGCCCGTTGTAGAAACAATTTGTTCCACTTTCCTCTAAGTCTACTCGATACAGTAAACCAGATCTAATAATGCAATGCAACAAAGCAACATAAAACTCAAACACATAGTACCTACTCAACATATTTGGGAAAGATTTTACTTGATTCATTCGAATGGACACTTACATCCACGTCCTCAAACTCACCATACCTTAGCTCATCCCTCTCATGTATGCAGGTTGGGCGCTGCCGACAATGCCTGGAACACTTACAGAAAATATGAACATCACACCTAAAGCAGCCCAACAAGTCTCCATGGAGGTGTCCTCAGTCGATGATAAGAACACTCCCTTCACGCTATTTTGAAAAGTAACTGTGCTCACATCCAATGTTCACTCCATTCTGTGCTCGCCTCAGCCCACGACAAGAAACCTTCCAACAATGCTTCAAGATTCCAGCTCATCCTCAACTCGAACTCGCCCACCACCTCTTCGCTCAACTATTTCCAAAGAGTTCGCCCTCCTTTTCAAGATTCTATACAATCCTGCTCTGTTAGGTCTAATGAAACTCAGGTTTAGATTCCTTCCCAAGAACATCCAGATCCAAACCCATCTCTATGCTCCAGCTCCAGCACTCTGTATGATCCATGCTTCAGCTGCTTGCATTCCTCGGGAGCCTTAACACAACGAATCTCAATCTCAAGCCCAGCTCCTCAAGATCCAACTCAGGCTTAACACAATTCCGTTCATGGGTCATGATTCATCCTCAACTTCCCAACTCAGTGTAGAACTCCTTAGATCAATGTAGAACACGCTAGAACTAACACCTCCAAGAATTCTTCTCATGATTCAGTTGCTTGGAATTTGCAGTTCGTCGGCAACCTCCCCTCCTCCCCTTAAATGCATGAAAATGGCCTCAGTCCATTTCTGAAGTGCAAGAACTCACTGCCCAACGCAACAGACATCCACTAAGCTCCTCTTTGAGCTCACCCAGAACTTAGCATCCTCGATGCACACTATTGTAATACCACATCCCAATCCATCCTACCTTGCAGAGATAGTATTCCGAAAATACAATATGCCTAAGCTCGTAATGATTATCTCATAAACTCTGTGTTTGAGTATTGAGTATGTTCGGGTATGTTTGAGTATCTTCAACAATGAGCTTGCCTAACTTATATAAGCTCTGCAGCCAAACAACATAGCCATTCGAATTCCAATCCGTGTCATTAATTGATCTACATAGCCTTGCCAACCATATCTCCAGGTAACTCAAGCTTCGGCCCTCTACCAAAGCAACGCGTCTTACCAAGCTGTTACGCATCCAGCGTTCCCAAATCCATCCGTCAGATTTCTTAACATGTGTCATAACGGACTGCTAAGCCCTGACTTGACACGTAACCTGTTCTGAACGCAACACTATCGGGGTTCCCACCTGTTATTCCATATTCGATGTTATTCCTTTGCAACTCGCATGACACAACTTGTCCCCATGCTTTTGCAAATCTTGCAGGATCCTCATCGCAATTCTAGCAGCACAATCAGACATTCGGACTTTATGCAGACTTAGTGGCTCTAATTGGACATTCAATCAGACATTTGAACTTTATGCAGACTCAGTGGCCCCAATTGGACATTCAATCAGACATTTGAACTTTATGCAGATACCCTTATAGAGCCGATATGAGAAAGAACCAGGCATGGTAGAAGCTCTCTTGTTTGAGGTCAATTAATTTGAATCTCTAGAGTCATTTCCATCGAATGCGATACCTTTTGCCAAACTTATTTGAAATAAAATTTTAGCCCTATGGATATATCTTCAAACATTGTCACCACATATTTGTATAAAACAATGAACTAGTCGGTTAGTTAGGATATATAAAGTGGTTTGGATCTATCAAAGAATATTAAAGACATACAATTGAATGTATCAAATTCTACATACATCCAAACCTTTTAGATTTGAAATTAATTTTTAATAAGTGGAATTTATGAAGGCTTTTTGTGTTAGGTATTCACTTGTCTTGTTTCTTTTGGATGTGAACAACCCTTATACAACCAATTTGAGTGGATGTTTGAGCTTTGAAATATCAATTGGAAGTTCGCTTGTCCACATCTAGTGGCCTTGAGAGTTTCATTAATTAAATTCTAGAGGAGGCCTAGTAATTGTAGTTCACTTTGCTTCATGCTTGTGTTCTAGGTAAGCCCATAAAATCCTTATGCAATAGAGCTCAATTAGTGGCCTCAAATTTGCAATATTTATGAGTGAATTTGAAGAGGGTAAATACTTGATATTTTATTTGATATTCATCAATAATATTTAAACAAGGAGGATGTAGTTGTAAAGAGGATGTATTTGTAATAATTGCAATAACCAACCAACACACTTGCTAACCAACAATATAATAAAATAACTTCTACGCTACCATTCCCCCCTTATTACATTGTTCTTGCAAAAGTACCCCTAAAAGCTATAATTCACCTTGCTAAGGGACCCACCTTCAAAGCTTACATATCAAAACTTGTTGATTACATAAATACAAATTCACAAGAAGATCTTTCCTTGAAGAAAAAAATATTGAATCAAGTGGAACTACATCAATCTACCTTGTGACCCTTAGAAAGGTGTAGCTCTTTGAGTTGAATTCCTGAGTTCTTGGACTATCATTTTCTCGAACTCTCGAACCACTAATTCTTGAATTATTCGACAACAATCCATATTGAACTACGCAAAAACTCCAAGTTTTTTGATGACCCTTGGAAGGGTATAATTCTCGATCACAATCTCATAAAATTACTAGACAACAATCCATATTGAGCTTTAACACCAAATCCATTATCTGTCTCCAAAACTCAAACTTCACTATATTCATAGTTTTGAAATCCATCAATATTAACAAGGAAAGCAAGCAAGAAAGAAAAAATGGTTCTGATGCAAAGCGCCATCTCAATGTGAGAAGCTAACTTGTGATGATGAAAATTCCTCCATCCTCCAGTGCCACCAACCTCTAATAGATCTTGTTACATATTATCCGTTTGATGTCTCAGATGAGTCTTTCGAGGCCTCATCAAGTGTAGCAAAGATACCCTCAAAATTCCAATCATAACTGTTTGAATATCCTTTGGTAACATTGATAAAATCATTTAGAACATACTCAACAATTTTATTTTAATATTTTGGAAAGCACTTTCCCAAGCACCATTCACTTGGATTTCCATAAGGTGAGCCTTCTTTTGCTTCAAACCTTTCATCCTCTTCACTTGAATGCGAGCTAAAACCCTAATAAGATAGGCATACTTCATCTTCTCAAGATCAACCTTGATGCTATTTTTCCCATCTCCATTCTCATGTCTTTGCATACTTGGTGAAGGCCTTCTTATTGGCCTTGTACCAATTCTTGTAAAAGCACCTCCTTGACTCTTTGTTGAAATGTTGAGCCGACACAGTGTTCAACATGTGAAGACTACGAGGGGTCTTGATGTAGGACACCATACTTATAATGTAATGGGCGAAACCTCCACAATAGTTACCATTTTGTAGATATCCTTATTGTGAAGCTTGGATATGAGCTTCTTGACCTCTCTGACTGTACAAATCATGACTTCCTTGTATTCAATGAACAATTTTTTAGGGGACATAAGAGTTTTCCAATACATATTGTCGCGATCATTCTTAAACTTACTCACCATGGAAAACTTGAACTTTTGGTTGTGAATAATGTTAAGAGGGCCTACTCTTATTCACTTTTCTAGTGAAGTCCTATCAATCTTTTGAAAATAAATATCAACCATTTCTCTATATACATATGTATAAATAATAGAAAAAATTTATGCAATGATGTTTCTTACTCTAGTCAATTTTATCTATTCTCAGCATCAATATGTGCTACCTGTAGATGTCAAAATCTACATTTTCTCCAAACAAACGACTATTAGTAAACTTTAAGCAAATCGAATAAGACATCCCTATGAAATAATAAATCATGTTTCAAAATGCAAACAAATTACAAGACAAATTAAGGCATATAAAACATGAAATGAATCCTATCCCATAGTGGATTGGTGCTTTTGTGGAAAATAGCCCTTTCCCAATCCTTTGCTAAGCTCAATGATAAAATTGATATGAAGATATTATGAAGATGGGAAAAATTAGCTCTCAATTGAAGAGAGTAACCTTGCATGAGTTGTGGATCAAGTTGTGGAGGATTTGATAAAAGATGAAGCTTTCATCTATAGATTATTTTGATGAGAGAAATAGCCAAATAGATGAATGTGGGACAAAGATTGGACCAATGAGATGAGGCCACTTGTCAACTTGTGAGTGGTTGAGGAATGAGCATATTTTGGTCAATGTGCCAAAGAGAGGGTGATTTCAAATTTGAATTTGAGTAAATGTTGAGTTTGACTTGTGCAAGGGACATGTAAGAGCTTATTAATTGCTTTGTTGGATGTACATGCCAAATTGGGGGGAGATTCAAACTTGGAGAATATTCTCCCTTTATGCCAAGTTGAAAGTAAATAAAGATTTTGATAAATCAATTAAATGCAATTTCATGTGCAAATGGCAAAATCTAAAGAATACAAGTGATTAGGATTAGCATTTAATCATGGATTAGATTAATTAAGATGATGTTAGATGTTTTTGACCCATTTGACTTATATTTAGGGATTTAAATCAAATCAAAGGGAGATGAAAGGTGATAAAGATTTAGTTAAATAAATATTTGATTTATTTAGCTAAGGGGGATAGTGATAGCATCAAATTAAATAAAGTTAATTTATTTAATTTTAGATGGACAATCCTTAGAGATTAATCAATTAAACTTGGTTTATTTAATTGATGAGCGAATATGATTAGTTAAATATGCATAATGTCAATTTGACGTGTCTACACTACCATTTATATGAAAATGTATAGTCATTTACTAAATTGTTCTCTAGTAATATCCTAACTACTCAAATAAATGATGAAGTCGCCTAGATTATCATGTGATGTTGCATTCAATATTGCATTAGGGGGTTTCTTTTATATTATCTACAACTATCAAAAAACAAAGTGGAAGCCTTAGAATGTCATGCTCTCATAAACTTGTAAAACTAGGAGGAAAAATCCTTCGTAGAGAAGTGTGGATCACAACAAGACATGGATTATGATGAAAGAAAAAAAAGGGTATAGGAAACAATACATCAAGGATGTAACATAGTTCAAGAGCATATAAGAGGTAAGGGATTGGTTGAGAGGGCTAAACAAGTTAGATAAATATATAGAGCCAAATATAAGGTCAGCTAAAACTCGTGATGGGCCACATAAAACTAAAAGAATAATGGAGAACACTTGAGAGTGTCACGAGCTATACTATTCAAAAAGGAAATGAAATTGAAAAAGTATCAAAATTCAACAAGCTATTGTTCACTAATGATGCAATGCTTTATCATCTATTAAACAAACTTATGATATAACCTCCCTCAAGTGCCATTGTTTCCCCAACATTATTTTAAGGCAAGTATCTCACCATTTAGATGCCCTTCCAAGATCTTCATTATCAAGCAAAACTAGTAATGACATGGTTCATCACCATGGTTCAATCGTTTCACAAAGAGATTGCCATTACAAACACAAGATAATTACATTATTTGGATTCAAAGATAGAGAAGCTTTGATACTATATGAAGAGGGTAAATACTTGATATTTTATTTGATGTTCATCAACTTTATTTAAACAAGAAGGATGTAGTTGTAAACATGATGTGATTGTAATAATTGTAATAACCAACCAATCACACTTGCTAACCAATAATGTAATAAAATAAGTTCTATGCTAATAGAATTGAGTTTTGACATGTGGCTTAGTAGTGACATGGACAATGGCTTACAGGAAATAAGAGTAGCCACATGGAAAACTCTCCCAAATTTTATTGGTGAGAACTATCACAAGATGCCAAAAGAGAATTCTTTAAAAGTGGCATGCTACATTTCCAGTCAATATAAGTTTATACATATTAGGTCTATACATGTATCTTCCCTATTTTTGTCCATCGTGTTTTTTTGATTCTTGATTATTTATTTCTTCTCCAACTTTTCTCTTCCCTTCTTCTTGTTAGACTTTCAAACTTTCCCTTATTGGCATACCCATTGCTCGACCCTCAATGCTTCATCTTATAGTTTGAGTTTTATGGTATAGTCAACCCTTTATCCTTAATATTTCTTCCTATGTTTTCGCTTCCCTACTAACTTCCCAACACATGTATTATTTCTAGTTGTCTATTTTTTGGTGTCATCACTTTCAAAGTTGAATCATTCTTTTCGATGATCATTGTTCAAATTTGAAGTTGTGGGTGTACTTGGTGGTTGACCTATTATGTCTATGAAGGATATAATAGAGTGGATGTTTTCATTTAGGATCAATATCTAAACTTAACCAAATTCCCTTTAGAATATGGTTTAAGTACTTGTACTTGAGGGTGGGAATCCTAGGATGAAAACCCTAGTAATTTTATAGGGCAATCTCATAGAGAGTTTTCTTTTGAGTTTCATTTGATGCAGACTCCACTTGCATTGTCTCAAATTGATTTTCCAATGTTGTTGATATGAATTGCATGTTTTAGAACCATTTGAATCTAATATAGTCATTATTGTAATGTGAAAGAGAGCAAGAATTACATATGTATTTGTTGTTCATTATAATAAGAAGATTGAGTGCTATGTTACTATTATTGATCAAAGTGTAATAAAATTGTTAACATATTAACAATAATTTAGATCTTAGTACAAGTTTAAGATTTGATTAAATAAGAGGGAATGATAGTGTTTTTATTCAACTAATAAGTATTTGTTAAAGGTTAAGAATTATATTTTTATTATGGTTTTGGAACTGAACATTACATAAAGCCTTAAATGCTAGCACAAAGACACTTTTCAATGACCCAACAAATATTGTTATATATATTGTTATATTTTGTATATAGATGTATTTAGACATAGTTTTTGATAAGATTAGTAGGGAATGGCCCTGATCCCGTACAAAGCATAAAAGAAAGTTTAACAACCTAACAAAATAGACTAGCCAAACATATCAACCAGTCAGAAATAGCAGGACAAGAACAACAACAACAAATAAACCAATAGCAAGAAGAGAGCCACCAACAAAAGTCAGAAGAGAAACATAAAACTAGAGATAAATAACTCAAGCTCTAGAGCTAAAACTCAGTGATTTTGCCTTCAAGGGCTTGTTAATTGAAACAAAGACCTTCGTAGAAGTACATTTCTTCTTACATTGCACTAGAGAGGGTATTAACAATAGATTAACATTTATTTTACAATACTATTCCATGATAAATATTAACACCAAGGAAATGAATCTCAATAGTTTCATAGTTTATTATACTCTCTTACTATATGTAGTTATAGTTTATTTTTCCCTCCTAAAAACTGTACAATTGCTAGTATTACTCTCTCTTGTACAAAAAAAAAGTGAACTCTTACATATTAAAAAATTGAAATAAAAAAATGGTCACAAAAAACACTTTAAACTCTTATGTCATACACTATAATCATGAACGACTAACCAATAACTTCTACTTATCAATACATACATGCTAATATAAAAAAAAGGTTAAATGTAATGTTAATACTACCAACTAGTATAGTGTGAATGATTAACTTAAGCTCAAATTTTTAATTGCAATAGATAAATATAAATCAATACTAAATAAAATTACATAGAAAATAATATTTTTTAAAAGATATAATTGTTGGATTTTTTATATGGTTCCCACCCTAGAAATAATGATGTCCCTACAAAAAGAGATGTTCCCTAGAACAAGCTAGGCCAATAACACCAAGTTTGAACATCTATTTACATGTAACATAGGAAGGGATAAACAACTTCAACACTCTTCATGATTAGTCACTAATTTTCAATCCAAACCAAAGAGTTACGGAAATCACATACAAGAGTCACATATCGAGAAGCCCTAGTTAGAGGTGGGAAACATGAGCCAACACTTGGATAATGCATACATCAAACATGGTGGAGAGAGATCCTACAAAAAAATAGAGATTGAGAAGTCACTCTCTACCTTTGTCACTTGAAATGATGCAATAATCTTCATCATATCATGTAATAAAAAGTCTTTAAGCATCCAGTTCATTCCATAATATGTCTCCCTTATCTTGACACTAGAAATCAATTAGGACTTAGTATTGTTGATTTTCCATGAACCATGGACATGTCTCTTCCTTCCTCATCGCTTCTCTCATCTCTTCATCAAACTTGGCCAGGACCGTATCATCATTTTTTTTAAGGAACATCTTAATAAGGAAATTTTTTAGCTCTATTTTAGGTACAAAAAATACAAAGTTTGTAACAAAACCTCTCCTAACAATATATTTCCATTTGTTTTACCCCTAGTCCTTTGTCATCTAAATTCTATGAAAAAACCCTAGCTCTATCACACTCTTACAATGAAATGTTTAATTGAATTGAGACATCACCCCATTTCAAGCTCCCTTTCCCTTCTCCCTACTTCATTTGCTTGCCATGACCAAATGTTATAGAACTTAGCC
The DNA here is from genome assembly GCA_007258455.2 of Sequoia sempervirens. Taxonomy (NCBI): domain Eukaryota; kingdom Viridiplantae; phylum Streptophyta; class Pinopsida; order Cupressales; family Cupressaceae; genus Sequoia; species Sequoia sempervirens. The sequence goes on along the minus strand of VDFB02000008.1, from coordinate 173,538,987 downwards.
ACTAACAAGATATATTCCTAAGAAAAAAAGTGTATGGGAATGTTAATATACATGTATATAAAAATGTTATCTAGATTTAAAACATTTACCATAAAAGGATAAACACAATTTAATGATAGACACACATAATAACATCTAACATGTTAGTTTCCGAATAGAATTTATTTATATCTATTGAGTTCTTTGCTAACCCAAAATAATAATATTATATTTTTTAAGATCACTCCTAAAGATTGAATGGGTATTGAAAAATAACTCATGTCAAAATAAATTTTAAAAAGAAAGAAACATTTATTTAATCTTCAACCATATAAAAAGAAAAAATAAAATAAATGCATTTCTTATTCTTCAATCAAATAAGAGAAACTATCAAATATAAAATTTATATAAAATAATTAGATTATTCAAATGAATAAAGTCATGAAGCAATATTATCTAAATATATTTATAAAATTATCAACATAAATGTGAATCTAAATATATCTATCAAAACCCTCTTACAAATTCAAAACTCCAATCAAAAGCATTAATTTCATAAAAAAAAATTATCAATATAAATTAACAAAAAATATCAAAATATGAAATATCTATAATATCATTCAATGCACTTTCACATACATAACCATCAAATTTGTTCTAAAGTTTAAATTATCATATTATATCATATAAACATGTTTTTAAAAAATAAATAAATAAAATAGTCATTCATAATAAACAATCATTTTTCTTTTTGAATATTTAAAAATTGTTAACCTTTAATTTTATTTGTAATTACTTTTAAAAAATAAAAAATTTAATATTTAAATACAACATCAATCCTAAAATAAATTACTAATGAATTACTGAAACATAATAATATCCAATACTTGTAATTGTAAAGTTTAAATAAATAAATTATATAAATATTTACGATACTTGTAATTGTAAATTTTAAATAAATAAATTATATAAATATTTACGCGGATAGGCGTTCATTGCTGCGGCAGTTTTTCCATGTACATAGAAACGGAATGAAAAAATGTTTTGTTGAATGGAGACCCCTGACCTGTTTTCAGATGGCACGCAGAGAGGAGAGCAGAAGGAAGGGACGGGACCAGAAGTCGGTGTGGAAGCACGGAGGCACGAGAATTATGGTGGGTATGAAGTCCTTTAAAGAAACGAGGTCTCATGGAATACCATGATTGCAGGATATGCGTAGTATGGTGGTTTTTAGAAGAAGCTTTCGGGATTTTGAAAGAAATGCCTCAAAGAATGTGGTCTCGCGGACTGCCATAGTTGCAGGTTATGCACATGCACAAAACGGATTTGTTGAAAAGACTTGGAAGCTTTTAGGTAAAAACCTTCACTGGCATCCTCCCTGCCTGTGCCACAATAAGAGCTCTTGAATGGGTTATGAACGCCCGTCAAAGCATGTGAAAGTGGCACGAGTAAGGATGCCCTGTCAGAGGGTATAGGCACCCACAGAAGCAGAAAGGATAGAGGAATTTCGTGAGAGGGGGGTGTGCAGGTGCGTTGAGAAGCTGTGGAGAATCTCTCTGCAAATCGTGTTCACAGTTTTATGCATTAGAAGTGAACACGTCTAAAATCAATTGAATAGCTTCTTCAGTAGGGCAATGCCAGTTTTGTTATAAGTAACCTCCGTCGAAGGTTTTGCATCTCCAAAGAGATGAGTGTAACTTGCAGCTGAAACATGGCACAAAATAGTTTCATGTCAGCTACACATAGGTATTGCTGCCCTACGTTCTTCATTAATTTAAACATAGCATGCCATAAAGTGCCTCTAAAAGCAACAGAGCTAAAGATTGTAATGATCAAAGTTCAAAACCAAGAGTCTCCTCAAGAATATCTGTGAATACTAGGGTCCTATGGAAGGATGGCAGTAATCCTATAGATGAACATATATTTCTTGGCATCTTATATCGAGACTTGTGAGATCAGAGAGTTCCAGGGCACCAATTAGAGTTTGAATCTTGTGGTCTGCAGCTAAAAGAATGAGTCAGATGCAAGTCCCAGATTTTGTTCGATTCTAAATGCCTCATACGTAGTGGCTTAGCTGACAAGAATGATTGTGTCTATACCTGTTAAGCGAGAACTATATCCATGCAGATGAATGCAAGGTTCAATTTCAATTTAAGTAGAATCATATTGTGTGTGTCGATGAACCGGAAGGGTTTGATTTTTTCCCAAACTTAGTCGCGAGGTCAAAGCAATCTCTACCTTTTTCATATGATCACAATTTGGAATGTCAAATATTTGAAAACAACAAAATACTTCTGAACTGGTCTCAATGAATGCACTTTTATCTTTTACCATTCCCGGGCTTCCCACAGCCTTTGCAGTAGAAGTTATTTATGAGCCACAGTGAGGCCTGGCATAACTTTGTAGGGAAAATTTTCTTTTTCAAATTTATAACGTCGGATGCAGCATTGAAGTTTTCAATCAAATACAGAACCACCAGTTTCTAAAACATCTCAACTACTTTTTTTACCATTTACTATTCCTGTAAAATTCAAGGGAATATCTAATTGTAGAAGGCTTCCATCTTTGCTGAGCAACCCCTTCCATAGGACCATACATTAAATTTCTTCCCACTAACATAAAAAATCTAACTTACCCACTTCTCACCAAGTCTCAACACAATGCTCTTCATTGCTGAGGAGGATTAATAATTTTCAAGAAACTCCTGATGAGGAGGGGAATAATTCTTTGATTTATAGCACTTATAACCAAGTATATGCTCCATAGTCACAATCCCAACAAAATACACAGGTGTAAAACAACCCAACAAGAGGCAAGTCAACCTATATTTTGATTATCCACTATCTCACTTGGTTGCAGTGTGGATTTGAAAGATTTTGAGTATCTAAATTTTATCTTTTGCATTGAATACTTTTTTTGGAGTGCTTATGGGTGTTTGAGCAAGTTTGCGTACTTTGATAAGTTTTTATGAGAAAACTTGATAAGAGATGTTTTTAATGAGAGACTTTATGAAAAGCCAATACAAAAAGTGATCAAACAACCTCAAAGAAATGACACAAGTGATCAAACAACCTCAAAGAAATGACTCAATGTTGATCAAATAGCCTCAAAGAAATGACTCAATGCAAAAACAGGACCATGATAAACCTAACATGAAGAAAATTTTTACGTGAACATAAACTTGTACTCATCACTGGGTTTAGACTTGAAAAATACAAAATAAAGGATAAACTCATCTAGGACATTCCCATCACTGTATCTTTTTCATTGATCTTAAACTTAACAACTGCCATTCTTTTCTTGCAAATGTTTTGAAATTTAGAGTATTGTCATAAGTAGAATAGTGACACTTTTTAAAGAGATCTTGCTCCTCATTACATACATCATGGACATTGAAAAACACACATCTTCTCCTTGAGTTTGGTAGTAGTGGTGCATCACATTTATGTCTGCCTTGTGGTTGAAGTTCAATGCTCTAATGAGTAAAGGCATCAAAGAGAGTAAAGAAATAGATAATCAAACCCTGTGCAATCAAACTTGAAAACATAAATGAACTGAATAATGCCACCTCAAATACCAAAAGGTCCCTAGCAATATCCTCACCTGCATTACAAGAACCTGAATCATCTAAGCTTCTCTGGCTAGGAATTGCCAAAGGATAGATACATGGCAACAAGGAAAAGGAGAATGATTCCCATTCATATTACAAAGGATTTTTCATTTAGTTTTGGTTCTTGTTTTAGATAGTTTAAGTTGTGGGTGAGGGGATCACCTTATCAAAAGGTAAGCTCCAAGCTATTCTCTGAAATTTTTGACACTAATAAAAAAATAGAAATCTTAAGTTACTGAACTGAAAGTGTCTATGTAACTCCATTGACATGTCAAAAATTATTTTGATTTAATCCCTCTAGAAATTAAAAATATCTATCGGCGTAATATAGATATATTATGTAATAAAATAACTAAACTAGTTCAGTTTGATTGTGAGAAAATAAACAATTAAAAAAAATTTATTGATATTTTAGTGCAAAACAATTTTTATGCATCTCTTCCTCTTCTTCTGAAGATCATATAGTCAAATTTTAGATGAAAAATGGTATGACAAGCTTATTTATTTAATATATTTACCTTCAATCTATTATGCGTTTTCTTGCTTGAATTAAATTGTTCATGTGGGAAGTTGAAAAAGCCAAAGAATCAATAAATGGAAAATGGAGAACTCTTTGGCAATGGGTAGAAATGTGACAATAGGCTTAGAAATGGATGTTTAGGACGAAAATGACATTTAGGTCGTTAAAATAGGAAACAAAGACTTGTCATTGCATTTATAGTAATAGACTATGTAGCCATGTATTTGCTTGCTTCTGTATCTCTTAACCCTTGCCTTTGTGAAAGAAAAAAAGTTCCAACTCCTAACCTATGAATTAACATGAACTAGCTTGCACATTACTGTTCATTGCCATGCTGAGATTGTTGGCATGATTTGACATTTTAACAGTTGTGATTGTTTGGATGGTCATCCCTATTCTTAACAACCATTGTAGAAACATTGTAGAGATCTCAACGTGCTCTATAGAGGCATAACTATGAGCATAATAAAGAGTAATAAATAGATCAATGTCTAGTTGATAGAGTTAATGGATGACTTAAGTTGTTCGAAGAAGCAATATTTTTTATGGGTAATTAGTGGAAGGGTATCAATAGTTCTTATAGCTAACTTCATGCATCCTAAGCTCTTAAATGGTATGTCAGATTTGACATTTTTTAAAAATTTCTTTGTATGTCACTTAAAAGCTTATAGCTATTGTTATGACTTTTGGATAGTTACGACAAACACACAAGGAATCATTATGTGCACAAAGGCCAAAAAGTGGTCATTTCAAAGTGACATTGGATACATACTCTCTATCATCCCAATAATTGCTCGCTTTGACCACCACAAAATTTGCACAATTGATCCAATACTTATGCACAAATGCCATGTACAAATCCTTTAATTAAGTACTTTTTAAACTAGTGGGTATATAAGTGGACAATATTGATACATTTGATTTTTTTAGTGGGATTTTAATTAACATGTATCAATGAATGGTTATTGGAACATGAGCGGTAACTGCGACTTTTCCCCTATATAACACTCATATTGAATTAGAATCAATCCAAAGTATACCTCTCTTAACGAGTTGTGGTTCAATAGTCGAAGTGTTTTCCTTTTTTATTTTAAATATATAATGTTTACAACTTTTTCATGTGAAAAAGTGCATACCAAAATTGGTAACCTATGTTGGTTGTAGGGGGTTGTAGGTTCAAAACGCAATTTTATTGGTAGTGGATTCTAAATGTACAAAATGAAGACATATTATATCATTAGATTGTACTCAATGATGTTGTACCGTAGCATTATGCATCTCTTCAACTTAATAAATGGTTGTTGCCAAAGGCTTGTTGTTATCTCATATATATAGTTGATGTTCATATTGCTCAACATTTTTTTACATAGATAAGACCTTCAATTAATAGATTGACTTTGAACCTAAGATATCATTCATTTAATTGTCATAGTTAACTTTTGTGTTTTGGATTTGATCATGTAAACATTTTTTTCATCTATATTGTAGATTATAGTCCATTATCCATCAAATAGATGAGCTATTCCAAATCATTTTTATTGATTAATATTATCGTATTACAAAAATATTGTAAGCATCTTATCATATACAATATGAATTAATTTTTGTAAAATAGATTAACACCATTCAAGTTTAATTAAAAAAATCTTAATTATTATATTTAATTAAATGAAATGTAAATATTTTTAATAAACAAAACTGTCTAATAACTATATATAATTTTTAGATGACACCTAATGCATCCAAATGTACTTGGATTAGGAAATTGCAAATGGGTTTCATTGTTGCCTTTATATACGATGTCAAGAGTCGAATGTTATGTGTTTCCATTGCTAGGTCAAAATTCTTTTGCATTAAATTCATTCCAAAACCATTATGTACTTATATACTCCATATGTTACTTGGGGTGAGGAGGGGGGAGATTTCAACACTGAAACTCAAAACTCCATCGTCTCTAGGTAACTGGAAGAATGTGAATATAACACCGTACTTCATCTATATGTACTCAGACAGTCCACTTGCAGACTTACTCCTCTTCCCTCTTCCCTCTTCCTCTCCTATCTATCTCATCATTTGATTGAACAGTACAATTTCAGGAACATGCATTGAAATGAAATAAAATATTTTAATGACGTCCATGAGGCCAAAGAAGCCTATGAGACCCAAGAGCAGCACAAGAACCACCCACAACAAAGCCCTTGACAATTTGTAGGCTCCATTCGAGATCAACCCTTCTGCAGTGAATTTTGATGATGAAGTTGCAGTTTTGTCCAGTCTTGAATCTTCAAACAAGGTATTTAAATTATCAACCTGCATAGTATTCCCATAGCTGGCCCATATGTCTTTATATGCTGAGCATTCTATGATAAAGTTCCATTCTATCTCCACCATACCCTTGTTACAAAAATGACATATTCTATTTTCCTACTCCTCTTTAGGAACCACCCACCTACCCGTTTCACATCTAAGATGATGTGAACTGTTTCTCAATTGAGCTATCAACATTTTTGCTTTCCATTTGATATTTGCTCCTATATAGGCATTTTTTTCATAGTCCCTCGTGGGATTGAATTCATTGATATAATAATCCTTTTTACGCCCTATTTTTTTCATCGATATTGCATATTTAAATTTTTCTCTTACATATTTTTTTTCTCCATTTGTGTTTGGACACTCATGCATCACAACATCCAATTTTTTCATCCATTTGATATTAAGTTTCATCCATGTGTTATTTCTTCTACTTAGCTCTTCCTTCACAATTAGCTTAGGCCATTGGTGATCCTCCATATTTTGGACCTTCTATAGGTAGCTTAATAACTGGGTCATCGCTGAGGCCTCTAGGGGAAAAGTACCAGTCTCAACCAATAAAATTTCATAAGGCACTGCAGTCTTAAGCTTGAGGCTACATAAAATTAGATGTTTTTTGTATCCTTTCCACTTGTCTCCATTTCTAATCTGACATGCTGCTGCCCCAAATTTCACACCCATAGAGAATTACTGGAGTGACAAGTAGACCGAAAAGCGTTCTTTTAGTTTTCCATTCCCATAATTCCGCATTTGGGTATGTGCAGGATCATCATGGAAAAAACAGGCCCTTAAGTGGCAAAAAAATTTAAAAAAAACAGAGTTAGGCAACTTGACGTAAAAATTTGAATAAGTTATCTATATTATTTCAAAAATATGTAAGAATAGAATCTATAGCAGATTGAATGCAGTTTCTAAACTACTAGGTTTATTTATAAAAAAAAATCTATTTGGTGAAAATTTGAAATTTCAATGAAGTAGTACTTAAATTTTGGGGAAAAAATAAGAAGTAGGTGTTTGTCTCACCACCCTAACCACAATAAAATGATAATATTTTTATATAATATTTTAGACATAAGTAGAGGACTCATGTCTAGATGTGATGCATATATTTTTTGTATTTTTTTCTAGGTAAATAATTAATTATGAATTTTTTATTACAACTTTTAAAAAATATAAAAACTCGTATGTCTGACCACCTTAAGTTGGTCAAAACTTCATGAAATTCATTTTTTTATTTTTTTTAATCCTATAGTATGCGAAGCCTAGAATGTGATGCATGTTTTGGATTCCAAAAATGTTATACCATTTGAAAGCTATAGATGTTTTTCAATCAGCCTATCAATCAGGACTTTAGTCATAATTCAAAATGAAAATGAATAATAATAATTTATTAAATTCAAAGTAAAGAAAAATTTATATTGGTGGAAAACTAAGAATCTCCTTTAAAAAATCTTTTCATTTCATCAATTTTGGGTAAAAAAAAGTTGTCAGCCACATACCCTACAAATACCCACCATATCGCCTCTTTTTGGCCCATCATGATCCTGCACATACCCATTTTTACATCTATTTGGCAAAGAGTAAAGCGCTTTCCACCCTCCTTGAATTCTTTTTTCTCTACATGTTTCCTAGCTAAGTTTGTTGTGAAAATCATGCCTAAGGTACTTGTACTCATCCACTTTTTCCAGTGGCTTGCCTTCAAAGAGAAATTCAATCTGCTATTTTTTCTTCATAGTGAGAAGATCATTATTTTGGATTTGGTAGTGTTCAGTTGCATCTTGACCTCTTGACAAAATGTTTCAAGGGCCTTCAAATGTTTTCTCAAATCAAGCCCAGTTTTAGCAATTAATATGAGGTCATCGACATATAAGAGTAATTTTATTACAAAGTTGGCCAAATGAATGCCTTCCTCACCAACCTTGCTAATCCATTCTTCCAGCTTATCAATGTAAAGCTCAAATAGTGTTGGGGATAGCGGGCGACCTTGTTTGACACCAATTTGTCATTAATAATCTTATCTATTTCCACCTCAAAGAGTCTCATCACTATTTTCAGGCTAGACACGTCAATTACGAGGACAGAGGAGCACAACTAGTCTTTCAATTGAATCACATGTTTGGGACTACGTACTCAACTCCTCCTACTTATTCATTGAATGCAATATTTAAAGATGCATCAGGCCACTCTATTCTTCTTAGCTATTTCATACTTCAACTACAAAAATGATTCAATGCTAGTAGGTAGTACCAATGGACGCACCTCTGGCCCATTATCTCTTTTGGAAGAGACTCCACCAAACCACATTGCTGAAGAGTAAAGTTCAAGGAAAGCATTAGGGTGAGGAAAAAATCCTATACCCTCCACTACATTCAACCAAATCTTTGGAGCTTTCATGATGACTAATGCCAAAAGATATATGTCAAGGCTAGGTAGGGTTTTTCTTTACAGCTTTTTTCCTTTTTGTTTAAGGTTTTTAAGTCACATTTAGATAGGCATTGAATCAAATTTCATTGTTATTAGGAGTTTAAGTTTAAGTTAATATTTTTTAGTTAAGAGTTAATGATTGAGGGATATTTATTTTGATGAAATTGTCTAGTACATAATTCTGACATCATTTTCCTATATTACACTTCTAGGGGATTTAAACCTTTTTAGATGGAGAAATAAAGGAACATAAAACCATTCTCCCTTCTCTAATTGAACTACAATCCTTTGGTGCTATAGTTGTTTTGAATAGTAAATTTTTAAAAGGGAAAATAAAAATTACCATAACATAAATTTTAGAAGAGCTTAAATAGTTTGTACTTTACGATATCAGATTCCATGTGCACTGAAAGAGGTGGAAATACCTACTCATTATCACTACTAAAAAAAGAGCTAATAAGATGGATCCAAGATCTTGAATTACATGGGGAGTCCTCTAAAATGAAATATTTCCTTGATATAGGGAAATCTTGAATGATATCTTGAGAAATTAATGTAGCAGCCTAAGTGGCCAATGCGATCTTCGAGGGAAGATCTTAGAAGAAGTTTATGAATGTCAAAGAAAAATGACAAATGAAGGATTTTAACTTTGTAAATGATGATACACGAGGTAATCTTGTTGGATGAGTAGAATAAGTAAAGTGCATTGGAAATTGTAGAGAAGGGGAATTCGTGGCTCACAAGTTCTCTTCATTCAGAGAGCCTCACGCAATGAACTTCCCTAAACTACCTCAAGGAATAGTGCGAGAGTTCTAGAATCGAAAAGAGCAAGTCATGAAGATTTTCTAAATAAACTGACAAGCTCCTAGCCAAAGGATGATAGTGCATGATACGAATGACAGCGCGGTGTACTGGGGTCCTAGAGGCGCGATGGCATCTCATACAAATCAAAGAATGAGTTTATCATTGAAAATGACAGAGTGGCTACTTCTACTCTAATTACTAAGAACTTCAAATTTTTTGGAAAATAAGAGTATGCGATAAAGTTGAAATAAAGTGAAATAGAAATGATAAAGAGAATAGGAGGTAGGAAGGAAATTCTCACAACCATGCAAGGGATGAAGGATCCAACACGTGAATTCCTTCAATACTTGCATGCTTAAGATCTGGAGAAAGTGTTGGGGCTGTATAGGGGTTTGCCTTAGTCAAACCCCCATTTTTGTGTTCCCACCTCTATAGATAGCGAGATAGATAGAGATAAATGAACTGAAATGGACAAAGCGTGAGGTGATTTAGAAAAACCTGCTTTAGGAGTAGAACTCGCACTACCAAGTATGAGTGATAAAATTAATCCTCGCTCAAGGAGGAGAACTCGTATCACAAAGTGTGAGTGATAAAATAAATCCTCGCTGGAGGAGGAAAACTTGTATCATGAAGTAAGAATGTAATTGATAGGGGATATGAAATCCCAAGATGCTCATAAGCATGAGATAAGGGAGATGGCAAGAGCCTTGAGAGCTACAAAGGGTGTTGTGAGAGCTTGAGAGCTTGAGGCTGTTGTAGCAAGCTTTATGGAGTTGTGCAAGCAAGATAACAAAAGAGAAATGCCAGAGCCAAGGATAGAAGGAAGCTAGAGAAGAAGAAAACCAAAAAAGAATGGAAAAGATAGCATTTAAGGAAGGAAAATAAGCTTCCTAAACCATTTCAGGGCATCCCCATACATTACCACCGACAAGAGTAAGTGATAAGTGGAAAACATGCACATAAATAGTCATTTGAACATTGAAACGTCATAGGACACAAGTGACGTATAGACATCCGTGCAGTGCACTAGTGTCTAGACACATCATGCTACAAAACAACATGAACGAGAAAAGAACAAAGTTTTATGCAAAGCTGAGACGTGAGGGTAACTATTGAAAAAGGGTGATGAGCATCTTGAGAAGGAAAAAGGTTGATGTAGGGGCTAAAATGAGTCTACACAAGATGCTAAGAGAGCAGTCACTAAAGTGGATACAAAAATATATGTGAAATTGCAAGGGGTTCAATTTTATGACATTACATTTTCCCCCCACTTTAGTGGGCATATGAATCTATGCTAATATGCATGCTAAAGAAAATATACTAAACATAAATAACATCATGATGCCAAAAGGATACTTTAGAGGAAGTAGATAACTCTTTGAACCAAGGAAGCATGCCCCCAAAATGAAGACTTGCAAAACAAATGCATTAGACAAGAGAAACTTGCACAAGACAACAAGGTTAGAACATAAAAACATACACACATAACAAACTAAAGGATTTTAGTCAAAAAAGTAAACAAGACCTTGATGTAAAAGGTTTTCTTAGTACTATGTGTTGTCCCCAAACAATAGCACATAGAAGAAATCTAAAATGAAGAGAGGAAGAGCATATACTTAGGATGAAGAAGCTACAAGTCTTCTATCCGGTATACACACAATTGAGAAGAGAAGAGAAAAGAGAAGAGAAGTGAAAAGGATCAAGAGAGAGCAAGGAGGAATGAAAATTCCAAGAGAGATGACTCCATAGGTATTCTCTCTTGAGGAGGTTTGAACGAAATACTCCATATCCCTGCAAAACTATGAAGTTGTAAAAGGTACATCGAAGGCCCTCAGACCAACGATGGATATAAAGCATCTCGTAGGCCCACAGACCTGCAAGGAGGAAACCCACAAGATATCTCACATGAAGGAAGCCCCATGAAGATTGCACCTTACAGGCTCACAAACCTGCAAGAAGGTATCCCCCAAGATCTCTCACATGAAGGAAACACAAATGAAAGCACCTTACAAACCTGTAGACCTACAAGGAGGCATCCCCCAAGATCATTTTCATGGAGGAAACCCAAAGGAGGAGACACCATAAATTCAAATTGGAAAGTGGCTTCATAGGCACACATGCAAAGTGACATGTTTACTTGTGGATAAAGAATGTCTAAAAAAATGCAGCCACATAGGAAATAAAATAGACAGTGACACAAACCATTAAAAAATTGGAACACTTTCAAAGGGGTCCCTCAAGAACCCTTCAAAAGAGGAGGGGTCCACTCAAGGGACACACTATTTGAAAAGTGAGGTCTAGTTAAGCTATTCCCAAGCTAGACGTAAATGATTTCAGTTAAGAGAGAAGCTTTCAAATGACAATAGAAGAAGCATTAAGAGAATACGAATCAATATTAATCTTAGGCAATAGATCAATCTTACATGCATTGAGCATTGAATTGGCATCAATGAGAGTACACCTAATGCCAATATTATTAATGTTAACTATGATCATTAGAGGATCCACTTGCTTCTGTACTTCCAAAGGTGGGAGTTCCTTTGGATAGAACATAATATTTGATGAGTCATCACGAATATGAGCTATCAACGCATTACCATCTACTGACCTAGTGGAAGAAGGCAAGAGGATCTTTTGCAAGGCTTCTTGAAGCATACCTTGATAAAACAAAGCAAATTGAAGCAAATCCCACAGTGAGATCTTAATCGGAGTAACTCAAAGTTGCTCAACAAGATCATAATCACTGGGTGCTTTAGTTGTAGGTTTAGGAGCTTAAAGAAGGCTTAGTTTTTTATTCATTATATTCTCATAAGTGTGGGCTATGGAATTGTAAGAGGGAGCCTTTGAAAGATCAAGAGAATCGCTATCAAATGGAACACCATCAATACAAAAAATACTTTTAGGAGAATGACTAGCTATAGTCACATAAATGGTTGGTCTCTTAGGCCTTTGAGGGGTAACAGAGACATAGATTACATTTACATAATCATCACAACTAGTAAATAATTATTTGAAGAAATATTCTCAATACCGATCCAAACATGATCAAATTTGGAAGAAGATTCATCATTTGTGAATGCATCATCTCCAGGGGAGAGTGCACTGGAATAGAGACAAGATTGATCATTCACGAATTCATCATCTCCAAAATAGAGTGCATTGGAATGAATAGAAGGTAGAGTAACATTAAGAAAGGTATCAATGATTTCATCTTCTTGCAACAAGATATCCTCCAAAGCAAGAGGAATTTTGCGAGAAGGATCAAATACTCCAAGTGACATAGGCAAAGTCAAGTCACCATAATATGCATGAAATGGAATATCATTAAAATTTTGAATAAAACTAGGTACTAAACTCATTAAAGAGGATATTAAATTCATTTTGATGACAAAACTAAGAAAAACCAAGAATCAAAATTTTCTAATTTTTTATGTATTTTCTAGGTTCTAGTAATTTACATTTTCATAGATCTTCAGACTAGAATTCGAGGTTAGAACTTGCATTGGTCCCTAAAATTCGATAGCTGAAGGCATAGTATTTTAGATAATGAACTAGTTCTCTTGGATATCTTTCTAATGGTGCAAACAGTTCTAAATTTCGAGCACTGAGTCAAAAGTTATGAGCCCAACAAGCAGGGGAAAATAAATTCCTAGTTTTTGAAAAAAAGTTGTTCTTCACATTAGGTTCACCAAAATGTAGAGAAGGTGGATTTGTAGCTCATGAGTTCTCTTCATTCAGAGAGGCTCACAGAGCGAACTGCCCTAACATACCTCAAGGAACATCGTGAGTGTTCTAGAACTGAAAAGAGTAGGTCACGAAGATTTTCTAGACAAACTGACAAGATCTCAGCCAAAGGATGACAATGCGTGATATAGACAACAACGCGATGCATTGGTGTCACAAAGGCATGCTAGAATCTCATACAAATTAGAGAGAAAGTTTAGCACAAAAAATGATAGAGTGGATACTTCTACTCTAATTACTAAGAACTTCAAAAGTACTGGAAAATAACAGAATGTGATAAAGCTGAAATAAAGTGAAATAGAAATGATAAAGAGAATAGGAGGTAGGAAGGAAATGCTCATAACCACGTAAGGGATGAAGGCTCCAACACATGAATGTCTTCAATACCTACATGTGTAATATCTGGAGAAAGTGTTGGGGCTGCATAGGGGTTTTCTTTGTGAAACCCTCATTTTGATGTTCCCACCTCCATGGACAACCAGATAGATAGAGAGAAATGAATCGAAATGGACAAAGTGTGTGGTGAAAGAAAAACCCCCTTCAAGGAGTAGAACCCAGACCACCAAGTATGAGTGATAAAAGAAATCCTCGCTCAAGGAGGAGAAATCGTATCACAAAGTGTGAGTGATAAAAGGAATCCTCACTCAAGGAGGAAAACCCGTATCACAAAGTAAGAATGTAATTGATATGGGATACGAAATCCTAGGATTCTCACAAGCATGAGATAAGGGAGATGAAGGTGCAAAGCCAAGAGAGCTACAAAAGGTGTTGTGAGAGCTTGAGAACTTGAGGCTACTATAGCAAGCTTTATGGAGTTGTGCAAGCAAGATAACATGAGAGAAATGCCAGAGCCAAGGATAGAAGGAAGCTAAAGCAGAAGAAGACCAAAAATGAATGGAAAAGATAACATTTAAGGAAGGAAAAGAAGCTTCCAGAGCCATTTTAGGGCATCCCCAGTTGTTACCACTGACAAGAGTAAGTGAAAAGTGAAAAACATGCACAGGAACATTCATTTTAATGTTGAAATATTGTAGGATGCTAGCACAAAGTGCAGATGTCTAGTGCAACATGTAGACATCTGCACAACGTGCTAGTGTTTGGACACATCATGCTACAAAACAACATGAATGAGAAAAGCGCAAAGTTTGACGCGAAGCTGACATGCGAGGGTAGGTGATGAAAAGGGGTGCTAAGCGTCCTAAGAAGGAAAAAGGTTGATGGAGGGGCTAAAATGAGCCTACACAAAATGCTAAGGGACCAATCACTAAAGTGGATACAAAAATGTATGTCAAATTGCAAGGGGTGCAATTTTACAACATTACTAAAATTTAGGATTTAGATAAGGTATCTACTTGAGTTGAAGCCCAATAATCAAGTTTTATAATGTGTTCCCTTGTTCACTTATACTTTGGCTCAATAGAGTTGTTGTAGGCCTCCTAACTATGTGTGTGCATATGAATCCAACTAGATTTAGATAATGATATTTTTATCAATATATATGTTCCAATATGACATATGAGTCTAGTTTTGATAGAGTGGTTAAGAATTATTTCTAAATAATGTATAAGTTTGTAAGGTATGGAGAATGAGAAGGGCTAAGAAGAGATTTCCAAAGAATTTTTTAGAATGGCCAAAGTTTGGATTGATCATATTAGTTGAGACCCTTATAACGATCACACATATAATTGACACCCTTGTGAAGTTGAATACCATACTATGAGGGTGGCTAGGTGGAAAATCTAGCCTAATAATTAACTTGGCCTCCAAGTAGAGTTATCTATATTATAGTGATGAAATTCGTGATATCTATATTTATGATCCCTAATTATGTATATAAAGTACTCAATTATATCTATAATGCTTGAGTAATGATATAATTGTTAACAATTTGTAGCCATTAGAACTAATTGATCGAATAATTGATGTGTCTTATCATGTTTGTAGGTATAAAAGCTAGATGAGATCAATTACTATAATGGATTCCTTAGGATGACATTGTAGATCACAAAACCATTGATTAGAGAAGGGAGATCTTTATATCCTCTTTCTAGGTCAATAAAAGGATAAAAAAGTTTTTTGAGAATTTAAGCCCAAAATTTTTAGAGAATTGTTTTATGTTATGCTATCCATAGAAGATCATGCATTTTTTTATTTATTGCTTGTTAAGTATTTTATAAGTAGTCTACAGGTTTCTTTTGATGATTAACTAATGTAGATAATTGTTAAGTACTTAAATTTTTTTAAGTGTTGTGATCAATTCAAGGCTTGTATAACTCTCTTGGAGGGCGTAATGAGTCTATGTCATAATTCTACATTTTGAAATTCTATAGCATTCTAATGTACATTGGAAAAACCACTCCCTTTTTGTGGAGATCCCAAAGCATATAAGATTATTTATGTTCTCCACTTATGATTAGTCTACAATATAACTATTTAACAAGTTTGAAGGCATCCTATAAAGTATTAAGATCATATAAATTTCTACTCCATTAAGTATTATTAAATCTAGAGAGTGTGGTCCATTCATTCTAAATATTGTGTTATTGTCTAAAAGGGGCTTATGCCCATATCTTGAACCTTTTTCCATATAATGTTAAGCTATATCATCAAATAATTGGGTTGATAAATCTCTTAGAAGACAAAAATTTTCAAAATCATTCCCTTTTTGGTAGAGTCTGTGCTACTCATAATTGGATCTCAAATGGAAAAATGGGTATTAGAAAACTTGAGTATAATTTCCTTATAGATCTAGTTGAGTATAGGAAACAAAGATAATTGTCAATAAGACTCATTTTGGCTCCTTCTAGGTCTCTTTGTATTACCCTTGGGTTTATTGGATTGCTTGGTTGAATGAAATATAAATATTTGTTGTCTTAAATTTCCTTTGTTAAGCCTAAATAGAAATTGTTTATATAAGTGATTTGTCTCTCATGGACCAAAACTATCATACATGGGTCCATATAATGATTGTTGCTTAGGTTTAAGGCCATTAATTTTATTGCTGATTATATCATACATGACAAGGGGAAATATTCATGATTGTTGATATAACCCCATTTGAGCATTGATGAGAGTATGAGAGATGCAAAGCTATAAAATGCTCACAAGCCCTTCGAGTTGTGAATATAAACTAGTTTGATGACATGTAGGCCCTAATTTCTCTAAGTAGACCAATGATATCAATTACATGACAAGGCCCTAACCTCTAACATTCATTGAATTAAATCACATTGCACAACCCTTGAAACACTTTCTTGAAAAATGCAAGACTTTCTTCATGAAAATTGAAGGGCCAATCATTCCTCAACATCACTCAACCACTAACATCTTAGCTGAACTAGATAAAATAAAAGACCTTGGTCCCCACTACTTGATGAATTAATTATTAATCAACCAATCTCAAAGCTCTCTATTATTCATCACCATCATTATCATAAGCTTCTTATATATAATAAATTTCCATGTATCAAATAATGCACAAACCTAAATAAAGTAGAGAGATTAGACACTTTTCAAAGATTCAAGAGTTATTAGATCTTCCATCTCAATTAAAGATCATGTGTTTTATAAGGATAGTGCCACATGAATTTTATGTATTTATGGTAGATCTCATGTATGTATGTATGTAGGAGGACTAGCTTCATGTTACATAGAAAATCTCTTTATTTATTTATTATTTTTTCAACCTTTTTGAATTAAACTCATAATTATCTTCATGTAAGATATTTCTTATGACTTATCTTGTTGTCTTTTCCAAGCAAAGACCTAATTGGGTTCCAAGTAATCCTAGTATAAAACCATTGAAGCAAGTACAATTTAGCTTAATCCCACGTCAAGTTTTCATATGCATAAGGTTTCATGTCTGGTGTCTTTTGAATATGCTCACATGTCTCTTGTGCTACCATGTATGTTTTTCTTGTTGTTGCATTTTTCTCTTACCATAACTGTGTCTTTCATGGCGATATGTTACTTCATGAATGATGCCACATCTTTCTTTGTGTGAACATATTTGATAGCTACTAGTTAGTCTAGAATTCTTGTTATGACTAATCTTAGGTGATTGTGTAGCCTTATTTTAGATATGATATATGACCTAGCTCCATATGGAATCATGTAATAATTTCCATAGGTGTTGATCATGCCTTGGAATGGTTACTTGATTTATCCTCTTATTATAATCAAATAATTGTTTCAATATTATCTAGGCTCACTATTTTTTCCTTTTCCTGCCTAATATTTTTCACTTTTTTTATAATATGGTTAGAATAGGAGAAATATAAGAGGTATTCTAGTTTCTTTAAGTTTGGTTTCTAAATGTTGGTAAAAACTTATGCTCTATTTGGGGCCCCTAACCCTAGTTGGCTCAAGATTAACTTTGATGACTTGGCCAAAAGAAACCCAGGTCAAGTGGGAGAGGGTGGCATAATCCATGACCATCAAGAGAAGTTGGTTTTGGCTTATACAGTTAACCTAGGTTCATAGAATTTTAACTTTGTAGAGTTCTAAGAAATGCCCCATATTGAGTTGGAAATCTAAGAAATATTTAAAATATTCCTTATAATCAATATAACTTGTCATAACCTATCATAGTAATATTAGTTCCCTTATTTGTTATGCTACTGTATTTCATGAGTGATTTATGACATGCATCGTAAGAGTTTCATAATGTTGGTCAAGATTCTGATGTAACCCCCATAATCATGCTCTTACATGTTAGATCATATGTCATCATTAAATTCCATATCATATTTAATGTTTTGATTCACTCTTACAATTCCTTACACAATCTAAGATGGCTAACATGTGGTAAAGAGTGCAACCTCAAATGGGACACTTCATGTTTCATGTGAGGAAAAAACTAATAAAAAAATAAAACAAGTAGTAAATACATAACATTGTTCATGCAAGGTTGAGACACCTTTTCCCAATAGGTTGTAGGTTCTTTCTTGCATGAATATCTAAGTGAATATGGTAAGTTGAGACAATGAATTCAATTTATTCAATATATTTTTTAACTAGTGGATGATATCCTTTAAAATGATTTTTCATTTTAACCTTCTGCCATACTTACCTATGATACTAAAACTCCTGTTTGATTAAAAAAAAAAATGTCCACAGGGTTATTTGGCATGTCAAGACCTAGTATTTTTAATCATTCTTGAGAGTTTCATTTCCTTTTAAGAGATGGGTTTGAATCTTTTTTAATTGGTTTATGCTAAAAAAACCCCAACAATAGAAGTAGCACTAGGAGGGTTGTAGCCTAATTTGGAGAGCGAATTGCAAGGTTGAAACCAAGAAAGAATGATTTTTGAACCATTTCCACTAGCCCATGGCTTCCCCAACTTATTATAATTCCAATTCAATCCCAAAATCTTTTTGTTGACCTCCAAATAAATCCTCAGGATCATTCAATTGATTCTTTTGCTAATAATCAATTCTTTATTTCGTTAGTTGCACTGCATAATTAGCTTGTCAATTTAATTTTCATACCTCAAATCACACCCCTATGGAAACACCACCACATTGTTGGCTAGGGAGGAAAATTGAGATTAAGAAGTCTTGGGTAAAATTTTCTAATATTGATGTTAATCTATAAATATATCCATAGTTTGTGTATTTAGGTCAATTTCTAGTTATGTATTTGAATCCTATGTTTGGTGTGTTTTTTAGTAGTGAAATGGTATTATTAAGTTATTCTTATATATAAATATTCATGAATTACAATTGTTGGGAAAATGTGTCTCAACCTTGCAATTACATAAGTTATTTTTGATAGGTAAGCATGTAGGGGGTACCTCCCATGAGGTGTTTGGGGGCCACGTGACCCAAAGAGGGAAAGACCCCCAAAAGAAAATTTTTATGTATATTTTATTATTTTAAATATGGATCATTCATCATTAGGTCTCAAATATGACGGTCAATATTTTGTTGGCTTGTCTTGCTCTAGAAGGAAACCCTATTTTATTATAGTTGTGATGTATTCTAAGAGTTTGATAGCAATCGTGTTGTCTCTAATTCTTTGGTTTTTGATACTCAAGTGAGAAGCTTGCTCTACATGTATATTGTAATCTTCATGATTTTTGAATAATATATTAGGTGGTGTTTGGAGTGTGGGGTTTTTCTCCTGAAAGGGTTTTCCCCACATAAATTATTGTGTTGTGTTATGCATTATATTTTTGTTTATTTTTGTTTATGTTTCTGTAATAGTTGAAAAGATTTTAAAAGTTTTTCATTATCCTCCTCTCAAGATTAGTGTAGAAAGTTGTTCTGCTACCTTAGCTTCCTTACAACAATTATATTTTTTTGAAAGTGATGTTACCATCTGGGATTAATTTTCATTCTAAATTATATTTAGAATTTTTAATAGATATGTTTGAATGTTGATGTAAGGGAATAAAATGAATGACCAACAATCATATAGTTAAATGCAATAAATCAAATTTATCTATTCTAGAATACAATAATACAATGAACCCAAAAGAAGGAAATATTTGATTAAACCATGAATGTTGGCCCTAATTTCCTTACAACTTAAGCTACATGCACATAGGTATCTTAAGCCTTCAATGAATGTTAATCCATTTCAAGAGAGTATTTATGGCCACCATATTTGTGTCTTTTTTCCAATAAAAATATGATAGATAGGAGGATATATAACATTGTGAGGAGTCACTAAAGAAACAAGACCTTGTAAAATATTTGCACTATAGGAACACCTTTCTTGTGTCTTAGAAAATCAATATGCTATTTTACTAGGAGAATCTACTTGAATAAATATATCAATTGAAGCTTGTCTAGTAACTATAATATTGTATTTAGCCAGGTTTCTCCATTATCGTATCCTTTTGGATCATCCAAGTGAGTCTCAATATGAGGACTATTAAAGATATTATTATTGTTAGAATATGTGGGACCATATTAGGGCTTAGATGAGCACTTCTTAATGGAAGATTAGGATTGCAAGTAGCTTGTGGCATAAACAATATCTAGTATACCAAAGGGTAATCAAAATTAGATTAGAAAAATAAAAAATAATAAGTATATCCTAAATAAAACAATTGTAAAATGTAAAATATAAATCCAATGCAAAGGTGGGTAGGGTGAGTAAGATATATGATATATAAATAAGCAATCCAACCTTATAATAGGGACGTATTAATAAAGAACAAATATGAAAGGAGGATTAGACTTAATAATAAGATATATAATTTTGAAAAGCATAGATCTATAAAGGCTAATTTTTTTGATGAGAAACCTAATAGAAAAGTAGGTTGTGTAAGAATGGTGGGTTCATCATAGTGTAAATATAAGAAAATAATAAACTTAATCTAGGCTAATGCAAAGATACATACAAATAAGTATTAAATAACCTAGATTATAAAATAACATTTGCAAGAGTCGTAATTGATAATTAAATGCTATACTAAAAAAGTAATTAGAATTATAACAAGTACTTAGATCTAGAGTAAACATGAGTGCGTGAACATGATGACTTCAAAAAAATTATACATAAAATAGATATTATGAATATGTCCTATATTTAGATTTTTGTATAGGTAATAAGAAATCATGTAGATGTTTATATGAGAATTTTGAATAAATGTGGTTCCCTTTAGTGCATCAATTGAAGTGTTCCTTTAATTATTTATTCCTTTAATGCTCTAGGAATGCCTATAATTCTAGGAATATCCTTGATGATAAATGAATGCACATTGAATCCCTTTAAATATAAGTATATAGTAATGAGTGATGAAAATGTGTGTTTAGTTAGCTCATAATTATTAGTGAAATGGGTTACCCAAATTTATATTTGAATTTTAGAAATTTAGGGTTAGAAATGTAGATATAGGATTGATCAAACAATTGGGATTGACTCATCATAGTGAAGCAATAAACCTAATGCAAGGATTTAATGTCTAGATATAGAGGGTGCTTGGGAAGACATACAAAAATAGGTGAAGTATGGTTGGATATATGGGTATGTGTAATGGGAATATGTGAAGGATAGGGGAATGATCCCAACATCTCATAAGATTGTGCCATTTATTAGTATACAGTTGTATTAGAACTTTCTCTTAAAGTGGGCACAAAACTAAATGAGTATTGACATGAGTATGTGAATTTCACCATTACATTTCTATATAATTTACATGAAATGAAAGACCAAACATTTTTTTAACATGGAAAAATATCTAAACGTGCCAAAATCCATAGTTTACAATCTTTGAGATGATATTTTAATATGGGGAGTAACTCAAATCATCTAATTTTTACATTTTATATATAGTTTTGAAAAAATTTCTTTCAATATTTAAACATTTTTAAGAGCTTTTGGATTAGAATTTGGCTTTGAGATTTTTTGTGGGTGATTTGATGGATTGTTCTACTATTGTTTAGAGGAATCTAAATTAGTTCAAGATTTAAGATTTCTAATATATATGCAAAATTATATTTTTTGAGCTATAGGCTGAGTTATAAATTTAATTGGGGAGCAAATTTAGGTTTATAATAACATATTCATCTAGCTATTCATGTCAACTTTGATACAAACATATGCTATTAAGTAGTGACCCCTTAATTCTCACTAATTTTGTTAACCCTTTAATTAAACTTAAAATGTTGAAGGTAATATAAACCTCATACACCTTGATAAATTTTACCTCTTTTATATATATTCTAAATCAAAATAAAATTGTAATATTTGGCTATACAGATAGCCACGCAAGATCAAAGAGAGCTTCAATAAAAGCACAAGGGAGATCCAAAATGAGAAAACAATTCTATTCTACTAAAAGATGTAAATATACAAGTGGAGGTCGAGATATTATTTATGTAAGTACATAAGGTGGGTATATATGGTATACACCACCAAGAGAGATGAATGCACAACCAATGTGGGATAAAGGAAATGTACTCAAGCATGCAGTAAAACTCCACCAAACAAGGAAAGTAGAAGTCACATAAAGTATTTATTCAACCTACCCAAACAAGCTTATTCTATCGTAAATGTAAAATACAACAATGCAAATAAGTAAATGCAAGAAAATAAATAGGCACCAACAATAATTTCTAGTTCTATTTAATTTCATTGAATTATTCTATTATACATTAAATCTAAAAATAATGTATTATCACCTAAATATAAAATTAAATCAAATCAACTTTAATCAAATTTTAACATAGATTATGTGAGGAAGAATCGTATAATTTTTTTATCCCAACATGTGCTTCTAAAATAGAGTAGATTAAATTAAATGTACAATTGTCTTCTTAGCATATATTAAATGATATAGTCAAAACTACCACGTCCTAATGATCATGGAATTTTTTGGGCAGGGACATGGATGTAATTATGGAAGCATATCATGAACATGCTAAAAATTGTGGTAAACTACCATATAAATTTGAGGTATGGCCTCTTTCCTATGGTTCAGAAAGAATTTTTTATATCAAATAGATTTTTTTTTTTGCATGTGTTTTGTTTCTCAAAGATGGTATTTTGCACATACTTGAATCTTAACATCTAAACATTAATTATATAAATAATTACTTAAAACTAAAGTGAACTTTCTAGTTATAATATAATATAGAATGAACCATCATGTGATGGTGGAGACCCTTAATAAATAGATTATTTTAGAATTCGTGGATATCTACATGTTGCATTGTTTAGGTTCTTGTAGTACAGTTTCTTTTATTATAGAAAAACTCATCTTGGTTAGATTATGTGAAAAAGAAGAAGAATTAATACTTGGTCTACAAAATAGACACAAAAAAAAGAAAGAAATAAAGTGTTTCGATGAATAAGCTCGATAATGTGTAAATGTTCAAAAGATAATAGTGACAAAAGTAAGATGAATAAACAAAAATCTCACAATACTATGTAAAACCATGTAACATGAATGAACACAAATAGAATATGTGAGGTGGAAAATATGCTCAATGATGAATGTAGCTTTTTAAATATTGTAAAGTAGGGAGTAACTCCTATGAAGGATACCATCAATTCATTCCATGACCCACTCATAATAAAATATGCAAGCTAAATGTAAGTGTAAGAAATGGGTGAAGAGAGGAGATTTGGAAAATGAAACCAAATTAAGTAGCCATCCACATAATAATTCTCCATATATTAGAAGGCCCCCAAAGAGAGGGGGTACCCATAGGAAGTAGCCTTCTATACTCTTAGGAAAGCTCACATATGAAGAAATTTGGTTTCTATAAATGGTTTGGTGAAGATGTTGACGATTTTTATAGTAGTGGGTAGTAGTGGAGATTAATGACCTATCTATATGCTTGGTATGTTGATGGTGGATCAGCTTTCATGACATGTTAGTAACACTTTGATTGTAAGAAATATGCTAGATGATTGACAAAGCTAGATACAAAACTTGGTGATAATATGTTAAAATAAATAGCCCTAGTGGAAACAATCACATCCCCTTGATACTCAACCTCAATCAAATATGGAATTATCTCTATAATTAGTGCAAATGTCTCAATGAAACTAAAGCTAGTGTTGCTTTCACAACATGCACTATTTTCTCTAGAGAAAATATAGAGTTTTCTTGCTTGTTTATCTAATTCAATTGGTTTTAGTTTTATTTAAAATATTTGAAAGTTTCATTGATATCTTATGCTTGCTAATATTTCCTTTTATTGATGGTATTTTGTTGATTTTTAATTCATTTCTTTAATAATCTTAATCAAATTAACTTGATTTCATGTATTTTTCATATTTCCCCTTTTTATATCTTTTATTGTGTTTTGAACATTCTTGGATATATGATTTTAAATGACTTGTTTTTTGGCGTGTCTATTTAAAGTTTGAAATTAAAAGTGTTATCCCAAGTTTTGTAAGTCTTAACAAACATGGAATTTCATGTTATCTAGAATCAAAATGTTACCCCAAATTTTTTTTGAAACATGCTTCATGAGATCAAGACAAAGCCCATAATTATACATGTTTTATATATCATCTCACATGTTTTCCTTTAGACCAAATAAAATTTCTAAATCTGATCCAAAATTTAAATTTAATCAATTGAGGTAATCAAGTTTATGATAATTACATGTAAGTTCTATAGCTATTGAATCATATATATCTATATTTCAAATCATTGGTCTACTAAAACTAGATTGCACCCTTTCTTTTGACTCCATAGTACCCTACCATTCTGGATCAAAGTTTAATTTTAAATGCACCCAAGTGAACAAGATAAGTTTGTAAGATAATTTAAGTGTGTGTGTGGAATGAAAGTAACTCAAAATCTATATTTCAAATGATGATATGAAATGTGTTTTAGTTGGATTTTTACATTTGGCCTTAAAAGCCTAAGTATAGCATTATAGCTGAGAGTGATTAAAATTGAGTTCAACATACTCATAATGTTTACAAATGAACTTTAGAGAATTCAACTAGTGAAGTTTATGGATATCAAATAATTTATATAAACATATTTTTAAAAATTTCAAGCTTGCTGAATTTAAATTTATTTGTGATGATGGAGAGAGGTAGACAGATATGTTTAAATGCTACAAGAAACATTCTTTGATTCAACTTGATAAAAGTGTTTACAAATTCCTCATTAGGTAGAGTTTGTTGAGAGCATAATGAAATTTCTAGAAACTTAGTCGACATATCGACAATGAAAAACTAAAAAATATTTAATAGTTTTCACCTATTTTAGAAACATCCTAAAATATTATTTGCTAATTTTCCTATTTTATTTAATGATTGAAGGTAACAATTTTTTTTTATGGGAGAAATTACTCCATTATTCCAACACCCCCCCTTAATTTTTACCACCAATTATTTCAACATCTATAACACCCAAATCCTATCATAGGTGCTCAAAATTATTCTTTTCTAATGCCTTTGTGAATATATTTTCCAATTGGTCTTCATAGATATATATAAATCCTAATATATTTCTCCATTGTTCACTAACTCTATGATGAAATCCAGAACATAGTATTAATGTGCTTACTCTTCTTGTGAAGAACATACTTTTTCAATAATGCAATCATTAATTTTTTATCACAAAATATTTTTGTTGGATCCTTTTTCTCATATATTAAAGTTGGCAATACTCTATGCATCCAAATTACTTGACACACTACTGATGTTATTGCTACATGCCTTATTTCTATTGATTAAATTATTCCTATAGGCTTCTTTTTTTATACCCATGAGATTACTTTACCTAATATAGTACATTACTTGTCTTGTTCTTGCTACATATGCATTTCCAAAGATAATTTTTCCCACCTCAACGAGACATAGTATTGTATGTGAAAGAGTTGATGAGAGGCTATCTAATTGCAAATTCAAGAGGAACATTTTAGCTATCCTTCAAAAATTAATTTAGAAAGTGTATATATTGAAATCACATATACAATATTTTTTATAATATAATTTCATATTAATTTTTAATATACTTTTTTTGATAGGTAAGAGGTGAGATTTATAGTCTTATGGGAATTCATTCTGGCCCGCACCAGGTGAGATCATAGAGGAGGAATATCATCCCAACAAATTCATACATTCATATATTTTATTAAGTCATGATTGAATACCGGACCATTCAAAACATAACCTACTATTGTTTGATATCACTAAAAATAACCAAATCTACCCTTAGAAGAAATAATGTTGAATTTTGAAATTTTTTAGACCAACACTCCAAAGCATCAAACAAGAGGTTTTGGCTTCCTGTCTGTGATGTTAGCAAAAATTAAAACTAAAACCATGATACTTGTCTCTTGTGATCATACAATTTTATTTGAAATTTTGGTGCCTAATCTGGATTGAGCTACATATTGCAATTTGTTCTTAATTTCTTCAATGCTGCATATTTTTTTTCTTTTCTACACAATGTGTCATTCTTTACCCTCCCCATTGTTCTGCGCATTTGAAAGTTGAAGGGAAGATTGAGCGGATGTGCACCCATCACTTGAGGTGTGAGGGCCCAATACACACTCAAGGGATTTTGAAGTATGGTTAACTGATGTATTTATCGCAGTTGCTTGAGAATGCTCTGTAATGGAGGCAACGCTAACCACTAGTGTAGTTGAGCTTCTAGGCACCACTTGTGAGATTTTCTCCATCCTTGCATTAGTTTTTGGAGAAGATACTTCCTTCTTGGGTGAACATTCTACAATATAGTGTTTGGGGGCGTAATATAGATTTTTTGTTGCCACTTGGGGTTTTAGGACCTAGGGCAACAAACTTTCTATACTCCACATTTAAGGACAAACCTTAGAGATCTCAACCTCAAGAGTGGAATAGAGGAAAAAGATCTACTAGAAGGGTGTCCTAGGATATTTTTAGAGATTAATGAGGGGTTCACCACCAAGTAAGAACTTGGAAAGACTAATGTAATGTAAGATGCAACACTAAACCCTAGTTTGATGAAATGACCTACAAAATGACCTAGAAAAGTGTGTAAAACAAAAGATAAAGCTGCAAAACAACATGTGTGCACCTTGGAAACTTGTAGAGAATTTGATGGAGACTAGAAATTTTGAAAATCCTAAAATTTTGGCCTACTAGGACTCATTCACCATTCTAGGTGACTCAGTCCCAGTTCTGGGATTTTGCACAGCTGCATGTTTCAAGAAAAAGGCTATCTAAATCTACAAGGATCTCTAAAAACCACCTATAATGGGACTCATTTGCCACTTGTGATGAATGAGTCCAGTTTGGATTTTTTTGGAACTTCAAAGTTTTGATATGCACCTCTCAGTCTGCTCAATCTACTCCTCTAGGTTTCTGGATCTAAAACTCTAATTTTTGGGCTATATATGACCTTTTAGTGAAGATTATGACCTTTCAAATGGGGAGACAACTCCAAAAAGCTTGTAACCTAATCCTCAATGATCTTCAAGTCTTCAAATCACCTAGATCTACAACCACACAAAGAGAGAGAGAGAGAGAGAGCAAGATTGTTGATTGTTAGGGAATAGGGGTTTCCCTTGGTCAAACCTCTTGTAGGTAATTAAACCAAATGATGAGACAAGTATAAAACATGAAATAAAGAACATGAATCATGGAAAATAATACCTTGGATGAAGTATTGTAAATGATGTCTTGTAAATATGCAACTTAACATGAAATGGCCATGAAGGATGTAGATCTTGATCTTGACAATAGGAGTATAACAATGCTTGATCTTGGATCTTCAATGCTACATCACAACACTAGCTCAATAACATGCTTGATGCTTGATATGCTTGACATGATGATGGATCTTGAATTGCTGCAACAATTGATGAAGAAATGTGTCCTTGAATGCTTGAATATTGATCTTGAAAGCTATCTTGATGGCCTTGTGCAGACTTGGAATGCTTAACTCTTGAATGCTTGACTTTATATCATGTAGTCTTATGCCAAATAGTGATTTCAAAGCTTGTTTATATAGGTAATGCACTCAAATGATGATTTATTTGATCCCCAAGGCCGACATAGAAGAAATTTGAAATTAAAACCCAAATTTTCTTGCTCAAACCTTTAAAATAGGCCAAATGGGACTCATTTTCCAAGTTGGGAAAATGAGTCCAACCTGGATGGGACTCATTCACCCAAAGTGGTGAATGGGTCCCACAGGGGCTATTTTGCTTGCTAAAATATCGGGGAATGTGTTAATTAAGTTTATATGTTGATATTGTGGGGTTTTTTTTTATCAAAATATGCCTTGGGATGCATAATATGGGGTCATATGGGCCTATTAATGATGATATAAAGGTCATAAATGCAAGGGAGCCCAAAATCAAATGTGAACTTAGTGTAAATAAATACATTTTACAACATTAAATTAAGGCCAAATTGGGTCTATTTATCTTAGAAGGGACCTAAATCTCATTTGAATGTGTAAAACACATTACAAAACTAGATTAATTCAACCTTAGTTTACAAGCCTCCTAAAATTAATGTGAAGGTGTAAATAAATACACTTTACAACATTAAATTAGGGAAAAGTTAAGTTAATTTAGCTTAAAAAGGGCCCAAGACCTAATGTGGATGTGTAAAACACCTCACAACACTAGATCAAGGTGACATTAAGTCCAATTTATCAAATTAATTATTCCTAAATTAGGTTTGTACCATTTCCTAGGGGGGCTCTTTTCCATCATTATAGGGGGAATCTTGTTTCCACCATGTAGCTTCCTTTTTTGCTTTGGTTTTATTATTTGGACAATTAGTTGCAATGTGTCCCATCTTGTAGAAGTTTCTACATCTAAAGGATAAACCTTCATATTCCAAGGGCTACGTCTAGCCTTGCTCCATGGCATTCAAGATGATTTCAGCTGGTAGATCCTTTGAGATGTCTAATTCCACCAAAATTCAAGTGAAGGTTATGTGCATATGGTCTATTGAAGCCACATCTATAGCCACAAAATTGGCAATAACATTGCCTATTGTAGCAAAGAAAGATTCAAACCAATAATGTAGAGGAAGGTTTGGAAGACAAACCCAAACAATGATGACTGTAAATGATTTAGTGATCAGGTTGAAGTTAGGATGCCAAGATTTTAACATCAACATGCTTTGTCCCCAAAGCCAATTATACCTTCAAATTGTGTCATTTTCTTTCTTGCTGTCAAACACTACCATAAAAATATCTTTTACGTAGGTAAATCTCAAGGTTTCTCTTCCATGTGAGGCATCCTTGATTCAACAATCTAATTGTGCAGATCTGGAAGGCTTGGTAGAACCGGTTAAACCTTCCAATCAACTTGTTATCCCTGAGAACTTCTTCATTTTCTCTCAATTCTTTCAAGATATTATTATTGAAGTCAATTTTTAAAGGCATTTCAAGATTTTGAGCGAATCATTGACAAGTTGTGCTTGGAAACTCCATTGATGTAGTAGATTTTTTAAAAGCCATATGGGTCGCATCTTTCACATCTCTAGCAAAGGAATCCAAACTAGGGATGCCCATCCCGAGAGACAACACCATACGTGTTTGTTGAGGAGAGCATGCAACCATTGTGCCATTAGCTTCCCCATTCGTAGCCAGTGTGAGAGTCCATGATTTTTGGTTTGCAAGCAAAGAGCTAGGGAAGGAAGGAAATTCCAAAGCAGGATTAGGGCTTTCCAAGCTTGTCGAAACGCCAAGGAAAGACCCTTGGCACAAGGAAAATATGCACCCCGATCATTCGTAGCACTTGAAACATCTACCTTTGCACATTGACTCCCATTCGTAGCCCTAAGATAATTGTGCATTGGAGAAGACTACAAATCAACAACTTTCGACATCATGAAAACACCTATATCTTAATAATTTATATATAATTTGTATCGTTATTGTAGGCTACACTAGTTTCTAATTTATTTATCACCACTTAGTTCATTAAAATAACTAAACTTATCAAGTTATTATTTTATCACAATTAAATCATTATTTAATATTTATTGCTTAATCAATTTAATTCAAATTTAAATCTAAATTTTCTATAATTAAATTAATTTAAATCTTAAACTACATTTTAAAGTTAAGTATGAAATTAAAATATTAAACTGAATAATCAGTCTAGTTAACTCACCAATTAAATCAATTGATAGGCCTAAAACAAAATAAAATATGGTGTGCCCACCTCTTAGGAGATGTGAAGCTTAGGGAACCTTATTTTGCTCTATTTCATTCAAGGAAACCTTAGAGATCTTAATCCAAAGGTTGAATTGAGAAGAGGGATCTACTATAAGGTCTACTATGGTGTGATTATAGATAAAAAGGGGGTTCACCACTAAGCAAAGGCTTAGAAAGACAAGAAATGTAACATGCAAAACCTAATTATATGACCTAAAAAGTGAACTCAAATTAGAATAGAAAATTGGAGATAAACATAGGTGCACCTGGAAGGCTAAAGATGCTTGAAACAAGGTCTACAATGTTGAAATTATGAATTTTGAAGCACATTAGAACTCATATGCTAGGAGGGGTGATTTAGTCCTAGTTGAGGGTTTCAGGCTGAAACCAAAAATTTCAATTGCTAAACTAGGATCTACATAATAAGTCTAAAAACTAGTATACTGGGACACATATGCCACAAGTGGCAATTTAGTCCCACTATTAGGGTTAATTTGAAACTATGATATCCTCTAGTGATCTATACTTCTCTCCCTTCCGATTTCTGAGTCTAAAACATTAAATTCTGACCCATAGGTGACTTTTCATGATCTTGCAAGATAGATGACAACTTTGACAACTTTCTCAAATCTTTCTCTTCAATGGATCTCCAACCTAGATCTACAAATCACACACTAAAGAGATAGAAAAATGTTGTTTTGTTAGTGG
This sequence comes from Sequoia sempervirens, assembly GCA_007258455.2. Classification (NCBI taxonomy): domain Eukaryota; kingdom Viridiplantae; phylum Streptophyta; class Pinopsida; order Cupressales; family Cupressaceae; genus Sequoia; species Sequoia sempervirens. The sequence continues at coordinate 173,508,296 of VDFB02000008.1, read as the reverse complement.
ATAGGGGTTTTCCTTGGTCAAACCCCATTTTGGTAATCAAACCTTGAAATAAAATGAAATAGAATGAAGGAATGATGAATGAACAAATATGCTATGTTGCAACTCACCAAACCCTTGATATGAAGGCTGCAATCTTGTATGAAATGGCTAGCATGAATGTAGATCTTGACTCTTGATAGAATGATATGGATCTTGACTTGAATGCTTTCTTGAATCATAAGATACCTACATCACAAATGTTAGCTCAATAACAAACACGATGCACGATGACTTTGATTTGATGCTTGAATCTTGAATATAGCTCCAAAGTACTTGATAATCAACTCTTAAATGCTCTTGAATGCTCACAAGATCACTTAAATTTCTAGCAAAAATTATGTGAAATAACCTTGTATTTATACTTGTTTATGCCAAATTTCTCAAAATTACAACACTAGAAGCAAACATCAGATCTAGGAGAATAAAATTCTGCCGAATTGAATTCAAAATAGGTCCAAGATAAAGTAAGACTCATATGCCAATTGTGGCATATGAGTGCTAGTAGCCTAGGTTTGGGACACAAATTTCAAGAAATGTTAAGTTCTAAGCCAAATTTAGGACCAGGCCCTGAAACTTAGGTGGTACCCATATGCCCAACATTGTGTATGAGTCCCAAATCACTAAATCTTGGTCATACAATCCAAAATCATTAAACTATGATTGGTCATTTGATATGTGTTAGGATTATCCTTAGAAAGATGCATTAAATAAGGCTTGTGGATGCGAAATAGGACCAAATAAAGCATAAAGAAGACCAATTTTAGTAGGGAGGGTGCAAACAAGTGTGAAAATGTAAAGGGATACATTTTTCTACACTACATTTTTCCATATGTCTCTTCTAAGTTGATGGGAGTGTTGGTCACTTTGTTAAAAAAGGATGGTTGAATTTTTGCTTCATTAGAGGAACTAGGTTCACCTATTGTAGGGAACTTAGGCTTAGCGTATGTCTCAATTTCAGGATGTAAAAGACCAAACATCTCAAGATGTGTTGGTTGTTTCATGGAAGGATAAAGGATGCATTAGTCTCAAGATTGTTAAGGCAATCATTTATAAAGTTGTTCATGCTATCATCATCTCCTCCAATGATGTCAACTTTGTGAGGAAATGTATTAGGAGTTGATTGAGTATGAGTGAGTTCAATTTCATTAGGATCATTTCCAAAAGCACAACTTGACACATCCACTAATGACCTCAAGGAAATCCAAAGCTTACCAAAGCACATATCCATGATGAAATGAAATGCAATATGGAAATTAAGCAATGAAATAAATGAAACAAATTAAGTTAGGTCTAATGAAATGAATGAAACATAAACTCAGTAAACTAAAACATAAATCTAACAATAGAAAATAGAAGCATAGAAAGAAGAATTTTAATGTTGTAAAATGCAAATTCATATCTAACATGGGACTAAATCACCTAGAAGGGTGTATGAGTCCCAGTAATGGTTTTTGTAGGGTTCAAATTTTGAAAAAAAGTCAACACAGAACTCCCAAGAATTAGGTAAAACAACCTGCACCATGACTAAATCACCCAGAGGGGTGAATGAGAACTAGATGAGGGTATTGACAATAATTTCAGAAAATTCTAAGTGAATGTTAAGGTTTTTAATTTTCATATAGTCTAGACTAAGTGCAATTATAGATTTCAAATGAAATTCAATGATGCAAGATGCAAAAATGCAATCTATATTTACTTTCACTAATGCAAGATTTATAAGCCCTAAATGCAAATTAACTAATGCAAGACTTAATGCAAAGTTAGTGTAAGCTATGTCTAGGAATATGAAGCACTCCAAATCAGAAATAAGGTGTCCAAAGTCTAGGTTCACTAAAATGAGATGAAAGAAAATATGGTGTGCCCACCTTTTAGGAGATGGGCAACTTAGGGAACCCTATTTTGCTCTATTTCATTCAAGGAAACCCTAGAGATCTTAATCTAATGGTTGAATTGAGAAGAGGGATCTACTATAAGGTCTCCTATGGTGTGATTAAAGATAAAAAGGAGGTTCACCTCTAAGCAAAGGCTTAGAAAGACAAGAAATGTAAGTAACATGGAAAACCTAATTATATGACTAAAATGAACTCAAATTAGAATAACAAACTGGAGATAAACAGAGGTGCACCTGGAAGGATGAAGATGGTTGAAACAAGGTCTACAATCATAAAATTATGACTTTTGAAGTACACTGAGACTCATATGCTAGTAGGGGTGATTTAGTCCTAGTTTAGGGTTATAGGTCAAAACCAAAATTTGCAACTGCTAAAATAGGATCTACATAAAAAGACTAAAAATTTGTATATTGGGACACATACGACACAAGTGGTAATTTAGTCCTAGTATCAGGGTTGATATGAAACTTTGATATCCTCTAGTGATCTTCTATAGCTTTTCTCCCTTTCGATCTCCAAGTTTGAAACACCAAATTTTGACCTGTAGGTGACTTTTCGTGATCTTACATGATCGATGAAAACTTTGACAACTTTGACAAATTTCTCCAATCTTTCTCTTCCATGGATCTTCAACCTAGATCTACAAATCACACACTAAAGAGAGGGGAAAATGTTGTTTTGTTAGTGGATAGGGGTTTTCCTTGGTCAAACTCCATTTTGGTAATCAAACCTTGAAATGAAATGAAATGAAATAAAATGAAGGAATGATGAATTAACAAATATGCTATCTTTTTACTCACCAAACCCTTGATATGAAGGCTACAATGTTGTATGAAATGGCTAGCACGAATATAGATCTTTAATCTTAATAGAATGATATGGATCTTGATAGAATGATATGGATCTTGACATGAATGCTTGCTTGAATCATAAGATACCTACATCACAAATGTTAGCTCAAAAATAAACATGATGCAAGATGATTTTGACTTGATGCTTAAATCTTGAATATAGCTCCAAATTACTTGATAGTCAACTCTTGAATGCTCTTGAATTCTCTTACTTGAATGCTCATAAGATCACTTAAATTTCTAGTCAAAATTATGTGAAATAACCTTGTGTTTATACTTGTTTATGCCAAATTTCTTGAAATTAGAACACTACAACCTGACATCAGATCTAGGAGAATAAAATCCCACCAAGAATTGAATTTAAAATAGATCCAAGATAAAGAGGGACTCATACACTAGTTGGGGTGTATGAGTCCCAATAGCCTAGGCTTGGGACACAAATTTCAAGAAATGTTATGTTCTATGCCAAATTCAAGACCAAGCCCTAAAACTTAGGTGGGACTCATATTCCCAGGGTACCCTATGAGTCCTAGATCACTAAATCTGGGCCATACAATCCAAAATCATTAAGTTATGATTGGTCATATGATATGTGTCAAGATTATCCTCAAAAATATGCATTAAATAAGTCTTGTGGATGCAAAATATGACCAAATAAGGCATAAAGAAGCCTAATTTTAGCAGGGAGGGACCAAACAAGTGTGAAAATGTAAAGGGATACATTTTTCTACACTAAAAGGCCAATCAATTTGGTTAGCTCAAGATCATGCATTGATTAAGAAATCAATAATTATCAGTTCACTAATCAAATGAGTTGAATACCTAGTCACCTCTATCCAATTAACAAATTGATTGCCAACTTTTCCCATCAGACCCATCCATTTGCGGATCTAATTCATGGTCCATGATCAAATCTCCCCATTCAAATTCCTCTAGATTATTTATAAATTGGAGCTTCATCTTGCATTTTCACCATCTTGAATTGAGCAAGTAGCTACTATAGCATTAAGAAATAAACATCCCAAATAATTCAAGTACATCCACTCCATCTACAATGATGATTTGCATTGGTTTAACATTTATAATTTTGTTTATTTTATTTTGAGGCAAATTGTTATTTTGCTCAATTGGAAGGTGAAAGTTTGTGATTTTTTTGGAGTAAAAATTTATTGGTTCATTCTCCTTTTTAATTTATTTGGTTTCATATGCCATATTTTTGGAATTACTGGTATGAATCTGAACTAAGTTTTCATTTGTAGGGTCAAATTTCCAATTTTTATTTATTTTTTATAGGTTCTAATTATTTTTGGTAGTTGGATATTTTAAGATTTTTGACTCTTACATTGTACGTTGTTGATTCCCAGCCCAAAACATGACACAACCCTCTTTTGTTGCTTTTTTTAATGCCCATAATAAATTTTTCTATAAAACAATCATGGATAAAATACAAGAGAGAGGTATATTGGTAATTTAAATTCAGTTGAAATAAAATCCATGTAAATGTCAGTCTAAAAAATTCAATTAATTGCTTATACAATTCAATAGTGTTTTGCATGATGGTAGATCTAAATCTACCAATATCCATGTTAAATAATTTCCTTTGATATGCATAGTAACTCACCTCATTCGCATTAGTCCGTCACTTATTGTTAGTGCACTATAGGAAAATGGATCATTAACATTTTCATGGTTATTTAGATCTTTTTCCTATGATGTTTGACTTATTTTGCTTTGATTCAATGTTGCAATGTAACTTATGCATTCACATTATGTCCTAAATATTCAAATTATGATATTTTTGTGAAGGTGTTGTGAAGTGTTGTAACACATTTCTACACTTTTCTTGACTCTTATTATAATTCATTTAAATATTCCCCTTTTATCCCTTACCAAGTCTTATTTCAAAGTGTTGTAAAGTCTTGTAACAAACTTTCATGCTTTCTTAGGCTTGTCACCACTAATTACACCTTTCTTATGCTTTATTTGTCCCCTTTATGAATTTATAGGTCATAATTAAGTGTATTTTTGAATGTAAACCCAAAAAACAACATTAAATGCAACTTAATTCCCGAAACCTACTTACAAGCCTAGAGTGGGACCCATTTTCCATGGGTGGCAAATGAGTCCCTCTTGGCTCTAAATTCAAAATAATTCAAAATTTCTTTTAGGTTTTTATTCATTAAGACTTTTTGTCTACTTGTGATGTTGTATTATTGGGTAATTAGGGAATAAGTGTGTATAAATAAGTGTTTTTCTACCCATTTTACACCTAATTCATTCAAGCATTCATCCTTGCATTCAATCTCATTCATCCACTTAAGCATCAAAGCATCATTCAATCAAGCAAACATCAAGCATCTTGGAGTAGCCATTGACATATCTTTAGACTTCAACAACAAGGTTTTGGTGATTTAGGACATTTGTATGTTGCTATTCATCATTTCCTTCTTCATTTCATTTCATTTCTTATCAAGGGTTTGATTAACAAAGTGGGATTTGACCAAGGAAAATCCCTATACTCTAACCCTTAACCATTTTCCCCCTCTTTGCATGTGTGTTTGTAGCTCTTGTAGGAAGATTTGGCAAAGAAATAGGCATTGGAAAGTGGTCAACAAGTCAACCAAAGCCTAATTCAAGCTTGGAGACAACCTACAGTCCATTTTCTGCAGATTTGACACTGTCAACCTGACAAGAAGACAAGTGTAGATCTGGGCCCATAGAATTGATTCTTAAATTTACAGATTTTTGGAGGACTGATTTGCCATCAGTGGCGAATGAGTCCCATCTATAGGCTAGAAAATTTTATTTTGTTAGAATTTAGTTCCCGACAGTCAGAAAGTAGTTTCAGGTCTTTTTACTAGTAGGAGGACTGATTCTTCATTAGTGGTGAATGAGTCCCACTAGTGATAAACAATCATTTTTTTCTAGTTTCTAGAACCTTACAAGATCTTCTTTAATAAGTTTTGGAATTCATTGAAATCCTTAGTGGACATTTCCAATTGTGCCTTTGGATGTGATCCTAATGACCTCGAGATTTCTCATGCTCTTTCAACTCCTCATGAATGTCCTCCTCATGATGTAGATATCATTGGAGAAGATGATGATAGCATGAGAAAGTTCCTAAATGAATGTCTTGATAGCCTTGAAGCTAATGCAAATTTTTACCCATCCATGAAACATTCAAACCTCCCTACTGTTGCACCTCCTACTACATTTGGTTATCTACATCTTGAAACAAATGGACCTAAGTTCACTCCATCAGGCAAACCTATTTCCTCTAAACAAACAACTCAATAATTTTATGATCATAAAATTGAAAACACACCAATAAACCTTGAAGAAACATATGGCAAAGGCTTTATTATCTTAAGGAAACAAGGTTGTGACACAACAATTGAGCATAACATTCACCAAATTTTGGAACAATGACCAACAGATGAAAACACAACAAGATTAGGATATCAAGATCCTCCTCATGACAAGTATCCTTTTGAATATTGGAGACTTTGAGATTATGGTACAATGATCTTTGATTCTCCTCCTAACTTGAATTTCCTCCTCCCATGTGAACAACCATTACCTGATTCTAATGAAAAGGATGCTAGGATCCCCATAGGTCATCATCCTCCTTCAATTCATGAAAAAGGCGAATCTAGTAAATGAAAACAACCTTACAAATTGAAAAAAATCAATTTTCCTCTCCATCCACCAACTAAGTGTGAAATGAAACTCCAAATGATTTTAAACAGAGGTCTCACTCTCTTACCACCATGATTAGGTTGGTAATCAATCCTAAAGATTCTAACATACCATATTGCAAATATCATTGTGTTCTTGGCCATTGAACTAATGAATGTTAGACATTGAAGGACATATTGAGTAATTATCACTTCATTGATACTGATAATTATCCTATCATTCCATAATTCCCTAAACCAATTCCCCTCATCATGTGAAAGTTTTAGAATTCTCCATTCTCACTATTGTATGACCTTTCCCATCGCTAATCTTGGCTCATTCTTTCCTTACACTCCATGGGGACACAAAGTTGTTAGCCTTGTCCTAGTAATACATTTTTCCTTGTCTCTTAACTACGTTATTTCCATTTTTCTTATACCACTTGATATTGAGAAGCCAATAACTTAGTTAATGGTTGACTTGCATTTCCATTACTCTCCTATTACATTTTCATTTGTACGTATGTATTGTGCTCCCTCGTAATGTGTGTTTGATGTTCTCTCTCTCTATGTGCACTTCCTCTATTTGTACCTGCATTCTTCTATATGTCATACATTTTACCTTTCCTTTTTTTGCTTTGTTTTTGTGTTTTCCTTTTGGCGATGATGCAAAGCGTTGAGACCATAATGTCTCTTACATGTTGACCCAAAAGGCCCTTCTCTTTTTCACTTTTCTTTCGTGTTTTCTTTTTGGGGATGACACAAAGCATTGAGATGCCTTATGTCTCTTCCATGTTGACCCAAACAATCCCTTTTCCTTTTTACTTTGTCTTTTCTTGTCTTTTCCTTTTGGGGATGATGCAAGGCATTGAGACCGAAATTTCTCCTTCATGTTGACCCAAAAGCTTTTTCTTTTCATTTTCTCTTTGCTTGTGTTTTCCTTTTGGGGACAATGCAAAGCATTGAGACCACAATGTATCTTCCATGTTGACCCAAAAAAAATATTTTTCTTTTGTTTTCATTCTCTTTTTGTCATTCTTCTAGTTGTATGTATTTGGGGAATGATGATAGTTCTGAGCTCTTTAATAAAAAACATTGCAGCAATGAAAATACTCACCCCAAATCCATAGATCCCTTATGTGTTTGGTGTGTTTCTTTATGGGGGGCAACCCTCCTTTCTTTTGTTTTCTTTCTTGTTTACATGGCGTAGCCTTACTCAGAAACATATGACTTGGCATAGGGGATTTCCAAGTTGGTTCTCATGTCTTGGTTCTTTTGGAGCTTTTTCTTCACTACTTTAAAGTAATTTCTCACATAACGGTGTGTAGAAATTCCTTTAAAGTGTGGGAATACATTGGCATTACTCATTTTTTATTTTTCCTTTTCTTGGTTCTTAGTGCAACTTTGTTACTTCATATAATGTGTTTCCTCTTAGTGGCTTGATGTGACACACTACATCCCCTAAGTTGTGAATATTCTATTATTTGATCGGTCCTCTCTTGGAGAAATTAGACACAATGTTCCCTAAGTGGCATACCTCTCATGAACTAAACAAGATGCATTTGAACATTTATCTTGCATTTTACATTTTTGCATTCACATGACCACCTTGCATAACATAGCTTGCATGCCTGTGGCACCATCATATTTTTTCATGAGTTCTAAGCATAAGAATATTTTCTTGTCTCATGAAGCACAAAACAACATTTTTCCTTTGTGGCACCTTATTAAAGTTATTAGGAGGTATAACTTTGGTATGGTTGAGCGGGAAGCCCATTCCACGACACAAATTTCCCCATAGCCACCTATGTGTTTGTGATTACATACCACCTGAGTGTATGTTTCTCAAATTTTGGGCCTTCTCACTCAATAGACCATGATGAATTTCATCAACCTAGAGTTATTATATATTTTCTTCCTTAGAAAAATAGCCTAGATTTGATTCACAACTAGCTGAACAAATGATTGAAGCCTGATTTGACTTTTCCTTTCCCTCTTCCTTCTCTCTTTCTCTTTCATACATGTGTGTTACTTTGTTCTTATGTTTAGTTTTCCATGGGATCTTCATTTGGGGGCTTGATTACCCCTCTTGATTATTGTGATCTCATCTTTCTAGCATAAATGCATTTGAACCTCCCTCTCGATATGCATGGCTACTTTAGTGTGAGTTTGAAGCAAGTTCATCCTCTTACTAAAGTGGGGGCTAAATGTACCATAGAAAAATGGATCATTGACATTTAAATGGTTATTTAAATCATTTTCCTATGATGTTTTACTTATCTTTGTTTGATTTAATGTTGCAATGTAACTTATGCATTCACAGTAGGTCCTAAATATTCAAATTATGATGTCTTGTGAAGGTGTTGTGAAGTGTTGTAACACATTTCTACACTTTTCTCAACTCTTCTTATTATAATTCATTTAAATATTCCCATTTTATCCCTTACCAAGTCTAATTTCAAAGTGTTGTAAAGTCTTGAAACAAACTTTCATGCTTTCTTAGGCTTGTCACCACTAATTACACCTTTCTTATGCTTTTTTGGCCACTTTATGCACTTACATGTCATACTTAAGTGTATTTTTGAATGTTAAACCCGACAAACAACATTAAATGCAACTTAATTCTTACACCCACTTACAAGCCTAGAGTGGGGCCCATTTTCCATGGGTGGTGAATGAGTCCCTCTTGGCTCCAAATTCAAAATAATTCAAAATTTCTTTCAGGCTTTTATTCATTAAGACCATATGTCAGCCTGTGATTTATTATTGGGTAATTAGAGCATAAATGTGTATAAATAAGTGTTTTTCTACCCATTTTGCACTTAATCCATTCAACCATTCATCATTGCATTTAATCTCATTCATCCACTTAAGCATCAAAGCATCATTCAATCAAGCAAACATCAAGCATCTTGGAGCAGCCATTGACATATCTTTAGACTTCAACAACAAGGTTTTGGTGAGTTAGGACATTTTCATGTTGTTATTCATCATTTCCTTCTTCATTTCATTTCATTTATTTATCAAAGGTTTGACTACCAAAGTGGGATTTGACCAAGGAAAATCCCTATACTCTAACCCTTAACCATTTTACCCCTCTTTGCATGTGTGTTTACATCTCTTGTAGGAAAATTTGGAAAAGAAATAGGTGTTGGAAAGTGGTCAACAAGTCATCAAAGTGTTTCAAGTCAACCAAACCCTAATTGAAGCTTGGAGACAACCTACAGTCCGTTTTCTGTAGATCTAAATCTGTCAACCAGACAAGAAGACAAGTGCAGATCTAGGCCCATATAATTGATTCTTGAATTTACAAATTTTTGGAGAAGGATTGATTCACCATCAGTGGTGAATGAGTCCCACCTATAGGCTGGAAAAGTTGATTTTGTTAGAATTTAGTTCCCCATAGTCAGAAAGTAGTTTCAGGTCTTTTTACTAATAGGACTCATTTGCCACTAAAGGAGGACTCATTTGCCATTAGTGGCGAATGAGTCCCATTGGTGATAAATAGTGATTTTTTCTAGTTTCCAAAACCTTCTTTTAGCTCTCAAAAATGCAAGTAAAGGTACCTCAAGAGGCTGCCAATCTCTTGTTACGTTTTAGTGTAACAAACAAGGTTGAAATGCTAAAACCTTCTACTCTTTAGGTGTTGCTAGACCTTGGCGGGTGTACCGATATGAATTGGGAAGACTTGACTTATGATCTTCTCTCTTGTAGTGATTTTTCCACGATGGAAAATGGAAGTGGACAAATGAAATCAAATTTGGTATAGATTTTATAGCAATATTCCAAACTAAATCTTAATATGCTCAGTTAACAAATGTAAAGAAAATGAATAAATCTAAATGGTGACATGTAGAGACTAGTGCCTTATTGGGTATGTGGAGTCAAATGAAATAGAAATAGGCAACCTCTTTATGGAAAACACTCAAATTATTTGGCATATGTTTTGTTTATAACTTGTATAAACATGCAAGACTATGATTGTTAAGCTCTTCTTAATAATCTAGATGAATTTCCCTGACTACTATGATCAATTACAAGGATTTAATCTTTCCTTGAAAGCACCGATCAATAAACCTCATAGATACAACAAATGTGCACTGATAAACTGAAGATAAACTTGTTATATCAATTTAAACAACCAAAAAGCATCAATCTTGGAGACAAATTAGTAATAATTTCAATAAGCACAACAGACAATTGACACTAGAAATGAGCAGCCACATCAACTCATTTTCATTAAAAAATCCATTTTGAAAACATGCATCATGGTCTCTGTTCTGTGGAAAATTTTATCCAATTATATATTCTCTAGCCTATCTACTCTAAATTTTGATCTAATCTCTCCATTTACATTTGATAATGAATATTTATACATTGGAAACTGAAGAGACACAACGCTTCCCATTCACTTGTCGGCAACCAATTGTATTTGGGCTTTTGTTAATCATCACTGAAACAATTTTTGAGACATCCCATATAGTTATGTCAAAGGCAAATGTATCACCAAAAGTCATCCTTTTGTCCATCGCTGTGAAGTCATGTCATCTCATTGACACTTTGAGTCTCATTAACAGTCGTCCTTCATCCCATGTACTTTACTGTGACATTTCTAAGTCAGGGAGATGTCCCACAGAAGATACTTCACCTTACCAATATGTGCTCTTTAGTGTACTTTCTAGTCGCTAAGACAATTCTAAGTCAGGAGGAGGTTTCATAGAACACCCTGTGTTTTACCGAGATGCACCCCATGGTAACTTTTTGGTCACTGAGACGTAACAACCCTTTCGCTAATGAAATTAATCTTACCGATGAAATAAATTTCATTGGCAAGACTATGAATCTTCAAAAAGATTCATACCAATGCCAAATGTCTCGCCAAGAAATCTCCTAAAGTTCACATTTGATTGTCGTGACAATATCATTCTCACACTAATGAAGTAGCATGTCGGCATGAAAAAATAGATCAGCAAGACTATATAGCTTCACTCTGATAGTCTTCGATAGAGATCATTCTCATTGTCAGCAAGACCAGAGGAGTTCACCAAAACCATACTCTGATACACTTTAGTCCTACCGATATGCATATCTTTATTTTCAGTCGGCAAGACAATTCAAACTCACCAAGACCTCACTGTGAAAACCTTTTGTCATACAATATTTTTTCTTTATCGTCGGTCGGTAAGACATCACAAATTCACCGAGACTTCATATCGAATACCTTTTTGTTGGCCAAAGTGTTTGCCTAGAACCCGATAGTCGGTGAGACAAAAAAGGTTCGCTATGACATTACTTCAATGAAAGATCCTTCACCGATATTTATATCCTTCTGCCGCTAGTCGGTGAAACAATAAGATCTTGCCAAGAGCCCACATTGAAGAAGACTCTCCTACCAAAAGATACATGCATGTGAACTCCAATCTCTGTGACATCAAAAACATCTTGCCGATATGCAACACAGATGTATATCGACAAAAATGTATTATGGGTTGGGGAAACCTTGACAATCTCATGCCGATATGGATCACAAAGTGAAATACTTAGACCTAGATGGATTTCATGGGACTACACACCCAAATGTGGGGAAAATGTGCTAGTGATAGGACTTATTTGGAAACTTATGAGTATGAACAACATGTAAAATCATTAGAATTTTATAGTTCTAACAGTGGCTCCGTCTGGAGATGAATGATTGTAAGATCATTACAAGGATCTAGATCTCAGGGTGAGCAGACCAAACACAAGATGATGGATTACGTGGCAAGATGGAATGAATGGAGATGAAAGTGACCCTACACTACTGTACATGGAAAAATAATTTGAAAGAAGGAAAATCAGGATTTTCCATGTACTGGCAAGTCCTGTTCCTTTTATTTCTTAAACTACTATGCATGGATGATAGAATTTTGAGAGGACTGTCAAGGATTGTCCATGCACTGGAAACCCTTAATCCTCTGTATTGTTCAAGAGAAAAAATGCTTCAGAAATTTCCCATGTACAAGAAATTCTTGATCTTCACCAACCATATTCTGTAGATAGTATGAATCTTCATCTTTCTTTCCAGCAACAACAAAAGGTCCCAGCCACAAGGCTTCAAACTTTGCATGCTTGCCCTTCTCCTGGCACCTTGCATTCCACATCAATACCAAATCACTTTCTCCAAATTTTCTATCCTTCGCCTTTTTATCAAATAGATACTTCATCTATGTTTATAACTTCATGTTTTGGTTTTGGGAAACTCTCCTTATTTCATCAAGTTTAGCTAGTTGCTCCATTCTTTCCTCCATAGGTTCTGGAATATCCAAATCTTCCTGAAGGACAAACTTGTAGACTGGTAACAAATTCTGTAAAGGCATCCTGGCTTGTGTTGCATACACCAATTCAAATGGAGATTTTCCAATTGCCTTTTTTACAGTGATTCTATTAGCCCAAATTACCAATTTTAATTTTGAATCCCAAGCTTTCTTATTTTGACCTAGCATCCTTCTTATAATCTTCATAAGACTCTTATTGCTAGATTTTACTTGACCATTAGCCTGTGGATGGTAAGGGGCTGCATAAGAAATGGTAATGCCATATGTGCTACAAAAATTTCTAAATTCATCTGATCTGAAACACATCCCATTGTCAGTGATCAATCTTATTGGTGTACCAAATCTGGTAATGATGTTGTCCATTAGAAAAATTTTCACAACTCTACTTGTAGCCTGTTTAGTTGGGATTGCTTCAACCCATTTGGTAAAATAATCAGTGGACACCAGTATCCACCTATGTCCACCTCTTGATTTTTCTTGTACCTCTCTAATGAAATCAATTCCCCATTGATGAAAAGGGGCATCAGCCTACAAGGGTCGAAGTGGCAAAGCTCCCTAATACTTCAATTTTGTAGAGAATTTCTGGAATGCCTCACATTTTATTCAATATGTAAAAGAGTCATTGAAAACCTTTGGCCAGTAATAACCTACCCTGAGAATTTTATGTACAGTTGTCTTTGCTACGTAATGTCCTCCAAAAATCCCTTCATGTATTTCACTTAAAACATGTCTGGCCTATGATTCATCCAAACATAACAATAGCATACCATCCCTATTTTTCCAAAATAGATCTCCATCCATGAAGACATACTTAGATGATTGCAACTTCAAATTTCTTTTTTGGCTGTCACTCAATTCCTCTGCATACTTCATGTATTTAAGATAATGCATGATATCTGTATACCATGCCAGAGTATGCTCAATGATCGCAATTGTAGTCTCTTCTTCTACACTACAAATTTGATTTGCTTCAATATTCGCCTCTACCATCAACTTGGCCAAGCCCTGGCCTCTTAAGAGTTTAGTAATTTGTATCTCCATGTCAAACTCTTGGATTTTGTTAGTCCATCTGCATCTTTTTCCTGTTACTTCAGACTGTGTCAGAATATCCTTGATAGTTGCATGAGGAACGTAAGCAACCACCTTTGCTCCAACAAGATATGGCCTGAAATCTTTTATAGCTTTTACTAATGCAAATGCCTGCTTTTCCATTATGTCATATTTTAATTCAGACCCCTGTAATGAATTACTAAAGAAAGACACAGGCTGTTCATAACAATCCTCATTCTTCTGTAACATAACAGTAGCAATAGTGTGCATTGAGGCGAATGAAAATATCTGAAAAGGTTTTGTAAAATCCAAAGACTTAAGGACAAGAGCCTCCTTGATGGCCCTTTTTATGGATACAAAAGCTTCCAAGGTTTTTGTGTTCCACTCTACCTTTTATCCTTTCTTCAACATTTTTGATATGGGTTTAATGATCTCAACAAAGTTAGAAACAAATCTCCTAACAAAATTAATCTGTCTAAAGAATGACTATATAGCCTTAACATTTTTAGGGATAGGAATTTTATCAATGGCCTCAACCCTATTAGAATCTATCTTAATCCCTTCTTTTGAAACAATATGTCCCAAGAGCTTACCTTCTGTGACTGCAAAATGACACTTCTTTGGGTTCAAGCTGATACCATACTCTAAGGATTTAATAAATACCTTCTTTGAATAAGCAGTCAGGTCATCCTGATACACCACCATGATAACATTGATCAAATCTGCAAATGCCACATCCATAGCTCTTTGGAAGGTTTCTCCTGTGTTGGTGAGACCAAATGGCATTCTCAGATAAACATATGTCCCCCAAGGAGTTGTAAAGTTTGTCTTATATTGCTCAAATTCCTTGACCTTGACCTGGTTATACCTTGAAAATCCATCCATCATAGACAATAGTGTGCACCATACATTACCTTATGCAATATAGCCTCCATATTGGGTAGAGGATAATTATCTTTGAGGGATGCTATGTTTAGATTTTTGAAATCTACACATAGCCTGATATCTCCATTTTTCTTTCTCACAAGGACCAAGCTTGAAACACACGTTGAATGTCTGATTGGTTTAATGATTCCCCCATCTCTGAGCTTTGCCAATTCTTCTTGCATTTTAGGCTCCAATGTTGGATTTATGGGTCTTTGCTTTTGTCTGAATGGTCTAGCATCTAGCTTCAATGGTATTTCATGCTGAAACAGATCTTCCCTATATGCTTTTAGATCTTCATAAGACCAAGCAAACACATGTTTATATTTTCTTAGCAATTCTATCAACATTTTTCTAATGGTTGGGCTTATCTTCTTCCCTATGTACACCCTTCTTGGTGTCATCTCAGTCCCCAAGTTAATTTCTTCAATATCTTCCCTCTTGACTAGTGTTTGCTTCATGAGGGATCGATCATTTCCATCATACACCCTCTCCAATGCCACTAAGCCTTTAGGAAGCTTATTTTTTTTAAGCTGTAAGATCTCCTTCCCAAATACTATTTTCTCCCCATCCACTTCTTCAACAAAGGCATTGATTTCAATCTCTTGGGCTTCATACTGATCTATACAGTGGAGAAACTTCATAAGGTTAGTATCATCATTGAAGACCTACCAACTGTAAATGTTATCAGGAACAGTAAGCCTTGTCTTGAACTCAATTTTTGATACTCCAGCCAGTGTAATTTCATCTCTTTTTAGTGCCACATTTGCTAATAAATATGCCATTATATTTTTTGACCTATCAATCCACTCAATTGAGAAGGCATCAAACAATTCAATTGTGTCCCATACAAAATTTCTATATTGCTTCAATCTTTTATGTTTTGCTACATATTTTGACTTAATTTGTGAAAAAACCAATTTAGAATCCCCTTGAATAGCCAACAACTTGATTTTGTGTTTCATAGCTATATTCAAACCTGTTAACAAAGCTTCATACTCCGCAACATTGTTTGTACATTCAAATGCTAATAGAAATGAATACTTAAATGTAACACCCATAGGTGAAACAAATACTATCCCTGATCCATTACCTTCTTGACTACAGGCTCCATCAAAATACATCTTCCACACACCATTGTAGTTTTGTGCAACATGCTTCTCAATTGGATCATTATTGATCAACTCTGGCTAGGCTGGTTCTATATTAAAACTCCCAAGATCAACATCACAAAAAAAATTGATCTAATTTTGTGGTACATAGTCAACAAGTTGATTCATCCTTGGCTCCCTATACAGCTTTACCTCTTGGCCATTTACCAGAATTGTTGCATAAGATAGATCAAACTGAACATTCCCACCAACAGCTATTGTCCACTGTCTTGATAAAAGCATACCAAACTAAGGAGGGATCTCTATTATTGTTATATCAATATTGTAGGCCGCTTGAGGATAAGTAGATAGCTTGATTTCAACATCTTTCATTATACCCACCATAGGAATAGGTCGGTTATCCATCGCATAGCTTTTACCTTCATTTGTATCCACCCTCATGCCTAGTTGTTTAATCACTCCTATTGGCATAATATTCATGGCAGCACCAGAATCTATCATGCAATTCCTTAACAATTTGTTATTTATGATTAATGTAGTGAAAAAAGGATCGACCTGTGGGGGACTTGTCAATACATTACTCAGGAAGATTTCTGAGATATTTACTTCCTCTTCTTTACTGCTTGCTTTAGTAGCCACCTTGTTTTCAGAATTCATGTGCTTTTCATTTGTTATCAATTGGACTGTCTTTGTACTCCTTCATCTTCATCATCTCAAGTAGTGGAACAAACATCTTTACCTGAGATAAAGCCTGAGTGAAGTCAAAAGAAGAATTCTCCACTTTAACCATTTTCTTTTGCTTTGGCGTTTCTCCTTTGTTTTCTTCTGTTTCTCTTTTACTTGGTTGATTAGGATTTTTCATTTCTTTGTGTAATACCTTCACTTCCTCCTTGTGGACAAACTTCTATTTACTTTCATCATATTGTTTATTTTCTATCCTTTTCACAGTTCCTTAGTTCCTTGTGACACCTTTTCTTTCATAAAAATACCCCTGGGGACACCTTCCTTCTCATTTACTGTCCTATTTCTCAACCAGTACTTACTCTTTTCCTCTTCAACTGCAGCAACAATTAGTCTCTCTATTTCCACTTTAGTAAGTTTCCTCATACTACATTGAGTAGGTATTTCAATAGAATGTGGCTCTATATATTCTTCTTTAGAGTTAGAAAGGATCTATTGTTCAGGCATATAGACATTGTATCTCTGATTTGAAACATCATATTTGTAGCCTTCATCCTTTGAAGATGAGTACCTCTCTTCCACATGGTGAAAAGTGTTTGAAGTCAAATACACTTTGTGATCTTCTCCATTGTTTCCCATCAACATTCCTTCCTCTTGCATTCTTTGGGCTACAACACAATAATCTGGTGAATGTTGCTTATCACAAAATTCATAGAAATAATTGTTATTCACCATATAAGTTCCCTTCTTCCTCAATGGATCATGAGTTTCTTTGCTTCTAGGCCTATCTGTTATAGGTCTTCCATCTTTCTAGTTTGTGTTATAAGGCATTGCATGCAACCTAGGCCTTTCATTCCTGTATGTGTGCTCCTGTTTGTATTGATAATTATTGGTTTGTTTTGGAGCCCTATGATTGTCTCTTTTATCAATTATCCCAACAACCCTCCTATTGTTTTTCAGTTGTTAATGTTGTCTTCTGCACTTTAGCCAAGTCTCTTGGGAACCTATTTCTTAGTTCATACCCTATTTTAGGATTGAATGCATTCAAATAAACACTCAAATACACAGAGCCTCACAGTCTTGATCCAGGAGGTATTTTATTCTGCAGTTTATTGAATCTTCAATTAAAATCATAAATTGAATCATTTTGATTTTTCTAAATTTGCATCAATTCATGAAGAGCAGCATTAGGTTCACTTTGATTCCCATATTGCTCAAGGAATCGGTCCTAGAATATTTGGAGTGAATCAATAGAGGCTGTTGTTAGGCTATTGAACCAATCTCTAGCTTCTTCAGTCAACAACATCATGAATAGCCTCATATGTAGATCTTCATAAGGTACATCCAAATCTTGAATGAAGGCATTGAAGCTTGTTAAATGATCTTTAGCAGTAATTGCATTACTTCCAGTGAACTTAGGCACCAGACCTCTCCAACTGCCATCCATAGGGTAAGGGTATAAATGAAACCCTGCTAAATCAAATCGTCTAATCATTGTTATGTATTGATGAGGAGGAGCGTTAGGTGTGTACTGATACATTGGGTTATTATATTGTGTATTATGATGTGGCATATAATGTTGACCATGAGGTGGTTGTGTGTATGTTTGTTGTGTGGGAATATGAGGTGGATGATTTGGCTGTCTATATTGATTCCCTACTTGGTGGTGAGGGACCCTTGGTGGATCAGAAGGCCCTGTACCATGATTACTTTGCTTATGAGGTGGCACATACTTTGGGAAACTAGATGTTTGAACAGTAATTTGAGTTTTCTGTAATTTAGATTTTAATTCTTCTATCTCCTTCTTCTGTAATTCCAACCGTGCTTTTACTTCTTCAGGAATTGAAGGTTCATAATCATCTTGAGGATTTCCATGATCAATATGTCCATTTAGATTACCTTGCATTTTAAAATCATATTCTTGGTGAATTCTGATTCATTCGGCCTTGAGTTCAGCTCTGAACTCAGCCTATTTCTTAGGATCATGAAAAGGAAAATGATTTCTTTGATCTTCTGGGGTAAAAGGATCTATGCTCAAATTATCTCTCCATGTATCATAGCGATCATATGTTTCACAATGTGCTCCTGATGCTTTGTCTTTGTCTGTTATGCACATGTCCTCACTTATCCTTTTTCCTTTATCAACCTTGTCATCTTTGTGTGTCCACTTACTGCCAGTAGGGGATCCAGTATGACCTCCCCTGTATTGAGATCTTCTTCCATTCATGTTTGAACAGATGCAATGTTCCTGTCAGAGTCGCCACTCACTTTTTTCAAAAGTGAGAAAGTATTTGATATTTCTTATTCCCAATGGAGTCTGTACAAGGTTTCTGACTCTATGATTAAGGCCTTGGTTCTGAATTTATTTGTCCCCAGTAGAGTAACCAATTTTTTAGCTCTCAAAAATGTAGGTAAAGGGTACCTCAAGAGGCTGCCAATCTCTTGTTACGTTTTAAGGTAACAAACAAGGTTGAAATGCTAAAACCTTCTACTCTTCAGGTGTTGCTAGACCTTGGCGGGTGTACCTATATGAATTGGGAAGACTTGACTTATGATCTTCTCTCTTGCAGTGATTTTTCCATGATGGCAGATGGAAGTGGATAAATCAAATCAAATTTGGTATAGATTGCATAGCAATATTCCAAACTAAATCCTAATATGCTTAGTTAACAAATGTAAAGAAAATGAATAAATCTAAATGGTGAAATGCAAAGATTAGTGCCTTATTGGGTATGCAATGCCAAATGAAATAGAAATAGGCAACCTCTTTATGGAAAACACTCAACTTTTTTGGCATATGTTTTGTTTATAACTTGTATAAACATGAAAGACTGTGATTGCTAAGCTCTTCTTAATAATCTAGATGAATTTCCCTAATTACTGTGATCAATTAAAAGGATTTAATCTTTCCTTGAAAGAACCAATCAATCAACCACAGAGGTACAACAAATGTGCACTGATAAACTGAAGATAAACTTGTTATATCAATTTAAACAACTAGAAAGCATCAATCTTGGAGACAACTTAGTAATAATTTCAATAAGCACAATAGACAATTGACACCAGAAATGAGCAGCGACATCAACTGATTTTCATTAAAAACTCCATTTTGAAAATATGCATCATGGTCTCTATTCTGTGGAAAATGTTATCCAACTGTATATTCTCTACCCTATCTACTTTAAATTATATTCTAATCTCTCCATTTATATTTGAGAATGAATATTTATACATTGGCAACCGAAGAGACACAATGCTTCGCATTCACTTGTCGGCAACCAATTGTATTCAGGATTTTGTTAATCATCACTAAAACAATCACCGAGACATCCTATAGTTATGCTGAAGGAAAATGTATATCTAAAAGTCATCGTTTTGTCCATCGCTGTGAAGTCATGTCATCTCATCCACACTTTGAGTCTCGCCGATAGTTGCCCATTGTCACATGTGCTTCACTGTGACATTTCTGAGTAAGGGAGATGTCCCACAGAAGATACTTCACCTTACCAAGATGTGCTCTTTAGTGTACTTTCCGGTCGCTATGACAATTCTGAGTCGGGAGGACGTTTCATAGAACACCCTGTGTTTTACCAAGATGCACCCCATGGTAAATTTTTGGTTGCTGAGATGTAACAACCCTTTCGCCGATGAAATTAATCTTACTGATGAAATAAATTTCATCAACAAGACTATGAATCTTCAAAAAGACTCATACCAATGCCAAATGTCTTGCCGAGAAATCTCCCAAAGTTCACATTTGATTGTTGTGACAATATCATTCTCACACTGATTATGCAACATGTCGGCATGACAAAATAGATCGGAAAGACTATATAACCTCACTCTAATAGTCTTCGATAGAGCTCATTCACATTGTCGACAAGACCGGAGGTGTTCACCAAAACCATACTCCGATACACTTTAGTCCTACCGATATGCATATCTTTATTGTCAGTCGGAAAGACAATTCAAACTCACCAAGACTTCACAGCGAAAACCTTTTGTCATACAATATGTTTTCTTTATCACCAGTTGGAAAGACACCACAAATTCGCTGAGACTTCATATCAAATACCTTTTGCTTGGCCGAAGTGTTTTCCTAGACCGCGATAGTCGGTGAGACAAAAGGGTTCGCTATGACATTACTCTGATGAAAGATCCTTTGCCGATATGTGCATCCTTCTACCATGAGTCAGTGAAACAATAAGATCTTTCCAATAGCCCACATTGATGAAGACTCTCCTACCGAAAGATACCTGCATGTGAACTCCAATTGCTGTGATATAAAAACGTCTTGCCGATAGGCAACACAGACGTATATTGACAAAAATGTATTATGGGTCAGGGAAACCTTGACAATCTCATACCGATATGGATCACAAAGTGAAATACTTAGACCTAGATGGATTTCATGGGACTACATGGCCAAATATGGGGAAAATGTGCTAGTGATAGGACTTATTTGGAAACTTATGAGCATGAACAACATGTAAAAATCATCAGAATTTTATAGTTATAACACCTTCCAAGATCATCATTCAACTTCCAAGTGCACTTTGTTAAGTCTCATGGAATTATTTTTGCATTTGTTTATGTTTTTAGTTCATGTCTGCATATCACACTGTGTTTTCAACCATTGCATATTTCATTAGTTTTTCATTCATAATTAGTCAATTTTATTAATTAGTTACACTTATATCATTGTATTTAGTCATATTTACATCATTTATTCCTTAGTTTGAGTGAACCACCTCAATTTTAGGGGTCTAAAAAACCCTAAGAGTGCAAGAGAAGTACATAGGTCACAAAACCTTAAAATTGATGGTTTAGTTAGATGGAATTCCTTCCTTATGGCTCAAAATCTTGAAGAAAAATATATTTATGACTTGGCAAGCATTGAATTTTTATTGTCATCTTTGCCCCCCCTCCATCACAATATTCACTGTCCTACAAATTTCTTTGCAAAGGAATCCATGTTTTGTTCCTTCTACTTCAACCCCCACTTGTAGTTGTAAATAAATAAGGTTAGCATTGAGAGGTTATAGCTAATTCAAAAAATACAAATGAGCAATAATTATAGATATACAATGTTGGGTAGATATACATACATTATTTTGGTGTGGCCTCACAAATTTATAACACAATAAATTTTTGATAGGTAAACATGTTTTGTGGACCAAAAAAAGGGTGTTTGATTGGTAACGCTCAAGGACTAAGACCTATCAACTTTTATATAGAAATTAAGGCTGCCTATTTAAATTATTTTTCTTGATTTTAAGAAGAAATAGGAGGATAGTCATGGATCTAATTTACATGAATGACCACTCACCTAACATGCACATTATTTTCTAAGATGATTTTTTTAATTATTCATACAAGATACAATTTGAAGATCTTTCTTTCAAACTATTAACAGGATTCAAGTAGGTTTTATATACAAAGAAACACTTTTTAAACCAATCTCATGTTGCACTTTGGAAAAATTAAAATAAACCCTTTACATTATACTTTGGTGCTTAGTAATTGAACTTGTTTTCTCTCTCTCTCTCTCTCTCTATATATATATATATATATATATATATATTTAGATTAGAGCATGTTTTTCATAATTATTTCATATGATTTTTCCTCATATTGCAAGGTTATATTGGAAATTCAAAACAACTTAAACTAAAGACAAGCTACAAATTTTCTCCTTTTGTCTCACAAGACAATCTTGAGGATAAAAGATAACTTGGACTCATTTTTGTAGTAAACCAAACATCATTATTGAGAACTCATATCTCATTCTTTCTACTTTTTCTTGTACCTAAATTTGATCATTGAATCTAGTGGAAGCTTGTCTATTGGTGGGCTTTACAAACTAAGGGAGGAATTGTCATTATTGGTAAAGTAAATATGTGATTTAAGCACTTCATGAAATGAGGTGGTTTAATCCCACCAATACTTAGGTCTAGCTTCAAATACCTTCAAGCATATGTATAACTCCTTTATATAGATTGTTTATATCCTAATTAGGCATCCCTTTGGCCTTTATTCCTTATAGTGCATTGATCCTTAGATTGCATGAGGAAGTTACTCATAATGTACCCCATTTATATTGGTAGTAGGCTATGGAACAACCAATTCCTAGGCATTAACCATCCAAACATGTGCTAGGTTGGTAGGCAATAGGTGTAAGAAAGCTAAGGTAGTGAAACAACTTTCTACACTAATTTTGATGAAAGGATTATGCATAAATTTTTGGATCCTTCTAACAGTTACATAAAATTAAATAGAAATAAATATAAATAAATAGCATGTATATCACACACAATGATTTATTTTGGGGAAATCCCTTTTGAGAGAAAACCACCATAATCTAAAATCTGCCTAATATATTATTTAGTAATCAACAAGACTACAATTACTTGTAGAACAAGCCTATGATAGGATTATCACCAACCAAAGATATGAAGGAAACTTCATAACTATTAGACTCTCACACACTATAATAGTACAATACATATCCATAATACAATGCCCTCATAAAATATGATTTCCTTCTAGGGAAAGAAAAACCAAAATAATATCCACTGTGAGATCTATGACCTAGTGATGACAGTGCAAATTTATAATAATAAAATATCTAAAAGTGGTATTTAGGGTCATTTCCACCAAACCCTAGCCAAGGCACATGACCCTGAGAGCCCCCATTGAGGGATGATCCCCAGTCCGTGTAAGGGGGATACACGCCCTCCACCCTCCCCTCCCTACCATCCCCTCACCCCACCCTTAAATATAATAACCTGATATAATCATAAGGTTGAAACACCACTTTCCTAATAATAATTTTACCCTATGTCCAACAAAGTACATCAAAACTACCCCACCTTTGGATACATGATATAGTTATAATCCTACAAGGAGTGAAACACCTACTTGTGTAGCATAGTCTTGTTCATGGGAATTTTGCATCTTTTAATGTTTAGATCAACCCTCCCCACTTCAAACCACTCCAAAGGGGAAGCTTATCCTTCTTGAGCCTTAGGATTTTTCTTTTTTTCCTTTTCTTCATATAAGTCATAACTTTTTCGACAACTAGAACTTTCATCCAAAGTCAAATACCATAGTCACAAACTTGGAAAAAAACCAAAGTCATAACCTTGAATCAAAATTGGTCCATAACCAAAGTAATAATTATATTCCCATCCTTACCCATAGTCACCACTTTAATCCAAAATAACCCAATGAATTAACCAAACTAAACCATTTCTTAACCCCACCTTAGATCACCCAACTCATAGTCAACCAATCCTAGGTTAGTCCACCCTAGTTAGTTTAACTCGAGTAAACTTAAACCATAGGTCCAACCATCCTAGGTTCAACTTAACCATAGTCCATCCAACCCATAATTAACTAACCCTAGGTTTACTCCACCCTCACTATTTTAAATCAAGTTAAACCTTAGGTTAACCCAAATTTAGCTCAAATTAACCATAGTTCATCCAACCCATAGTCAACCAATATTAGGTTTACTCCACACTAGTTAGTTTAGCTCATTAAATGAAACCATAGGTCAACTCAACCTTATATTGAATCCAATAAATAGTTAACCAACCCTAGGTTTACTCTACCCTAGCTCATTTAACTCAAGTCAACTTGTACCATAGGGCAAGCCAACCTTAGTTAAACATAACCATGGTCTACCTAACTCATAGTTGATCAAGCCTAGTCTCAAATAACCCAAGTTTAAACCAAAATTAGTTCAAATTTTCCATAATCGATTCAACTTGTAGTCAACAAACCCTGGGCTTCATTTAACCCAAGTTTAACTCAACCCCAAGATCACACAATGCAATTCTAACTCAACTATAGGCTGGTCAAACCATCATCTAACCTAAGGGTAGATGATCTATCCCATATTGAATCAACCCTAGATTTATTCCATTGGTTAGTTTATCTCAAGTCAACTTAAACCATAGGTCAACTCAACTTTAGTTCAAATTAACCATAGTCCATCCAACCTTGAGTTTACTCCACCCTCAATAATTTAACTCGAGTTAAACCATAGGTTAACCCAAACTTAGTTCAACTTGACCATTTTCCATCCAACCAATAGTCAACTAACCTTAGATTTACTCCACCCTAGTTAGTTTAACTCAAGTCAACTTAAACCATAGGTCAACTCAACCTTATATCATCCAACCCATAGTCAACCAACCCTTGGTTTTCCCATCCTAGTTCATTTAACTCAAGTCAACTTGTACCATAGTCAAACCCAACCTTAATTCAACCTAGCCATAGTCCAGCAAAACCATAGTTAAACAAACCTAGGCTCATGCAACTTATGGTTAACCCAACCTTTGTTCAACTTAACCATAATCAATTCAACACTTAGTCAACAAACCCTAGGTTTCACTTAACCCAAGTTTAACTCAACCCTACATTCACTCAACCTAAGTCCAACTCAACTATAGGTCAACCAAACCATCATCTAACCTAACCTTAGATCAACCAATATCTATTGAACAAAAAATAGGTTTATTCCACCCTAGTTAGTTTAACTCAAATCAACTAAAATCATAGGTTAAGCCAGCCTTAGTGCAACTTAACCATAGTCCTTCCAAACCATATTCAACCAACTATTGATTCACACAACCCAAGTTTAACTAAATCCTAGTTCCACTCAACCCAAATTCACTCAAACCATGTCTAACTTGATCCTAGTTTAACTCAACCTTAGTTTAATTTTAACCAAGTTTAACTCAATCTTAGTTTAATTCAACCTTAATTTATCTCAGCCAAAAGTTAACCCAACCTTATTTTAGCTTAACCCAAGTTTAATTTTGTAATGACAAATATTGTACTCCCTTCTGGGAGATGATACAATTTCTCACTTAATTTGGGAATGATTAACATTAAACTAGACCTAATGTCACCTTGATCTAGTGTTGTAATGTGTTTTACACATTCACATTGGATTTAGGGCCCTTTTAAGCTAAATTGACCTAATTTTACCTTAATTTAATGTTGTAAAGTGTATTTATTTACACCTTCACATTAAGTTTTGGGCCCTCTTACATTTATGAGCTTCATATAATCATTAATAGGCTCCTAAGACCCTATATTATTCATCCCAAGGCTTATTTCAACCAAAATTAGGACAAGATCAAGAAATATACTTAATTTCTCAACTACTCGACATTTCCTCCACTTGAAAAGGCCTGGTGGGACCCATATGCCACCTTGGGCATATGAGTCCCAACCAGATGGGACCTATAGGCCACAAGTGGCATATGAGTCATGTTGGTTATGTTTTAGGAACCAAACCTATTCTTACCACATACCTATGAACTTACCATAATTTTGTCATTAGTAAGGGAAAGGATTGGCCAACACTTAAGTAAGGATTATTAGGCCTTTACTTCTTCTCTTTGGGCTCTATAAGACCCAAGAGGGTAATCCTAAAAACCGTGTTTATAGATATTGGTGTGTATATGTATCAAACACAAGGAAAATAGATGGTTATCCATAAATATTCAAGAGACACAATACTCTTAAGATTTGGCTTATCTTCATGGCAATGACTAACTTAAACAAGAGAAAATATAATTTATTAAGATTCACACACACCCAGAAAGAGTTTTTGCAAGTAAGTTGATTGTATGTTTATGGTCTGTTGCTGAATTGATTACAAAAAACTCTAGTGAAATTACTTTAATGAACCGATGCTATATTCTTGGGATGGAGTCAAACTAAATATCCATATGAATTATATAACAATTTTATCTTTGATAATACCTGAAGCCTTGAAAATACCGCATTACAATATTCCCACTTGTTGTTTCTACAATTCACTTCTTACTAGCATCCCATTACATGATTTATTTCAAACCTACTATGATACTCAAGAATTTACATACTTTCCCTTAAATGATAAGCAAGAATAAGACAACACATCCATTGGAAACCAACAGAAAAATAAGATAATCGTTGATTATATTATTCATAGTCTGTATAATTTGTACATAGGAGAGTAATATGTAAAAACTTCATACTATGTCTGTTCTATGTATATCATTGTTATTATCATAAAATAATATACATATTGAATAACTTAATCCCTAAATTATACTATTGGAAAGTTCAATATCCATTATTTTTCTATGTAACCCCTTCACGATAAAACTATCTATTGACCTCTCTTGTAATTCATCCTTAAAATCCCTTTTATAAGACAAGGGAGCAATAATCACTAGGCTGAATTACACTTACATTTCACTTTCATTCCAAAATTAATTTCACCAGAAATTGATAATGTTCCCCAATCAGTTACAAATCAATCATTTGTAATTCAAGGGAGAATACGAGCAAAACTCCAAAAAACCGTTTGTGAGGGAAGACCCACCAGTCTTCAAAAAGCATCACTGTCATAGCACCAAAAACATGCAAATGCTCACACCAGACCAAGAAAAATTTCCATCAACATTGAAAGCATAGATAAACTAAGACCCATACCACAACATACCAGCCGAAGAAACAAAAATTAACACGAAGGACCAAAAAATGAGCACCAACTCAGAGAAGGAATGAGGAACTACTTTGCCTTGTCATCAAAAAAGTAGGTATGCCCACTTGGGGTCCTTATTGAAAGTAGAGTAGTCATCATCACCTCATCTTCAGATTCAACTAAATCAGTCATGGCCATGAGATACTAGTGGTAGCGAGAGCCAATTTCATCTCTGTTGTTAGAGGAATGATCTGAGACTTCAATAGGAGAATGATGACATTCCATGTAAGCCCAATGATACCTATTCCTTCTTGCAGCTTCCCTCTCTTGCCTCTAAATTTTCTTCTCCTTTCCTTTGACCAATTCCTCCAAGACAATTTAGCCTCTTAGATGATAGGCGTGTTTGAGAACATCCCATGCAAACCTTTTGGAAGCTTTTTCTTTTTTATTTGGAGTCATAGGGATTTCAGGCATATCCCATTCACTTCAAGATAATTGTCCTAAGACTCAACAGGAATGAGTCTCTTAGACCTTTGGACAGGGCTGATATTCACACTTACCTTACCCATCTCCTTAACAACTTATCAAAATTTCTCAGAAAAAAGATACTGCCCCACCCAAATATAACTAGCTCAAATTCACACTTACGCTCAGACTCTTAATTCTCATGAACAATCAAATGGTAAGAATAATTAAGCAAGTGATCAACATTAAATAAAACAACAGGAGAGTGTCTGTATTAATTTTTCAAGAAAGCTTGTCGAGGACGAAGGCCATCAATTACCTTGATTTTGAACCTCAACCATCGATCATACCTTGAAGTGAATCAACAGATAATTAACCAGGATGATTAATTATGACAAGATTAGAAGCATGTGTTTGATCCTTCTCCATAATCAGAAAACTCAAGTGGGATAATCATCCACTTAGTTTACATACTAACCATACATTTAATTTTTAATCAAACTTGTCATGTCACATTTACCTATTCGCCTGTGGGAATTAATTTTCTTAAAATTGATCACAGTAAGATAGTGGCTAGTGATCATGGTTTATCTTTAGAATATTGGCCCATACCCTACCTTACTTCAATTTCACCTTCCCATGTGTACCAACATCTGACTGATTTGATGACCATAAGAATATTTGCTAAATTTAACATAAGTGCCCAAGAATAAGTTTTAATTTAGCGTCATTCTTATCTTAGAGTAGTCTCAGCCAATATTTTACCTACACCTTATGTCCATATGTATCAATTTGAGCCTTTGAAAACAATCCATGTGGCATAAGCCTGCTTTCCCATTGCAAAAAATGGGACACAAGCAGGGCCCTCACGTGATGGCAAGGAGCAGTTAGGATTGAACCACATCACCCACCATTGACCGTCGATCTTTGTCTCTTATGAAGAAATTGTTGTCTTCAAAACCTAGTGAGCTCCACAAAAGTGATAGATGTTTCTTTTCCCATTAGCTTGTGTGACAATGCTACCTTAATGCATAGGACAAATGGGTGCACTAGGAATGGTCTTGATGAAGACACATGTATGATGCCCATCGTTGATCTTTTTTGAAGACATATCCATTGGAATTTTATAAAAATTGGTCCCACTATCAGAAATGACACATGGCCATCACTCGCTATCCCGTGTGTTTAAAATAATGTGAAATAAACCAACACGGGCATGCGGGGAGTGGTCAGCAGGTGGCCATATTGCTTGATAACTATCGTTGATCTTCTTCAAATGGCACTAGCCATCTTTTCCAAGGAGACCAGACCCACCAAAGTGTCAAATGCATGTAAGAATCTGGCCAAATTGTGTGAATAAAATAATAAGGAATAAATTAGCACGGGGGTGCGAGGAATCGTGGTGATCAACTTTTATCGATCAAACGACCAACATGAAAACCTATTTCTACATATGCCCAAAATTTAATTTAAAAAGGGGCCACCTCTAGGCCAATGAGAACTTGACCCTTACAAATGAGGATTTAAGATTTAAGTCATTTTTAGAAGGAAAATCAAGTCCAACCATAAAAAAATTTAAAATGATCAAGGTGATTGACAATCATAAACTCTGGGCCAGTGAAAACAATGACTTTGATTTTATAAGTGACAATTAAGATGACTGGATACCCAGAACATCAGGTCAATGTGAAAATATAATGATCAATGGTTTTCTAAATTCATAGGTTAATTGTGAGGGATTTAGGCAACACAAAAACCCTAAAATAGTGATAAGGAACAACCCTAAGCCAAAACAAGAGTGCAAGCCAAGTAATATAATTTTTTTAAATTGGAACCAAGAATTTTTGGAGGGGTTCCATCAAGTCCCATTTGGCACCTTTTTAGGGTTTTGAGTGGGAAATCATGATTTTAAGTTCAAACTTCATGAACGTCGGCCTCTGGGAACTAATAAACGATAAGTTGGATGGATTACCTATATAAGCAAGGTCTCAAATCATTATTTCACTAAGCCTTCATGGTATGAATCTAGGCTATCAAGAGTTAAGCATTCCAAGACTTCACAAGAGTGTTAGAGAGTTTACAAGAGAATTTAAAAGTTATTCAAGGGAAGAATTCTTCATCATTTGTTACAACAATTTAAGATCCATCATCATGTCAAGATCATCAAGCATCAAGCATATTGTTGAGCTAGTGTTGTGATGTAGCATTGAAGATCCATTGGAATAATTTTTTCATATCCATATTCAAGATCAAGATCTACATTGTACATGGCTAATTCATGTTAGATTGTTGATTTACATGTCAAGACATCACTCAAGGTATCATGTTCATGTTTCATATTTCATGTTTCATGTTAATATTTTATTGTTTCATCATATTAAGGTTTAATTACCTAAATGGGGTTTGACCAAGGAAAAACCCTATTTCCTAACAATCAACAAGTTTTTTCTCTCTCTACATGTGTGATTACAGATCTAGGTATCTTGGAGTTTGAAGATCCTTTGAAGTTCAAGTTTTAAGGTTGAAGAAAGTCACCAAGTTGTCACAAGTTTTTCATCTTCACAGATAGTCACCTATAGGTTGTAAATCAGGGTTTCAGGCGTGGAAACAAAGTGTGAAAGGAAGAGCAGAGATTAGAGACATAATTCAGATCTTGACCCTCCAAAAAAGTAGAGTGGAACTGATACACCACTTGTGGCTTATGAGTCCCAGTATAACACATTTTCTAGATTTTAGTGAGTTCAAGTCAACCACTATGAGATTCTAATTTTGGTACAGAAACCCTAATCTGGGACTAAAATTCCCAAAATGGTGTATGAGTCCTAGTGGGAATTAAACAACAATATTTCAAGGTTTTGGAGCTTGTTCTGACCTCATCATTCTCTCAGATGCACCTCTATACTTTCTTAGTCTTTTATTTTGTATTTTAGTTTCATTTCCTAGGTCATTTATTTAGGTTTTGCATGATACTTTGCATGTTACATCTTGTCTTTTCAAGCCCTATCTTGGTGGCGAACCCTATCATTGCATTTAACCACACTCTAGGATACCTTATTGCAAGATCTCTTTCCACCTTTCTACCTTTGGATTGGGATATCTAAGGTTTCCTTGAGTGTAACAAGTGTGAAATAGGAATCTTATCCCTTGTGCTCCATCTCGTCAAAGGTGGGGTGCCCTATTTCTATTGTTACATTTTGGTGAACTTGCCATGAACACCCCTTTTCTTATTTGGATTGCATCATTATCCTAGATCTAGCTTGCATTAATTTTGCATTAGGTTTTTGTATTAGTTAATTTGCATCGAGGGTTTCTAAATCTTTCCTTAGTGAAAGTGCATAGAGGTTTCATTTTCACATCTTAGATCATTAAATTTCATTTGAAATATGCATTTTCACTTAGCCTAAACATCATCATAACTAGAAAACCTAGAAACAACATAGAATTTTTTGAAAATAGTGCAAAAACCCTAATATACAACTCATACGCCCCTCTGGGAGATTTAGTCCCAGTATAGTTTTTTTACCTATTTTCTGGGATTTCTGTGTTGTGTAATTTCCAGCATTTGACCCCTCCAAAAATCCTAACTAGGACTCATATGCCCCTCTAGGAGAATTAGTCCTAGATTAGCACTGAAACTGCCTTTTACAACATTGAAAACCATGTTTCTGCACTTCTATTTGTTGTAATTAGTTATCTATTCCAGTTGGCTGAGTTTCTATTACATGCATTTCACTAAATCTAGCTTAAAATAGTTCATTTCATGCACTACTTAATTCCAAATTTGTATTTACAACATTTCATTTTCCAATTGTTGCATATAGTGTAACTAGTAAATTACCTCGTTTAGAATCTAAAAATTACATTTATATATTTTATTCTAGGTCATTGCATTGCATTTTAAGTCTCTTTCCATTTTGATTTTGTATAGATTGCTTATCACAAATGTTAGTACCTATCTTTTCCAAGTTTGCAAAGAAAAAGTTAGTCAATAAGCATGTTAGTCATTCAATCAATACACTTCCTAGTTATGAGAGCCTCTTAGTGAAAGAAAGTTAAAATGTTGATGCTTTCCTTAAATCTACACCCCATCTCATCTCTCCTATTTGTGGGAATGATGTGATAGAAGAAGATACAAGTATAGAAAATCATGAAGATCATAGTTGTTCTTCTCTCAATGCCTCTCCTATTAGTGACATAGGTATCTTGGTGAAAGAATATGCAATCATTGAGAATCATGAAAGTCTTGGTTGTCCTTCTCTTCCTTAGCCTTGGGAAGCTATTATAACAATGGAAGTTGAAATCATTTCCACTACCTTACTTAGTTTACATTCCTCTCCCAACACCTCCCCTGCTTGTGAGAATGCTTTAGTGAAAAAGGATACAATCGTGAATGACTATGAAAATTACATTTGTGAGGAGGACATGTTGGTGTTAAGAGATCTAATGATTGAGAGCTTTCACAATCCTACATCTCCCACTTGGGAAGACATAATAGGATAGAGGGATGTAATTGTAGATAACCATGACAATCACATTGGTTCTTCTCCTAATACTCTTCCTAGTAATGAAGAAGATAGTTTAGTGTTAGAAGATACACTTGAAAGTCATGAAAATATCATTTCTCCATTTCCTAATGCTCTTACAATTTGGAGAGATCTATTTGAATGAAAAGATCCAATCATTGAAAAGGATGATTCTCCTTCTCTCAATGTCTCCCCTAGTTGTGATGAAGCTACTTTAAAAAAACTAACCATGGAATGTGATGAACATCTTGTTTATTACTCCCCTAAAATCTCTCCTACAAGGGTAGATATTAGGGAACACAAGAATGAGACCTTAGAAAACAAGAATGAAATCATGGACAATCATCACAGTCACATTTATCCTTTTGATATCTCTCCTAACTTTGTGAAGAAGATATTTTAGTGTTAAAAGATCAAAGCAATGAGAGTCACGAGAATTCTATTTGCCTCTCTCCCCCTAGAGAGGACATTATTGAACAAGAGAATTCCATAATTAATAAACAAAACAATAAAAACATTGATAACTCCCTTACTTGTGATGGAGTCATTTTACAAGAACCAACCTTTGAATGTCATGAACATCTAGCTTGTAGTTCTCCTAAAAAATTTCGTCCTAGGGAGGATATCATGGTGCAAGAAAATGATAACATTAACAATAGTGATATAGTTTCCTTAGATGAAGATGATGAAGTAACATTAGACTCTCCTTCACTAAGGGACACTAATATTATTCAACCTCAACTTATCCTTTACCCACCTCCACACAAACCTCCAACTCAAAACAAACCTGAACTTATCCTTTACCCACCTAAGAATAATGTTTTGTAGTGGTTGAGTTATAATACTATTGCTCATATATATAACACTAGAAACAACCTTCAACCACCAAAAATACCTTCAACATTCCTCCCATTTCCCAATCCTATCTTGCCTAGTCTTCCTTGTTTGCCTTCACAAAGCGGAAAGGAGTATGATCTTGTCGAACAACTTAGGAACACTCTTGCTAAAATATCATGATGGGACCTTATTCAAGGATCCCTTCATTATCATAACATGATTGAAAGGGCCTTACAACAAGTTCCAATCCCTTCTAATGCACAACCAAATGACATAACAACCATAATTCAAGGAGTAAATGCTGACATTGTTTTCCACTAAAGTAAGCTCCCTCCTTTGGAAGTGCAAGAATAATATGAAGCTCTCATGATAATAGCTAACTACGATGGGTGGGGAATAAAAATAACCTTTGTTGACAATGGATCGACCCTTAATGTGTGTAGTGTAACCCTTTTGGATAAGCTTGGTGTGGACAAATAAAACATGCAACCTAATTCTTTATCTATTCAGGGATTTGAAAATGAAGGAAAAAAACAACTTGGTGTGATCACTTTACCTATTAAAGTTGGGAATACCACATTGGAAACAATGATCCATGTTATGCATCATGATCTTCATATAATCTTCTTTTATGAAGACCATGGATCCATGCAATGAATCGGGTGCCTTCTACTCTTCATCATAAAATGAAATGTCTACAACAACAAAGTGTACACACTCAAAGTTGACCCTGAACCAAATAGTTTTTTGAACATTGAGAAAGGAAAGAAAAATCCTCTAAACATATTAATCCCAACATTGAACATAGAATCTATAAACGAAGAGAAAGAAGAGAGGGAGAAAGTGTCAAAACTATTAGACGATGATTGGGGTTCCTTTGATTTCACTCCTGGTCATGCCCACAAAAGGATATAAAAGTCACAACTAATCCTAACCTAGGAATTGGACATTCCAGCAGGCGACTAACATCTTCTTATGGTTGTCCATTTACTTTGTCAAACTAGGGAACGTATACTTGAAATGGAGCGGCACTGTATGTGCACTAAGAACTAGTTTCAGTCACGATTTACCATAAATAAATGCGTGATAGGAATTCTATTTATGCTACAGGAATGTAATGTGAAGCTTTCTAAACTTAACCAAAGTAGAAACCATAACAACTACAACTGAGAAACAAACTATGAACTGGCCTTATGCTGTAGTAACAAACACAGGGATGGATTCTTGATGCTGCAGGAACAATATAACACTGAGTTTGCACTATAACACTGAGTTTGCACTGAAACTTCAAGAATGAAATCTAACTTATGATCAACAAAAAATAAATGACTAACTAACTAACTACAAATACTTACTAAGTGGGCCTCCTTAGCAAGCATCAACTAATTATGCAAGAATTGAACTCAAAACTTCATCATCTTTTATTCATAAACTCAAAATGGTATACATTGTTCTACTCACATGAAAACTAACACAAAACTCTATCTCTTATCATAGTACTGATTCTTACATACTCTGCTTCTTATTATCATACTAACTTTTACATGATATCTTTTCTATGCTTGTTATGCTTGCTCACTCGCGCAGGAGGAACACTTATTTAAAATAGAAAAGCAACTAAAGTTACCTAACTCAAATAGAGAAAGATGTGGACATAACCTGAAACTGAGGAATAGACTTCTCATAAATGAAAACATATTCGTTAAACAACATCCAGAGAATTTAGCATTCCACTCTTTCCCGATTAATGATCATTTAAGTTTCTTCCCAATGACCCGAATAGAGAGTCTTCGCTGGTACAACTTCCTTAACGTCGTGTAGGAAATGGACTTTACTATAGGGCTAAGATCTGTTGTGCTTGACTCGTTCATACTCCCTTCAACAACTTGTGATGCACAAGGTGATAGAGGCCAAAGAAAGCATTCATGGAAAACAACATGATACATTCATTAATCACATATTAAATCTATCCCATTATTCAAAAACCATATGCATTATATCAGTCATTCGGGAAGTCAAACAGGGTAATTAATAAGACACATGGAGATGTTAGGCTGCAGGAATGTAGGAATGTATTACTACATGACACTACCCATTTTAGACAAAAAGTCTTTAATAAAAGAGTTAAAACATCCATTAGTAGTAAAAGTAGAGATATTAAAAGTACATCATGATACTCAAATTATGATCATATCCTGAGCTCATCATCTACCCCCTTCTTAACCTGATGATGGTCCACCAGCATTAAGCTTCCTAGTTGTTTCCCTAAAATCCGTAGGAGCAATTCTTGCACTATTTGAGGATTCTGTGTTAAGAGCTCATGAGCTATAGGCTCATGTCTTACCAATTGACCACCCATATTCACAAATTACCTCTGTTGGGATTCTAAAACTCAAACCTTTCTAAAAATTCAAAAGAAAATTCTTCTGCTCTGCTTCTTTTTGCTTCTTTTTACTTCTTTTTGCTTTGTTTTGTCATGTCGTCACTTTTCTCTTCTTTTCCAAGAATGACTCGAAAGATAATTGCATGTAATAATTATTAGGAATTACTCATATCAAGCAGTTAATATTGTTTAAGATAAAACATGCAGCCATATTTAGAAAGGACAAGAAGAAATAAAAATATCTTATTAGTTGTGACAGCGACATAAGAAAAGGTTTGAAATGGATTATCCCACCCCCTACTTAAAAGTTGACATGTGTCCACACATGAGTGAAAGGATAGGTGAAGCATGGGAAAAAAGTACTAATATGTACATAGTAGTTGTTGAATAAATGAAACAAATAAATAATGTGATTAAGAGAAGATATTGCATACCTTTCAATTAATGCTCATACGTGCTAGGAAAATCACAGTGCACCATGAAATGATAGCTGGAATAGAAACTATGAATGAGGTGGTACAACAGGATGGATGACGTGGAAGAAAAGAGAACGAATGGCGGTGATGGATGGAAAAACGGAGAATATGGCATCCTTGAAAAGGAAACCTTTATTATGTGCATGCAACGTGGAATTTAAAGAGGTGATGTAGGAGAAAGATCAAAGCCTTTCACTGTAGGAAGATCAGTGGTTGTATTTGAAATAAACTGCTACAAAAACTCATCTTTAGACACTGGCTTATGATACAACCAAAGACGGTGTCCAGTAACCAGTAGCTTGAATTGAACTATATCTATTGTGGCTAATTACATTGAGCCATTATCAAATACATATTCTATTTCATAAGGGCCAAGTTAGCATGTGTTTAGTTTACCCTAATTTTCTTTGTACGTAGAATCATAGAGCAATGCCCAATCACCGACAGAGAATTACTTAGTTCAAATATGATTGTCAAGCCATTTTTTTTGTTGTTGGATAGTTTCAGTATGCTGTAGGGAAACTTTACTCATCTCATCTAATGCATTTAGCTACAGGAGGCATTCCTTTTGAGCATTAGAGATATCAATTTTAAGCTGGAGAGCAATTCTTAAGGTCTTATGCTCAAATTCAATTGGCAACATGCTAGTCTTACCATAGAGTAACTCAAAAGGAGTAAACCCTGTAGTTGTTTTCCATGTTGTCCTATAGGCCCAGACTGCTTCAGGAAGGTGATTGCTCCAATCCTTCTTGTGTAATTGGACTGTCTTTGTAAGGATTGCCTCAATTTCTCTGTTGGTAACCTCTACCTAGCCATTGACTTGATGGTGATAGGGGCTAGACTTTTTGTGCCTGATCTTGTAATCATTCATTGATGCAATGATTAAGTTGGATGTAAACTGAGCTCCTTGATTAGTAACAAGTTTCCTTGGGACTCCAAACCGAGTAAAAATCTACTTATACAGGAACTCAACAACTTTATTATCACGGGCATGTGTCATTGCTTTCACTTCCACCCACTTGGTTACATAATCAGTACACACCAAAATGTATGATTTTCCATTGGATGGAGGATCAATAGGCCCAACAAAATCCGTGCCCCATTTGTCAAAGGGACTGACTACCACTTGATTATTCAGGGGCATTTCATCAGACCTTGTTGGTCTCCCCATGCATTGACATCTGTCACATTTTCTAGTGTAGGCTACTGCATCTTTGTGTAGTGTAGTCCAATAGTATCATGTATTAAGCACTTTCATAGCTGTTCTCTTAGCTACAAAGTGTCCACCACAGGGCTCATCATGACAGGCATACAAAATGTCATAGGTCTCATCTTCCCTAACACATCTTCTCATGACTTGGTCAGGTCCTATATAAAATAAACAATCTGCAATCCATGAAATGTTAAAACTTTTCTCAACGAGTAATTTCCTTTCCTTTGGTGAGAAATGAGCTGGGATCTTGTTTGCTACTAAATAATTTGCAATATCTGCATACCATGGAGTTTGAGAAGCAATAGAAAATAGATGTTCATCAAGGAAGCTATCATCAATTACCTCAGGAGTGTCAGGTGTAGGTGTTTGAAGTCTTGACAATAAATCAACTAGCACATTAGCTCGACATGGCTTATCAATACCTATGATATCAAATTTCTGCAACAATAGGAGCCATCTTGCTAATCTGCCAGATATGGCAGGCTTATTCATGAGGTACCTTATTGCTACATGATCTGTATGAAAAAATATTTGGTAACCAGTGACATAATGTCAAAATTTGTTCAAGACATACACAAATGCTAGCAATTCTTTCTCTGTGATAGTATAGTTTAATTTAGGGCCTTGAAGATTTTTTCTAATGAAATATATGGCATGCTCTATGGAATTCTCTTTCTGTCCTAAAACTGCCCCTATGGCACAATCAGAAGCATCTATGTGTATATGAAAAAGAAGATTCCACTTCGGTCCTTGAAGAATAGGTGCTTGAGTAAGTAAGTTCTTAAGCTATAGGAAAGATTTGTCACAGGCCTCAGTCCAGGTAAACTCAGAATTCTTAGTCAATAAAGCATATAATGGATTGGCTATTTTGCTGAAATATTTGATAAATCTCCCATAATATCCAACATGTCCTAGGAAACTTCTAACATCCTTTTGTTTTGTAGGTGTTGGCAAAGTTAGAATAACTTCTATTTTTGCAGAATCAACCTAAATTTCTACTTGGGAGACATGATGGCCTAAAACAATTCCCTCTTGCATCATCATGAAGTATTTCTCACTATTCAAATAAAAATTCTGTTCCTGGCATCTTTTCAACACTTTTTCCAAATTGGCCAATTCTTCTTCATAAGTAACTCCATAAGTAGTAAAGTCATCCATGTAGATTTCCATAAAATCATGAGAATGTCATCAAAAATACTGATCACTGCTCTTTGAAATGTTGCAGGTGCATTACACAGTCCAAAAGGTAAGACAAAGTAGGAAAAAGTACCCAATGGACTAGTAAAAGTTGTTTTGTCTTGATCTTCAGGGGCGATTCTAATTTGATTATAGCCACTATATCCATCCAAAAAGGAAAATAACTTTTTCCCAGACAATGAGTCTAGTACTTGGTCAACAAATGGCAGTGAAAAGTGATCCTTTTTAGTTGTTTGTTTAGCTCTCTGTAGTCTACACAAACTCTCTATTTTCCACCTTTTTTAGGGACAATCACTAATTGAGACACCCATTGACTCTCTGAAATGGGCTAGATAAAACCAACATCAAGCAACTTTTGGAGCTTTGTTTTAACTATTTCCTTGAGTGCTAGGTTTATCCTTCTTTGAGGCTGCCTGATAGGTAAAAAAATCTTCCTTAATGTAGATCCTATGAGTACAAAGTTGATGATCTATTCCCTTCATATCCCCATAGTCCCATGCAAAATCTTTGTGTTGTTCTTGCAACATTGTGACTAGGCAGCTTGATGAGATTGAGGCAGCTTATTATTGATGTTTAGACAACGGCCTAAAGACACTTCTACTTGCTTGATAAGATCATTCATGGAGGCTACTGATAGAGGTGGTGTTTTTATTTCATATGGAAGAAAATTATGATAAACTACAGGATTCAGGTGAGAGGTTCTCAAAATTTAGTTGTTGTAGGAAACACTGCTGAAGACAGCTATCTGCAATAGATGGGCTACTTGGACCAGGGTTGGACCACAAAATATGTAAAATCAGGTCATCCTCACTCTAAAGTTGTGAAAACAGATTAGTTTGCAACATCATTAGTTGAGCCAATGAATTGACTTCTTCAGTTTCCTCTCCTAAATCTAGCCAAATTGGTTGAGACAAGTCTAGCTGAGGCTAAGCATGTGGGTATAAAGCAAATTTCTTTCTTAACTGACCATAAAAAATTGTCATGTCTCTTGAATGACATCCTATAAAAGTATCAGTTGTAGCTAATCATGGTCTACCTAGGATAATAGGATATCCTCCCAAAGTTTCCTTAGTGGACAATATGGTGAAGTCTGCTAGGTATTCCCAAGACTCAAGGATAACAATAACATCTTCTACCATTCCATCAGGCTTTACTGTGGAACTATCAGCAAGCTGCAGGATGGTAGGTGTAGACTAAATGTTTAAGATATGCAAATAATCCATTGTATTCTTGGTCATTAAATTGATGGATACACCAAGGTCAATCAAAATATTCTTTACTATTTGGCCATTAATATTTATTTGTACCATAGGACTCCTAGGGTCAATATATTTTGGAATGACTATCTTCCCCAACATAATATCTACCAACTGTCCTAGAACATGGATAGTTTGGGGATCCTTTTTTTCTTCTTGGTTTCTTTAAACAGGCCTCCTTAATGGATTTTCCATAAATTGGGACATCTTTAATGGCTTAAAAAAGAGGAATTTGAATGTGTACATTCTTTAACTGATCCAAAATATCAAAGGTAGGCTCTTCCATAGACTTGGATGTAGTAACTTGCAATCTCTGAGGAAAAGGCGGTTTGGCCTAACACTGCAGGACAGGCTCCTTAGAGACAATATCAGACACAAGTATATGTTATGCAGGTTTAGTAGGTTGTTTATGTTGAAAAACAAGGTGAAGAAAGCTTGCAATATGAACTTAAATGTGTGAATGCAAATCTGAAATATGTAGATTAACCTTATTTTTAGTGTGAAGAAAGAATGAGAGAGAGAGATAGAACAATATAACACATGCAACAACAGATTTACATGGAGAAACCCCGAAGGGAAAAAACTCCACCACCGAAAGAGAGGAAAGTATATTACTGATAATCTTCAATATTACATGCAGCAATAGACTT
Organism: Sequoia sempervirens; assembly: GCA_007258455.2. Classification (NCBI taxonomy): domain Eukaryota; kingdom Viridiplantae; phylum Streptophyta; class Pinopsida; order Cupressales; family Cupressaceae; genus Sequoia; species Sequoia sempervirens. The sequence goes on along the minus strand of VDFB02000008.1, from coordinate 173,468,264 downwards.
CTCTTATCATTCCCTGTAAATCCAGCAGCACCCTGTTACCCTGCAAAACTTAATCTTGATAACACTAGCTCAAGGCCCCAATTTATGAGATTTGTGAGGATGAAAACCACCATGGTTTCACCAAACAATAGGCAGCAATACCACCTAGAAAAACCCATGCCTCCCTCCTTGAAATGGTCAAAAAATACTAAAAATAGCCTCTTATAGATGCTCTTACAGCTGTCATAAGGCATCTTTTATGCATGGGCGCCTGAAGTCTAAAAATAGCATATTCTGTCATAGGGAATCTGTCATAATGTCATAGCATCTTATGACAACTTGCATGCATGTCATAGATGCTCTTACAACACCCTACTTTGACCCACAACCTTATTTTAGAAGATTCCAAGGTGGGACGCCTAGCTAATTTGTCCTTTTCCATAAGGATAAACAGTAACAATAACACTACATTTACATAGTCTCTTTCACCACTGTTGGTCAAACAGTTTCACCTCTTATGGGTAAATGTACAAAATACTTTAGGAGAATAATAAAATAAAGGATTTACAAGGTTGATGACACCTAAATCCTAACAGTTTAGAGGTAGAATCTGAAATTTTTATAATCACAAGTGACTGTGGAGCAAGGAGAGTGGTTCTAGACCTGAGATGGATATCATGAATATCTAGGGCATAAGCTAGATATTGATTGGCTTCTAAAAAATACATAGGCTATTGTTGTTGTTGCTTATTATTAGGATTTGAAAATGGTTGAGAAGGCATAGGGGTTTGTTTTGGAGGGCTAGTATTTGTTGCAGGTGCTGCAGGAGGTGGCATGAGGGCTTGGGGTTGTGGCTACTGAAGCTGTAGGGAGATAGGGGATTGGTTTTGCCATTGCTGTGGACTTCTCCATTGAGGATTCTGCTGCCAGTTACCTTAGGGTGGAGTTCATTGTCCTTGTGGCTACTACCAACCTCCTTGAGGAGATTTCCATTGAGGACTCTAATAGTTAGGCCAATAAGGTTAAGAAGTATTCCAAGGTGGTGATGGGCCATATGTAGGTTGCCACTAGTTATTGTAATTAGAATAAGGATTACCAAAATTCAAAGGATCTTAAGGCATACCTTGTCTTTGAGCCCATGGTCACCTTTGTGCGACAAAGAATACTTGGTCATCATCACTTTCTACCATCTTAAAGTCAGTCGGTAACTGCTTAGCCTCTAGGTTAGCCACCATCTTACATCTGTAATCTCATTTCTTCTATCTGCAATGTGGACAGAACTCCGCCAAGATTGCTTTAGCTTCCTCATGTTTCTTTTGAGCTTGCATAGTATCCAACTATGCAACCATGTTGTTTATGATATCCTACTTGAAATCAGATAGCAAATTTGTGATCTCCATCCATGAAACTCCATTAATAGAAGACTTTCCCACTATGGCTTGATGACCTCTACCCTTCTTAACAATTTCTCGAGAGTAGTTGAGACATATTTTCTTGATATCATCCCAAGGCAGTTGGGTTATATCACCTCCTCCCATCAGGTCCAGGGCATCTATACAGGTATCACTGATTCCTCTTAGGAAGAGTAGTTTTTGAGACTCTTCATTGAGAGTATGGTTTGAATTCTATTTCAGGGAAAACAATAATCTTGAGATATAGTCTTCCAGGCTTTCATCCTCCTTTTGTTGAATTCTAAATATATCATCTCCCTTACTACCACTCTTACAATATTCCTTGTATTTCTCAAGAAATTTTATTTGCATGACTACCCAACTATCAACAACACCTCTTCCCAAACTCATGAACCATCTAAGAGCTCCTTCCTTTAAAGTAGAAGGAAACAACTTTAGCCTGTGAGCATCTGAAGTGTAATCATAGCTGTGACAGAGGATATCGATCTCAAACAAGAAAGTGCCTGGGTCCTCTGTAACTAGTCCATATAACTTGGGGAGTAATGAAGAAGGAATATTTTTAAGGTTATCATTATCTTGCTGAGAAATGATGGGAAACTCAAAAGTAGAAGGTCGATTAGGTGGATTTTGTGCCATATTTTCTTGATGGAGTATCATAGCAAATGGATTTTCTTTAGGTTTTTTGTCAACTGGATCAGATGAAAATTCAACAAACATGTTTTCAACAAATGGATTGATATCTTGGTCTCCTTCTTCCTCAAATAGATTATCAGTTGGTTCAGGATTATTATCAATGAATGGAAGGTCAAGGAGGAATCTTCCCACATCGTTTCTTCTTCTATGCGTGCAATAGAATGAATGGTGAATTGAAGGAATTTGAAAATTCTTGAATAACAGACTAAACTACTTGTAACAATGACTTATGACAAGTTCTTAGCTCGACACCATCCCTGACAATGGCGCCAAAAATGGTCGCACCCACAAAAGGATATAAAAGTCACAACAAATCCTAACTTGGGAATTGGACATTCTAGCAGGCGACTAAAATCTTATGGTCATTCATTTACTTTCTCAAACCAAGGAATGTATACTTGAAATGGAGTGGCACTGTATGTGCACTAAGAACTAGTTTCAGTCATGATTTACCAAAAATAAATGCGTGAAAGGAATTCTACTTATGCTACAGGAATGTAATGTGAAGCCTTCTAAACTTAACCAAAGTAGAAACCATAACAACTACAACTGAGAAACAAACTATGAACTGACCTTATGCTGCAGGAACAAACACAGGGATGGATTCCCAATGCTGCAGGAACATTATAAGATTGAGTTTTTGTTGAAACTTCAAGAATGAAATCTAACTTATGATCAACAGAAAATAAATGACTAACCAACTAACTATAGATACTTACTAAGTGGGCCCCCTTAGCAAGCATCAACTAATTTTGCAAGAATTGAACTCAAAAATTCATTAGCTTTTATTCATAAACTCAAAATGGTATACATTGTTCTGCTCATATGAAAACTAACACAAAACTCTATCTCTTATCATAGTACTGATTCTTACATACTTTGCTTCTTATTATCATACTAACTTTTACATGATATCCTTTCTATGCTTGTTATGCTTGCTCATTCGCACAGGAGGGACACTTATTTAAAATAGAAAAGCAACTAACTACCTAACTCTAACAGAGAAAGACATGGACATAAATGAATCCTGAAATCAAGGAAAAAACTTCTCATAAATAAAAACATATCTGCTCAACACGATCCAGAGAATTTAGCATTCCACTCTTTCCAAATTAATGATCATTTAAGTTTCTTCCCAATGACCCAGACAAAGAGTTTTCGCTGGTACAACTTCCTCAACATCGTGCAGGAAATGGACTTTACTGCAGGGTCAAGATCCGTTGCGCTTAACTATTTCATGCTCCCTTCAATAACCCGCAATGCACAAGGAGACAGAGGGGAAAGAAAGCATTCATGGCAAACAACACGATACATTCATTAATCACATATTAAATCTATCCCATTATTCAAAAACCATATGCATTATATCAGTCATTCAAGAAGTCAAATAGGGTAATTAATAAGACACATGGAGATGTTAGGCTTTAGGAATGTAGGAATGTATTCCTACATGATACTACCCATTTTAAATAAAAAGTATTTAATAAAAGAGTTAAAACATCCATTAGCAGTAAAAGTAGAGATATTAAAAGTACATCATGATACTCAAATTATGAGCATATCCTGAGCTCATCAACACCTAGCTTTGATGGGAAGACAAAAATCATAATAAAGAAGTGTGAAAAAGAAAAAATGGTAATTTGTCAACACAAAAATTTGGAAGACCCTTCAAAAGCATCCACCTCAACCAATTTAGAATAAAAGACAAAAAATTATATAACAAACTTTAATAGACTTAATTTTGAGTGACCACTGACTCCAAAAGAAATGAAAGAGCTTTATGAAAAAGGTTATGAACATGTGAAACAACTTGGATATAGTGGAAAAGATGTGGTGCTAGAGAACACGATATCCATGTCCCTATAGAACCTCACACGCAAGGAAAGACTAGTGGTCTTGGTTATTGTCCCTCGAAAGAAACAAGCAAGCCTTCACTTAATATCAACACTCTTACAAAAGATTCTTCTAAGCTGACTTTAACATTAGTGCATCTTGAATTGATAGACACTATTGGTCTTGATTATTATCCTTTAAATGAAACAGAAGAAACATAATGTAGTGATAGAAAAGGTTATCTCTTTTCCTCACTTAATTTAAAAATAATTGACATTGAATTAACTTAATTGTGCCTTGGATTAATGTTGTAATGTGTTAAACAGATTCACATTAATCTAGGGCCCCCTTTTAAACTAAAATTACTTAAAGTGCACCTTGTTAAAGTGTTGTAACACACTTTCACACTTTTCTAGGGTTGCTTTAATTAATGGATCCTAATGGGTCCCATTTCAAATAAAATGCACCTAAAATGTACATTATTTAGGGTGTTATAAAGTGTTGTAATACACTTTCACACTTACCTAGGGTTTCCTTAATTAATTATGGTTAATTAGAGTTAATTTTCCCTTTTAATTCAAATTTAAGCCTTATTTATTACACCTTTTGAAGAATCCATCCCAACACCCAATATTCAAATTGTAAAACATTTAATTTGAAAAATTTGAGGTCCTAGAAAATGGTGCTAGGACCTATTTGGCCTCAGTGGAAAATGGGTCCTCCCTCTATAGGACCCTCATTACTTTGCATATTTGACATGGGTTTTTGATGTACTTTCACCCCTTGAAGGTAAGGTCCTATAATCCTGTGCCAAGACCCATTCACCTTAGGTGGCGAATGGGTCCTCCCTTAATAAGTACCCCCTTTTTTAATTTAATTCTAGTAGGATTTTAGTAATATTCATTTCCAGATCTGGTGTCGACTTGAATTATTTGAATTTCAGGGTTAATCTCTAGATTTAATATAAATAAGGGTTTAATTCATGTAGTTTCATCCTAGACTTCCAAGCATTCATGCATTATAACAAGTTTGAGTTCACAAGAGTTTATAAGAGAAATTCAAATGAATTTTAGGGCAGATTATCAAGGTTTCATTGCAGTAATTCAAGATCATTTTTTTGGCAATGGAAAAAGTATCCCTTCTACTTTTCATTTTTGTTGTTTAGGCCCTCCTTGTAAACTAAGCTTAATGGTGCCTTTATTTATTGTTGTAATGTTTTTGACACATTCACATTAGGTCTTGGGTAAAATGGTACCTTGTTAAAGTGTTGTGAAGTGTTGTAACACACTTTCACACTTTTATGAGGTTTTATTAATTAATTGATCCTAATAAATCTCTTTTTAACCTTAATCATTAATAATTGGGCTGTCTTATGATTTAATTGGCCTTATTTTGCATCCACAAGCCTCATTTAATGCATCTTTTCAAGGATAATCTTGACACAAATCAATACCCAATCATAATTCACATGTTTTTAGGTTGAATGGCCCAAATTTAGTGATCTGGGACTCATTTTCCACCTTGGGTGAATAATTCCCACCTAGGTTTTTGGGCCTCAAACCTAGTTTCATGCCTTTCTAAGCATTTTTAAAAATAGTCCCATAAATTATGCCTAATGGGACTCATTCGCCAACTTGGAAAAATGAGTCTTGTGTGGCCCAAAATCAAAATTAATTCAAATTTTTGGTGGGATTTTATCCTCCTAAATTTGATGTCGGCTTGTAGTGCTGTAATTTTGGGAACTCTTGCATAATTAAGTATAAATACAAGTTTCTTCAACTCATTTTCATCCCAAGCATTCAAGTATTCATCCTTATACCAAAGTTGAGTTAACAAGAGTGTTCAAGCATTCAGAAGAGCATTCAAGAGTCTTCAAGGGTAGATTATCAAGCATTTTAGAGAATTATTCAAGTGTCAAGTATCACGTCAAATATTTCACACATCATGTTTATTTTTGAGCTAACAATTGTGATGTAGGGTTTTATGATTCAAGCTAGCATTTCATTCAAGATCTATCCCATTCAAGCAAGAGTCAAGATCTACATCCATTGGAGTCATCTTATACATGTTTGTAGCACTTCATTGCTAGGTTTTGGTGAGTTGCAACATCATATTTTGTTCATTCATCATCCTCCATTCTTATTTCATTCTCTTTGAAGATTTGATTACCAAAATAGGGTTTGACCAAGGCAAACCCCTATCCACTAATAAAACAACATTTTTCCACTAATAAAATATAACTCTAACTCTAACCTTAATTCAATGCAAACCCTAACCCCAAGATTTATCATATAACTTTCACCCTAACCCTATTTAAACTCTAACCCTAATTGAACCCAAACCATAACCCAAATCATAATTAAATCCTAACCCTAATGTTGACCCAAAGCTTTATTTTAGAACCTTAACCCTAATTTAACTATAATCCTAACCCCAACCTTCACCCTAATGATAACTCCAAGATTTATCCTCAGACCCTAATTGAACCCTAACCCTAATTGAATTCTAATCCTAAATTTAAATCTAACCAAAAACCTTATCATATCTTTGACCCTAACCCTAGCTATAACCCTAACTCTGATTCTAACCCTAACCAAAATTCTAACTCTATTCATAATTCTAATTCAAACACTAATCCTAATTATAACGACAACCCTAATTCTAACTGTTCTAGTAAATGAACCTTGTCCTAACCTTAACCCCAACCCTAACCCTAACCTTTACCTTGAAATATTTATCTAATAACCCTAACCTTAACTGTAACCCTAGTAGTTGAACCTTATCCTAACCTTAAACCTAATTAAACCATAATCAAGAACCCTAACCCTAATTGAACTCTAATTGAACATTTTTGAACCCTAACCCTAATTGAACCCTAATCCTAATTTATCCCTAAACCTAACCTAAACCTAATTCAAGCCTAACACTAATTGATATTGTTGAATTGAAAAAAGGATCCTAGACCTGATGTGTAGATCACTAAGATTATAAATCCTTTTTTAAATAAAATTAGAAGCCAAATCAACAAGGGTATGAAATTAAATAACAACCTAAAAGGAGAGCCAATATGTCTTGGATCTGGTCATTTTGTTGATCTAGAAGGGGATTGAATTTAATTTGGATTTAATTGATCTAATTTGATTATGCAACCTAATTTGAAAATGTATTTTATCACATAGACAAAATAAAAAGTGACAAAAAAGCTTTAGATCTAAGAATAAGATATAGAGAGGAGCCTATTCTACAAATTTGAGTCTGATATAGCTAGTATAAGGCATGGGGTCCCCTTGAGTAGATTTCTTCTTTTTTGGATCTACAAAAGTTTGGAATACATGTTATTGTCTACAAATATGCTTTCCCAAACTATCTTTTGTTGAAAATCTTGGATCTAACCTAAACACATGAAAAGAGGGGGAAAAGTTGTGTTGTATGGAGGCTTGCTTCAGGAAAACCCTATTTTGGTATTTCTACCTGTATGTACAAAAAATGATGATGATCAAGAGGGCATACCCTAGGTTAGGTAGAGGCCAAAATAGTAATAATTGACTTAAATGATAAATGAAAAATTAAAATGTTACCTTCATGAAGTGATGCCACACCATAAGTTACCACAAATGTTGATGGATGAATGCCTTGATTTTTTGATAGATCTGCAAAAGGTTATGAATAATGGGAAAATGGGTTCTTTATGGCCTAGGTCATCTAACACTACTCTTTTCCAATTATCATTCAAGAATTCCCTAGGATCCTAAATTGGATTAACTATCCACACAAAGGGTGATTCAATTCTCAACAAGGAAGACCTAGGGGGGTTATTTTAGGCTTTGAAGGGTTCACCACCAAGCAAAAGTTTGGAAAAGAAAACTTAACATTCAACTCACAAAACCTAGTAACGCAAGCCAAATGATGAGTGCAAATGAAAAAATTGAGTAACAAGTTAGGGTGTGTGTACTTAGGAAGTCTGGAGATGTGATGAGTATTTTGATAATGAAAAAATGCTATCAAAATATGCTAGGGAGGACTAAGATGCCCTTACTATTGTCTTAGTCCCACTGTTATTTTCAAGGCAGATGCAAAATCTTTGGATGTCAGAAAATAATTCGAAAGAATATCTACAAAATACCCTTGGGAGGACTAAGAGAACCTTACTATTGTCTTAGTCCCATCTTGAATTTCTCAAATCTTTGAATGTGATCCTGAGGCTCAATGTTTGCACTCCTTTCTTCTTAGATCTCAAGTCTTGAAACCTCTAGATCTAGTCTATAGGTGAGTTTCTGTGAACATGACAACTTTGCAATGCAACTTTACAACTTTACAACTTTGCACTTCAAACGATCTTCAAGTCTTCAACCTAATTTTGAAAACACAAAAATGCAAGAGAGGAAAAACTTGTTGACTCTTAGTAAATGGGGGTTTTCCTTTGTCAAAACCCTTGTTGGTAATTAAACCCGGAATCAAATAGAATAATGAAGAGAAATGATGAATGAACACAATGTTATGAACTACAACTCACCAAACCCTTTTTATGACGTTTGCAGACTTGTATGAAGTGGCTAGCTTGAATTTAGATCTTGAAATGCTTGAATGCTTGATAGATCTTGTCTTGAATTGCTTGCTTGAATCAAAATCCTACATCACAAATGTTAGCTCAAAAAAACACATGATGCAAGAATATATTTGATATGATGTTTGAATCTTGATGGTGGCTCCAAATGCTTGATGAATTGCTCTTGACCTCATAAACTTGCCTTAGGAATGCTCATTCAACTTGCTAGATGAGAAATGAGTGAAAGATCCTTGTATTTATACTTATCCATGCTCAATATCTTGAAATTACACCACACCAAGCCGACATATGAATTAATTAATTAAAGGAGGCTAAATTCTTCCAAGATTTGAAATTAAATACTAAAAATAACTTGAGGGGGACTAATATTCCCTAGGTGGTGTCTTAGTCACGAGGCTTGAAACTTGGGGCATAGACTCCAAAAAGGGGCCCATTTAAGGTGCATTTGAAATCAGGTTCCAAGACCTTTGGAGGAAAAAAGCACCCTAGGCGGTGCCTTAGTCCTAGTCCAAAAATCAAGGACACATAGCTAGAATCAATAAATTATCATGTATCCTTTGATGTTTGTCATCATTATCCATAAAAGATATAATTTATTAGGCTTGTGGATGCAAAACAGGGCCAATTAAGACATAAATAAGGATAAATAAAGCAAGGAAGGCCCAAAAAAGTATGGAAATGCAAGGGTATGCATTTTCCTACACTACATGTTAGCTAAAACATAATGGATTGTTGTAGATAGCATGCAAAGGATAACTTAATCCTTCTTCATGATTTGGCATGATGGATCATGATAAATTCTTGCACATAATTGAATTCATTCTTCTTGATGTCTTGCAAGCAAGGACATGATTGATGAAAGTGTAGTAACAATGCTACTAACTCTACCCTTGAATGGTCTTGATAGATTTTAGGATCTTCAATTTTCTCAATAGATTTTTTAGGATTTCAAATGGTGAGAATACTTTGTATTTATATACAATTCTTCTAATTTATCGCTAATCAACTACTGATAGCCAACAAATAAAATTAGATTTTTAAATAATACAATACTAACACCATCATACTTGAATTTGGGCCCAAAAGGGCTAGTCAAGGGTGTTGGGCATCCTAGACCAGACCTATCCTTGTTAGGGCCTAAAGTATTAGGGGAAAATATTAAATTTTTAATTATATTTCCATCATTTGATTTTCCTAATATACATTAGGAAAAATTTACATAAAAAATGGCTAAGGATGACATCATCAAGTTTTTGAGTTATCGAAAATCAATTAAAAGATGACATCAACCATGATGGTGACATCATCCAAAATAAATAAAAAGTTATTTATTTTATAAAACAAAACTTTCTAAAATCCTATGAATTAACTCATGATGGTTAATTTAACTCTACATATCCTATTCTATCTCATTCATCTTTCTAAATATAAAATATTCTTTTTTTTCTTAGATTTATATTCGTAAGTTCTATTATAGAAATTATTATGTTTTTTAAAAAATATTTTCATTCTTTAAACAAAAATATATATAAAAAACATTTCAAAAATATTTTAACAAAACTTTTCTTAAAAATATTTTAAAAATTTGGAATGAAATTAATGAGTAATAAAATTCATTTGTGCTTCTTATTTTATAAAATTATTTTTTATGAAACAAATCCAATCCATTTTCATTTTTCATTTGCTTTTGTAGGTTAGAGCATCATACAATCTAAATCTATAAAATCATAAATTTAAATATATATAAAATTATAAATATATAAAATCATAAATCTATAATATGAAACTTGATTTAATTATGCCGATAAGTGTTACACAGTCAAGGGTGAGGATGAGAGCACTCATTTTTTCTATGTAAATTTATAAGAAAAAAAATTAAAATACGAAAAAGCAAATAAAAAAAAAAATAAAAGCGAAAAATAAAGAAATTTGAAAAAACAAAAAAGAAATAAAATCACATGAACCAAAAAGAAATTTGAAAATAAAAAATAAAAACCAATTAGAAAAATAAAAAGTAAAACCAAAATGAAACTTGAAAATTTGAAAAATTGGAAGGAGAAAAAGTTGGAGAAAATCACCAAAAATTAGCAAACAAAAAAAATGGAAAAAATAAAAAATAAAAAATGATGAAAAAAAAAGAAAAAATCAAATAAACTATGGAAAAGGATATCCCTTGACTACTTTAGATATATATTTTTAAATATAAATATACTAGTATATAGATTTTATTATATAAAATAAAATATTAAGTATAAAATAAAATAGCTAAATCTATTTTTACTTTACCATTTTTTAAATAAAAACAAATAATCAAGAAAAGAAAGTGAACTTGAGTTTAAATTTTTTTAAAAAAATAATGGACTTGATTTTTTATGGAATTATAATAGAAACATGTGTCCCCACTTAACTAAGTAATTTATTATTTTTATATTTAAATAATTTGTACTATTTGAGATAATTTTTGCTTTTTTAGAGTTCCTGCCCATTTTTTATGTAAATTACCCCTAATGTTCATAAAATGAGTAATTAAATTCATAATTAGGTTCAAGAATATAGTGGGGGAGGAAAACCTAATGTGAAATTGTCAAAAGTGACAATTTTTTATGCTACAAATACGTAACCTAACCTTATCCATATCCTTGATTGAATCCTAACACTAATTGTAATGCTAATCAACCCTAAATCTAAGCTTTATCTTAGAATTATAATTGAACCCTAAACCTAATTAAATCCTAATCATAATCAAAACCCAATTTTAAATAATAATAAATACATAAATAATAATGTTATAGAAAAAAATTCTAAACTATATGATAAAATTAAGTGTAAATATAATTCTTAATTATATTTATTTATTTAAAATAGATATGTTAGTTTAAAAAATTATTTTTATGTGTAATAATAAGTTTATTATATTTTATTATTATTATTTTGTAATTTTAAATAAATTTTAGATATGCAGTTATTATGAAAAGTCTTTGTATATTTAGGTTGCTATATTTTTGTACAATAAAATCTTTAGTAAAAGCATTAACTTTATATTATTTCTTTATAGATATATTAATTTTGAATAAAATAGAATATGAATACTTTTTCCTTTTTGAAATGTTTTCAATTTTCTTAAAAAACATTTAATATTTTTTTAATATGTAATAGTAAATTTGGGATATTTGTTTTTTATTGAATTTTCTAATTTCTAATTTTAAATACATTAATTTAGAATTAAAAAAAAAAAATCATTTCTTTATAATTTTATTTCTATTATAAATCATTAATTTTCTTTTTACAATGACATGAAAAAATATTTTTCTTTTTTAAATATTTTTCAATATTTTTGAATTTAAGAATATTAATGTAGAAAGTTACCTTTATATGCAATAGTCAATTTTGAAAGCTCTTTCATATTTAATTTTTGAAATTTTAGAAAATCCTTTTTATGTGTAGTAATTTGATATATTTTTTAATATCTTATCTTTATATATCATTACTATTTTTTATTGGAAAAGATTACTTAAATATATATATATATATATCTTGAATATTGTTCAATTTAAAGTATATTAATTTAGAAAATTAGTTTTATATGAAATATTAAATTTAGATTATCTCTTTTATATTTAATTTTCTAAATTTTAGAAATTCTAACTATTTCACTTATTAACTTAGTTACTTTATTATAGTTACCTTATTGTCTCTACACCTCTATTACATTTGGTATCTACCATTGATAATGATAACTAACTTTTTTTTGTTAAATTAAAAACTATGAATGTTGAAAAACAATGTCCATACAATTATGACCTTTGAAAGTTTTTAGTTAATTATTTTATTTTCATCTTTTGACTTATAAAGATTTGGATTTATCTCCTTACAAATTGTACAATTATAAAGAGATAGATACTAATCTTTCTACTATTGTGTGCTATTTGTTCGAATAAAGAGATCAATAGAACATAAATGATACATTATCTCTCATCTCTTTAAAATAATTATCAAACATAAGTTATATCTTTTAAATCTATTTGGATTTGTTTGGAAAGGTTGAAGGAACATTCAAAGTAAATGCTCCAGTAGTTGTAGAGACAATTCTAGTTGTATTTCTATTGAAGATGAATTGCTTGGTAGATGCACAAGACAATTGAGAGGGGGGGTCAATCAGTTGAACATTAAAACATTCAATCCCTCATTGAATTTCAAACCCTTATCAAAATTTAAATCCTCATTAAGCATTATCAGAATATAAACATGTGAAACAACAATGAAAACACAACTATACACAAGAGAACCAAATTTACATGGGAAACCCTAAGTAGGGAAAACCCATGGTGAGGATTAGCTCACATTTATATGAATATCAACATTGAATACAACTAGGCTCACTATCAAGGGCTTATTGCCCAGAAAAGAAGAAAAGATCATTGTCGGTTGGCTCACTGCCAAGGGCTCACTACCTAGTAGAAAAAAGAATAGAAGAAATTTTTATCAATAGATTCACTATCTCAGAGAAATAGGGAGAATCCACCACTACAACCTTTGGCTCACTGCCTCTAGCAACTTCAAGCACATTAAAAAATGTAGACACCTTCTACTCACTACATCTAGAGTCATAGGCATTTAGGTTCGCACTTAGATCACCACAATTGATAAAATTTGCATCTCACACACCTTAAACATCTCCAACAACTCACCTTGTGTTTATACCATCCATGACCTAAACAATATTAATTAGGTTGGTCTTAAAGAAACATATGCACCTCAAATGTGCAACACCAAATAGGTTAGAACCAAACACCTCCACGGTGGAAAGAAGTGAAGGAAAAACTCACCAAGAGTTAAGGAGGATCTAAATCTACATTGAAATGCATCACCATGCTTTCATAAATAACAAACATCCTTTGAAATTATCACTAGCATGCCAAGTCATCCAAACCTATACAACATTGCAAGCAACCACATACACGCCTCTCTAGGTGTAGAAACGCCACACAAACCACGAGTAAACACTCCAAAACATTCCAAAAATATTTCATATCATCATAATATCCAATTTTCACCACTATCACAACCACTTGAAACTAAAGAACACATTCATTCTTTGCAAGCAAACACACTGCCACTGAACTTCAAAATTAGAATTGAACTTGCAGAGCAACTCAACACCAAAACCTCCAAGGAAAGATAAATACAAAGAATATAAGAATTCTCCCAAATCCAAAAGATAGGAACAACAATGTGGAGGAATGTAGAGCAATTCCATTTCTCCCAAACAACCTTCTTCATAGGAAAACACATTGTCAAACACATCTTCCACTACCACATGATCCAAAACCTGAAACTCAGGATATAGAAACTCTTACCACATTTGGTCATCATATCCAAACCACACAAGAATATCTTAAACCATAATGAAATGTAGAACACAACATGGAACACATCTCTATCACATTGCACACTCAAGATTTTATTCATTTTTTTCAAAAGAAATTAGAAACCAAGTGAACTAGTTGAATCAACAACACCAACACAACATATCTACAAGATTTTCAACATGAACAATCTTACCATCTACAATACCAACAATCTCCATATTGTTAACATCAATGACCAACTATTGGCATCAATGACTACACCTGCATATCTTCAACCATAAAGAAATGTGGAACACAACACAAAACACACCTCTATCACATTTCTCACTCTTTTATTCAAATAGTCTAAAAATCACTTGGAAACCAAGTGAACCAACTCCATCAGCAATACCAACAAAACATATCTACAATATCTACAACATCAATAATCTCCAACAATCTCCATACTATTGACGTCAACGATCAACTATTGACATTAATGACAACACCTACAACATACTCTCAACAATATCCCCCTTTATCAGTGATGGCAACACCAGCTTTGAAAAACCATCAACAACAAAAATAACTTTGCATTAAGTAGCACTCCCCTTACTGGGCCATATTGTATACTTCTTTTCACTATTCTCTCCCCCATTCTATTTTCTCCACAATCACCACTTTCTTTCCCCCCATCCGAGGAGTTCATCAATTAATCTTTCCCTATGTTTTTTAGATCATACTCTCCCCATTTAGCATCAATGGAAAAGGGAAACATCTTTCCCTTTGACAACACTTACTTCTCTTTAGGCAACACCAACAAGCAACTATACTCTCTGCATTACTCTTATCCATACAATTATCACTACTGCACACACTACACTCTCTTTTGCTTACTCTCCCTTAGGGACACAATATGTGCTCCCCTTGATTGCACCAAGCAAAAAAAAACCACTACTTGCTCCCCCTAAGAAGTAGCCTTGATTAGTTCAGGATCAAAAATGTATCTTGAAATACTTTCCTAGACAAATGCACCACTTATGCATCTAATTGAAAGGATGGGCAATAACCCTAGGTAACTTCTACCAAATATAATCAAATATATCTTTAGGAAGATCCTTTGTAAAAATATCAACAACTTGATCCTTTGTAGGCACATACTCCAACTTCACCTCATTCTCTGAAACCTTTTCTCTTAAATAGTGATACCAAGTAGAGATATGTTTTGTTCTTAAATTCACTACCAGATTATTTGAAATATTGATAGCAATTGTATTATCACACAAGATAGAAATAGATTCATCATATGATACTCTGATATCCTTCAATTCCTAATTCATTCACAAAACCTGTGTGCACCATAATGCTGCTACAATATATTCTACCTCTACAGTAGATAATGACACTGAATTCTACTTCTTACTCAACCAAGAAACCAACCTACTTCCAAGAAAGAAAACACCTCCACTTGTACTTCTTTTTCCATCCATACAACCTTCCCAATATACATCTATATATGCAATCAAGGAGAAATTAGTATCCTTAGGATACCATAAACCAAAGTCCGTAGTGCCCTTCAACTATCTAAATATCCTTTTAACTACTGCAAAATGTGACTCTAAGATCTTCTTGAAATATTGCAACAAAACATATTGCATGCATGATATCTAGTCTAGTAGTAGTTAGGTATAGTAGTCCACCAATCATTGATTTGTACTTGCTCTGATCAACCTTAGGAGATTCATCATTTTTCTTCAACTTACAACTAGTAACCATCGGAGTACACACTAGTTAAGAATCCTCCATTGCAAACTTCAACATTTTCTTGACATACTATGACTATGAAATGAAAATTCCTTTTTCTGATTGATTGATTCATAATGCAAGTAAGAAATACATCTCCCCACACATTGACATCTCAAACTCTTTTTTCATCTCATCTACAAACTTCTTGCGCATGCCTTAATTTCCTCCAAAGATTATGTCATCAACATACACTACCACAATCATGATTTTTTCTCCCTTAACCTTGAAGTAAAGGTTGTTATTTGCAGTACCTTTTTTGAATCCTTGCTACAACAAGTACTTATCCAACCTTGCATACCAAAATCTAGGAGCCTATTTGAGTCCATACAATTCCTTCTTCAACCTACACACCATATCAATATCATCTGATATTAATTAAAAACCTTTCAATTTCCCAATGTACACCTCTTCTTCTAACTCACCATTCAAGAATGCAAACTTGACATCCATCTGATATACTTTGAAGTATTTATGTGCTGCAAAAGAGAAAAAAATATTCTAATGGTTTCCATCCTTTCGATCAGAGAAAAAGTATCTTGAGAACATATTCCTTCTACTTGTGAGTAACCCTTACACACAAGTCTAGCCCTATTTTTGACAACTTTTCCATCCCCATTCAACTTGTTCTTGAAAAACCACTTATTTTTTATCACATTCTTATTTGCTAGTCTTAGGACCAATTCCCAAGTCTAATTCTTCTCAATCTGTTCCAACTATTTTTTCATACCCTTGATCCAATTCTCATCTTTGCATGCCTCAATTACTATTTTAGGTTCTACTTCTAAAAGAAAACAAAAATTTACTTGTGCATCTATCAAAACAACTTTTCTTCTAGTCAACACACCTTTTCTCTTATCTCCAATAATTTGATGTTCAAAATATTCTTCTGCACATACTTAGGAGTCTTAGGGATCTTTCTTAGATATTCTTCCTCTTCAACTATCATTTCTTTTTCTTTCTCTTCTTCCATTTCTTCTTCATTGCAAGGGGATTCATCAGATTCATATCCTTCTATGAATATAGAAGTCTGATGTGGTTCTTCATCCACTTTGACACTTGCACTTTCAACAATATTCTTCAATATTTTATTGTAGCACCAATAATATTTGCTTCTTGTAGAGTATCCAAGGAAGATTCCCTCATCAGATCTTGCATCAAACTTTCATAAGTTTTCTCCATCTATTCTGATATAACATTTACTTCCAAACACTAAAATATTTCATAGTAGGAGGTTTTCCATACCATAACTCATAGGGAGTCTTTGAAATTTTCACTCTTGCTTGACCTCTATTAAGTATGTAAATTTCAATATGAATAACTTCTCTCAAATAGACATCTGGTATATTTTCTTCCTTTATCATAGTTCTTGTTGCTTCTTGAACAATTCTATTCTTTCTCTCCACAACTCCATTGTGTTGAGGAGTTCTAGGGGCTAATAAATGTCTCTTTATTCCATGATCTTCACAAAAAAATGTTAAACCCATTGGAGGTAAACTCACCACCTCTTTTCAAACCTTAAACACTTTATTTTAAAACTCATTTCATTCTCAACCATAGACTTAAATTCTTTAAACTTATCTATATCTACTGATTTTTCTTTAAGAAATGTCACCCAAGTCATTGTAGAATAATCATCAATTAACAACATAAAATACTTGTCACCATGAGAGATTCTTATTATGGTGGTTCCACATAGGTTTGTATGCACTAACTCGAAAGGTCATGTGATAGAATATTCTTTATTCTTGAACCTCTTCTTTGTTATCTTTCCAAATTTACATTCCTTGTAAATTGCATTGATAGGCTTTGTAATCTTTGGTAGATCTTTCACAACATCAATAGAATTGATCTTTGCTAGCTTGTCAAAATTGATGTGACCCATTCTTCTATGCCATAGCCAACTATCATTGATTTGGGGCATAAAACACTTAGCACCAGTACATTTGAGTTCATAAACATTAGCTTTCATCGTTGTCCCTACAACAACCAAGGTTTTGGATCTTCCTCTTTTGATTTCACAATTGTCATCTTGAAACATCAAATTGTATCCTCTGGTACTAAGAAGATTATGTTGGAGACCCTTAACATTAAGAACATCATCTATTTTATGCTTGGAATGAAAAAAATTGAACCCTTTCCATAGATCTTAGTAGATGCATCATCACCAAACATAACAAGACCACCATCATACTTCTAAAGTTTAATAAACTCATTTTATCACCTATCATATGACTTGACTATCCGCTATCAATTATCCAATAATTTCTTTCTTCTCTTGCATGAAAGGAAATCACCATGGTTCGTTCAATGTTATGACCTGCTTCCAGGGCACTTTCCTTCATACATCTTTCATAATTAGTAGAATTAGTTCCAACATTTAGAGCCATGAACAAGCATTCATCACTATCATCATCAAGATAGTTTGATTCCTCATCATTAGATACACCATTGTCTTTTTCAACATAATAAATCTTCTTGAAAAAATTTCCTTTATGATCCTTATGCTTGTCATTTGCAACTTTGATTAGACATTTAGAAGTATAATGACCTATATTTCCACAATGATTTAAACATTTAAAGGGTAACTTACCTTTGTACTTTCTAGTACCCTTTTTTAGTCTCTTTACGAAATTTTCTTCCACCTCATGAAGATCATCTATATTTGATTCATCACCCTTCTCTACCTTGCCGGCTTTAAAGAAAGTTTCTTTCTTTGTAGCATATTGAAAAAACTCTCTTAATTCATTATAAATTAAATCATCAAACATCTTATCTCTAGAATATTGGTCTAAATTCTAAGCTTCTTCAATAGCAAAATTTTTAGAACTTTAAGTTTTAGGAAGAGTTCTTAATACCTTTTTAAAAACCTCACTTTATTCTAGCTTACCACCAATACCGTTGATGGCATTGACCAATTCATCCACTCTAAGCATGTAGGCTATAATATCTTCATATTTAGACATCCTCAGGGTTTCATATTTATCTTTGTAATTCAAAATCTTCTCTTGCTTGACCTTGTCATCTCCTTCATAAATGCTTTCCATGTTTGTCCAGATCTCTTTAGCAGTTTTCAAGCTTATCACTTTCCCAAGTTTTGAATTAGAAAGTCCACTCAATATAGCATTTCTTGCTTTTTCATTCTTCTCATAATCCTTGATTTCATCATCATTTTTCAAACCAATATCAAGCATATTATATCCTTGTTCAATTCATTTCGAGACACAAAACCTAAGAGAGACCAAAAAGGATTCCATCCTAGCTTTTTAGTAAGCATAATTCATTCCATCGAACATAAGAGCTTTGGAACCCTTCCTGTGCGCCATCTGGACCTACTTCAAGTGGTTAATATTTCTCCAAGGAACCACAACTCTGATACCAATTGTTAGATGCATAAGACAACTAATAGGGGGGTTAAGTTAGTTGAACATTAAAACATTCAATCTCTTATTAACTTTCAAACCCTTATCAAAATTTTAACCCTCATTAAGCATTAGTAGAATGTAAACATGTGAAACAACAATGCAAACACAACTATATAGAAGAGAACACCAGATTTATGTGGAAAACCCTAAGTAGGGAAAAACCATAGTGATGAGTAGCTCACATATATGAATAACAACACCAAATACAATTAGGCTCATTGCCAAGGGCTCA
Source organism: Sequoia sempervirens (assembly GCA_007258455.2). Taxonomy (NCBI): domain Eukaryota; kingdom Viridiplantae; phylum Streptophyta; class Pinopsida; order Cupressales; family Cupressaceae; genus Sequoia; species Sequoia sempervirens. The sequence continues at coordinate 173,448,972 of VDFB02000008.1, read as the reverse complement.
CTTCCCAAAAAGAAGAAAGGATCACTACCAGTTGGCTCACTGTCAAGGGCTCGCTGCCTAGAAGAAAGAAGAATTTTGTGAAGTGAACGATACTGCATTGAGATACTTTACTTTCAAAATGTTGCATAGTATGACTTATCATCTATGCCTTTATGCATTCACTAAATATGAAGAACCTCCATCTTATATTTCATTGAACTTGTTTCCTTGCTTGACAATATCATAGCAAGGAAAACCACTCTAAGAAGAAAATGATAACAAACATGGATCAATCCCAACCCACAATGAAAAATCAATAGCCTTTGCAACTCCAGAAAATGGATGTTAATTTTAGCTTGACATCTACAACCCTATTGTATCTATATTGTAGGTAAAAATAGGAAGCAAACGCTATGACATCAGTTGTTCTTCCATGACTGTAGAATATTAACAATGCTTACTATTGTTGAATGTTGATTGTTTCCTTTTATATACCCAACACCACTCTTCCACCACCCTGCTATCATGACTCTTCCATTACTATCCTTACACCACTACCTTGCCAACATGACTCTTCTACTATAGTCAGTTACATGTTTGACACCTTCACATTTAAACAATCAACAAGGATGTCAATTTCAATCAAAATAATTTTTTATCGACACAAGCCTTTTCTACCACTATATAATGCCTCTTGGAATAACCAAACTAAATGGAGTGTTCATTCAATGTATCATTGGAATAAATAACATGTGTTGTGGTGCTTAACTATGTTTATCCAGCACTTATGGTTTGACATCTTTTGTAAAGGTTGGTCTCCATTGTTAGGTAGGATTTTCTTTCCTCTTCATATTCTGGGATCTTTTCCAACATCTCTTTGACAAACAACTAATGTTGCAACTTCTCTATGATAATGATAAAACCTATATAGGTGGCTGGTGTATCTTACAATTTTGGACCTTTTTTTTACATGTGTTGTACTATATCTATCGGCTCTTGCTTTTCTCCTTGAATTGATTTATTAACACCTTAAATATCTTGAAGTATTTCTTTTTAATTTATTTTTCTCTATGCTTAAACTATGCCACCAAATTTTTTGAATTTCCTTATTAGTTTTGAAATATGGAAGAAAGTACCAATAGACAACCAAAAGTTGCTATCAACATCCCTATGCAAATCAAAGAAAAAATATGCTCTAATATTGTTGGGTCCAAAAATTACTTGGATTTTACATGGATTTTGATTGCTAGAAAGGAAAAGGCAATAAAACAAAAACTATTGACCTGCGAATTGCTACAACAATAAAACTAAACTTTACTTATCTCATGACAATTTGATTACATATGCCTTTGTTTTTATGGAGGTCTTGAAAGAATATGAGGATGCAATAAAATTAAAATAGATAAAAAAAAAATAGATTTAAAACTATGAAAACAACAGAAAGATAAATTAATTCCTAATTTATTTTTCTACAAAAAAACTTGTAGTTTTTTTCCTTCTCGTATGGGAAAAATTATTCATATATTCCAACACTCCCCCTTAATTTTGATTCTTATATGCTTTTGCATTTTTACTCTTCCAATTTTATCTTTGTAAATATTTGTAATTTCTTCCTCTTTTTGATGGTTGCAACAAGTCTTCAAACTTATTCAAATGATACCTTCAAACTATCTTCAAGACCTGTGAATGTTTCCTCAAATTTCTCTCCAATTGATGTGTTAGTCCTTCAAACTTTGATTTTCAAATCTTCAAAATTTCAATCTGGAAGTTCTCTTTTTTGCGAACTCACTATCTGTAGCTTTCCATTTTTTTGACATCTTAAAAGACTTAAACCTCTCTTGATTGCTATCTTCTTTTCCATATGAACATTTGTACTTGAACAACCTTTTCAACATACCTATGATTTGATGCCAATTTGATCCAAAAATCCATCCACAATTCAACTGCATGCATCCTGTCATAGATTCACTTTTGCACTTCCTTTGCCAACACATCTTTACTAAATGATTTCTCAAACCACAAATTTTGCACGGATGTAGATCCCAACACATATATTCTGTATGCCCTTTCCTACTACAATGAAAACATTCGACACATTCCATTCCTTGAACAAATTTTCTTGTACATGTATCATTTCGTTTACCTATGATATATCCAAGACCTTTAAATTTTGGTCTCATAACAGGCTCAATCGGCTCTTTGATTCCTTGCTCATGTTTTCCTAATCCTTGTCCATTGTATCCCATTCTTTTCATTATTTTCAAACCAACATTGTTCTTATTACAATTAACATGATTTACATATTCAAACACATCATCTTTACATTTTTCATCAAAAATAATATTAGCTATATCACACAAACCACTTAATTTATCAACTAAACAATACAAATCTTTTGTACACCACATGCAACATCACATACCAATGACTTTGATTCATTTTTTGCTTTCAATTTTGATAATTCCTCATTTTGTGACCAATTTTGTTCTTTAAACAACTTTAGCTTTTCTTCAAAATATTTTATTCTTTTTCTTGATCTCCTCAAACAACTTTAATTTTTCTTCTAACTCTTCATTCTTTCTTTTAACATTACTCAAATTCCTTTTAAAGATTCTCAATTTCACACAAATTTTCATTATCTTTCTTTTCCAAATTTCTTTAAATCTGCTATCAATTCTAAGTTACAACTTTTCAATTTCAGGAACTCATCTTTCAAACTATCTTTTTCATGTATTAAACTTTCATTTTATTTTTTCACCCTTTTGCCAATCTTTCCAATTGAAACAAATGTTTCATCTTTTTTTATTCAAATAAATTTACTGTGTTACTGCAATCGATTAATGACTTCACCTCACCAATTCTTCACACTTGACACCTGTTATCTCCTTTGTGGCAGCTATGATTACCAAATGTTTTACTACAGCATCTGCCTTAAAACAATTTTCAACGCTCTCTTTTTCCTTCAGGCGACTTTATGATTTAATTTCTACACCCCTTTGATGGCGTCTTTCTCCCATATGGCATTTATAATATCTTGGCAACGGCTCCTCCAGCGATTCACGATCTCCAAACGGCTCTTTTCTGATCTCCTCAAAACAACGATTCAAACTTCAAAACGGTGGCCATTAAAACCTTTCTTTGCAACAACGATACAGTTTTATTTCTGCACAACGATTTTATGGAACAGTGGCTTCAACACTTTTGAAATCTTTCGTGGTTGTGATTTGGCTTTATTTACGCTCCTCTGCACCTCAAAGGCAGCTACAACTTCAACGATCTTGATCCTTGATGATCTCCTCCTCTGCAATCAGCGATTCAAATGGATCTTTTACCAGCCTTCAGACTATGCTTATTTTTGTGTCCTTTCAACTGCCTTCAATTTCCCTAGATCTTTCTGCTCTGATACCACTTTGCTATAAAGGCAAAGGCAATAAAACAAAAACCAGTGACCTGCGAATCGCTACAGCAATAAAACTAAACTTTATTTATCTCATGATAATCTGATTACATATGCCTCTGTTTTTATAGAGGTCTTGAAAGAATACGAGGAGGAAATAAATTAAAAATAGCTACAGAAAAAACAGCTTTAAAACTATGAAAACAGCAATCTTCTCGTATGGGAGAAATTATTCGTTTATTCCAACACTGATGTTGTATGCTACTTCAACCAACATACAAAAGGAGGAAAATTTGATATTTGGTACGTATATCCATGGGATGTCATCCACATATTTTACTCAACTTGCAATTTTCCCATTCTTAAATATATTCCTACAATGCTATGAAGTTGATTTTACACAATTATTCACTACTAGTAATATGCGATGTATCTCATTCACAACAGAAATAGTGTAATAATGGAGTATGGTGGTTCTTTTTAACTAATATAGGCATCCTGTTCTTGATTTATCAAGATGAATTTTGACATTCTACAATATTTAATGCTTGATGATTCATAGTTTTTTTTTCTACAAAATATACTCGGGGATAATTTTCCTCCACAGTTACAATTTTTTGATTTCTCCCTAACCTTAAGAGTAGCCTTCTTTTGACATGATTGTTTCACATTTACATCTACTCGTGATGTGTTATACATTGGCAAGCATGACTAAAACTAATTGTAACCAATTTTTAAAATTTATTTTTACTTAGGACCTTTTTATCAGGCTTATACTTATAACCAATAACTCTTAATGTAACATTTTTATACATTTCAAAGAAAACTGGTCCAACAAATGATTATTTTGGATGTATCTATTAAACCCAAGGATAGGAAAACACCTTTGGTCAGCTTACTGGTGTATGATGGAGTTGATCATGCTTAATTCTGTTGTCATTGTGTAGTCATCATCTAAATCAGACGAGGTTGCAGGATTGATGCAAAAGATAGAGGAGACGAAGAAAATGGTTAGGTAAGCTTAAACTGGTTGCATCCTAGTATTATTTCTTAGCATCTAAGTGTCTCACATGATTTGACTTTCACGGAGAACAATTTCATTCTACTGTTGGTGTTAGGAGTTTAAAGGGGGAGGAACTGTCTTCTTTGAATCTTCTTGAGTTGGAACAATTGGAGTGCCAGATTCAACAAGGAATGAAAAGAGTAAGAGAGAGAAAGGTAACTCTTTTCAAATTAATGGATATTGATTTTTTTTAAAACAAATATATTTTACTTAAAATTATAGAAGTGAATCTTAAAACATTAAATGTATTAATATAAAAATGAATTATATGTGGTGATAAACATAAAAATCAAAACATCATTAAATAACTTTGATCCAAAATTTATTTTATAATGTAACACCCCATGTCAGTTGTGACATCTAGAATATCCATTTTTCAATTTAATTGATTACTATTGGACGCTGTGACAGAACCATCTTGTGGAGGAACTCCAACAGAAGGTAAGAGCACTATTTAATCACTTTTTAATTTGAGATTACATGTATAATAAATATTGTACATTCTTATCTAATTATTTCTTTCTTAATCTGTAGATTAAGACATTTTTATTTATTCTGACTCTCAACTGACTTATTGTTGTAATAATTCAGAGCATAGAGTTACAAAAAGATAATGATGTACTACACAAAATGGTATGTCCAAAAACTTACGTCATTTAGTATTGTATTCATCATTCTATAGAATATAATTGTTTATTATATAGACGCAGCTCTCTCAAAGGAGGACATATGTAGAGAGTATTATGAACAATAATGTTAGAATGTCATCAACTGGAATATCGACCAACACTTGGCAGCAAAGCATTCTGCAACCATGGCAGGGGTAGATTCTATTCTTCCATTATTTGGGGCTTAATAAACGTAGTGTCGATTATTTACTTTCAACGTTTATTCTTGGAATTTTGGCTTTGAAATGCACATTTAGATTGTTTTACTATCACTTGAGAAGGAAATCATCAGCGAATTGTTTTTTTTTTTTCAGAAATAATTCATCGACATGGTTACCTGAGCAGGAGCATCGTCCCACCGATTGCAAGGATGGCAGTGATCCAAACCATTAATATATAATAACAAAATGTGTCGTATTTTATTGTAATTATTTGATATAATAAAATAAGTAGTTTTGGATGGTTTCAATTTATAATTGAGCCAAATGGTCGTGGAGAGATGTCGCTTTAGATGTCTAAGTCATATATTTAAATTTCAAATAATTATAGGGCCCTTAAAATACAATTAGTGCCTACCTTATAATTTGAAGTTAATGCTTAATGACCACTATTTTTTAAAACTTAATTTAAATAATTACTAATGTTCAATATTATATTCTTTTCTTCTTTAAAATACTTGAGGTCATCATATATAATTTTTTATTTATATAAAAAATTCATTGAAACTATTTCTATTCGTGTATCACATGAAATTTGGTCATATTTATTATAATTATTTATCATAAAGGAAATAATTTTTCATGGGTTTATGTTATAGTTGAGGGGGACACTTATGGATAGATATGACACTTTTAGATGTAGAATAATATATTTTTTTTCAATTATGAGTACTCACAAAGCATATGATCATTGCTAGTGCTTAATCTTTCTAACTATTATATATGTTGACACTATTTTGAATTTACTCTTTTTATGGCTTATGACTTCATAATTATAAACCTCATTAGTAGCAATAATTAGTGTGAAAAATGTAAAGTTAAGGCTTCATGTGGGTTTTGTCTTTGAGTCATGTCTCCTTGTCTATCTCTATGCTCTTTATGTAAAATTCTCCTTATACCCATGTTCTTAGTCTAGTGCAAATGTTGCTTGGTCTTGACATTTTTACCAAGATCATAATTTGTAATTGTGGCCAACTATTTGTTTAAAGACAACCTTGATTCAACCAAGTGATTGTTTCAATGGTGCCAAGGATTCATATTTTCTCCCCAAACTTTTATGTTTTTGAATTAAAGTGCTTAGTTTACATGTGTCCATTCATAATTGGTTTAATGGACATTCCTCTTTGCAATGGAGAATGGATTATGTTTGTAATCCCTTCACCTTCCATCACTTAGTAAACCTTAATTAGTGTCAAACTAAGCCATTGTTAAGTGCTTTGTGTCCTTTTTGGCATTGATTGGTTGGTGGCTATTACTTTATTTATGAAATGGTGAAAAGGGGGTTGGATGTGTTCTAGGTCCTAAATGAAAAGAACCTATGATTGAAAGGGGCCCTTTCCCACTATTTCATTAAAAAGGGAGATCAACAAGGTTGATAGATTGACTATCAATCATGAAAGTGAGCCAATTAGACTTGGATCTCCTTATTTTGGGGGATTGGAAATGGATTAAAAATGGATTAGAATTGATTTTCCCTCATTAACTTAATTAGACTATGTGACCTAATACATAAAATGCCAGATCCCGACAAATAATAGATTCAAACAATAGTTTGTAAGCAGATCTAGGAAGTTCAAAATATTATGTACCTATCTTAAAAAGTTGGTTATGAGCTGAATATGAGGATTGGGGTGCCTAGGGGGGCATATGAGTCTCTGATAGGGTGTCTTGATTTATTTTTGGTTCCCTTAATGATAGATATGAGCTTCTGATTTCCATTTGCAAAGTTATCAAAATGTTGTGAGATGATTCTATAGGTTAGTTTCCATGTCTTGACAAGATTTAGGGTTTTGAATGCAAAAATGCACAATTTTTCTTCAATCTTTCTTTAATCCTCTTTAAACTTATAACCTGCACATTCAAAAATAGAAAATGTTGGGACATTTTAGGGGTTTGCCTCAATCAAAGCACATGTAAGTGTTTCCACTTCCGCAATGGCAATGGCAATGATAATAAGATAATTGAAAGTAAGGAATGATGAAATCACAAAGTGTTGCAACTCACCACCCTTCAATGACGTCGTTGAAGGACTATCGTCATGCATATCACCTCAAGGTCTTGGATCATGCTTGCTTGATTTGATTGAATGCTTTGGAGACCTAAAAAAGTGTTCTAGCCTTCACAAAACAATGACAAGATTAACACACATATTCTTTGAGATGATGCTTGTATCTTGAATTGATGTAATAATTCTCTAAAATGTTGCTCTTGAATGATCTTGACAATATTTTTTTCTCATGAATACTTGTTAGTTCTTGTTAGATTTCAAATGATGCAAAGACTAGGTATTTATTGGCATTTCTCTAATTTTCTAAGAATTATATTTTGATAGCCGAAATTTAAAATTTGAAATTTGAATGTTAAATTGGCCACTTTGACATATTAGAAATTGGTCTTGTGTAGAATAGGGAGATTGGACGTATGGGTCTTGGACCTATTTTCTAGGGCATAATGTATCAGGGGAAAAACATTAATTGATTGTGCAGTTATTCAATACTTGCAATTTGTCAATGAAATAAAGAAAAATAGGGTAAGCTATCCCAAAAGGTAGATCTAAAGAGGGACAAATGGGGTCTTATCTTTCTTCAAATCATTAGGAAATGAGATCCACATCAAAAATTGATTAACAACCCTTAGGAGAGTCAACCTAAGATGTGAATCTTCAAATTTCCCTTTTTGCTAAGATGGGGTTCTAGACAAAGTAGTATCTTAGGGAGACAAATTTGAAATAGAAAAACAACTCTAAACCTAGATTCATAAACTACAATGAAGGGATTTATCATAAAATAGAAAGAAATAGTATACTTTCTAGAAAAATTGAAGGTAATAAATGTTGTACACCTATTTAAACTTGTTGTTTCTACAACCCTAATAGGGACTCATTCGCTCTATGGAAAATGGGTCATGGTATACTTTCTCAGATGAATTTGAATAAGAAACTATAGCTTATGAATTATGAAAGCTTGTTGCTTTTGTAACCCTAATATGGACTCATTCATCTTATGGTGAATGGGTGTTGGTAGGCTCTTCTAGAAAACATTCCTTCCTATAACTTGAAATCCCCACTTTTAGATCTAGATCTATCAATAATATGCAAAACAAATTTGATGTCTGTTGGTGGATAGGGGTTTTCCTAGGTCAAACCCCAAGTTTGGTAATTAAACCTTGATGATAAATGAAAATATGAAACATGAAATTTGTGTGTAATCCTAACCTTAAGTGTGTCTAAGATTAAGATCTCTAACAATGCAAAGAACCCCACCCAAATGTGTTAGAATAGGATCCTATAATGAAACATGAACAATGCAAAAGACCTACTTTACGAGACCTCTAATCCCCTTAATAAGTCATAAATCTAAATATACCTCACTTTAGGTTGAAAATAGAATGATCATAGAAAATGGGATCACTTAGGAAACAAGTCGTTAGGCTTAGTTGAGTCTCATAGTGCTTCTCCCAAAACCTAGAATCCATCATGATTCTCCATAGGAATCTATCAACAATTCTTCAATAATGCTTGATTGTAGACAACAAAATGAGCTTGAAGACCTAAAAAAACATTATAATGTTGCTTCAATACTTCAATCTTTCTTTCTCCTTGAATATGAATGCTTGATCTCATGAAAATTGCTTAGATTCTTCTCTCTCTAGTTGAAATATAATGAAAACAACTTTGTATTTTTACATAACTTAAGATTTTTTCAAAATTCAAATATCACAAGCTGACATCAAATCATGTATTTCAAATCATTAAAATACCATAAAAAATATATTTTAAAGAGGGGTCCTAGGTCTAAGTGAGGATCCATTTGCCATGTGGTGAACAAGTCCTAGACTACTTACTTAGGACACACATCAAACAAGGTGAAATGTGTTGTGCCTATAGCACACATGCCCCATTCAGATCGGGGACATCCTCTTTCCTTTTTTCCTTCACCAGGTCATTTTCACCTTTGCCTCATTTTGTGTGCCCCTGTTTCTGAGCTTAATATGGTCACATACTATAAAGTCATCACATTTCAATTGACCAAATTCATCACCACAAAATCTGTTAAGTCATTTTCCCTTATAGGTTTAGACCTATGGGTTTCCCTTGGCTATTTTCCTTTGCACCCATGGAACTTAGCATACCTGCATTTGTGAGTTTCCATTTGTGGGACACCATCATTGCTTAGCCACTGGCTAGTGGAAAAATCCCAACATCCACCCACAAAGTGGGTCCTACATCATCTACTACCATCCCACAACCATGCCAAATTGGGTTTTCGCAAACCCATCTACCTGACCCTCCCCCATAGGTAGAATTTATGGCATGCATTAATGATTGATATGCCTATAAAGGGGGGGTTGAATGTGTCATTTTCACCCCTAATTTTCAAATTTTTAACAATGAACCAAGAGCTCTAGCCTACACAAGATCCTTTATCAGATTTAGGTCACATTTTCTTTACATTCACACACAATCTTAAAGGTAGGTGCACATCATTCATTGTTGTGTGATTAAATTCTAAAATATTAGGGTAGAATGATGTTAAAATCTTTGAAAGAGGAACCCTAGTTCTCCCTTAGTGGTCCCATCAAATGTATGTAGCCTCAGTTCTGCACCTATAAATTGCCTCAAACATTCGAAACCCTTTGTGCCATTTAAAAATTGCAAAATCCATGGTTGCCTTTATGCGAAATCCCATCCTATTGTCACTGTCCGTCAAGTGGCAAGGAACTCCCTATGGCCTACACCATTGACATTGCCGCCCTTGTTAAAATTGGGCAATCTTGGAAAATTGACTAAGTCCTTGTCCTTTTGTGAGAATATGCATGCAAGATTCCACCCATAGGCTACCACCTCCCCATCACCGTTGTTTAGCGGCCAAGTCTTCATGACTCACTATAGTGCGGAATACTCATTTATCTTCACCGTTGAGTAGAGAAAACCCATCAACTAAGAATTAACTAAGTCTAAACACCCATGTGGGATGCTACACTTGGTTCGCCACCCTTAGATTGTTGTTATTTAGCAGAAAAGTCACCCTGTCCACCTGCATTGTGGACTCCATGCTCATCATCACCTTCTCTATCTTCGAGAGTTTTCCAAACTAAAAATGCTAAGTCAAACTTGTATGAGAGTCAGCCCCTGTAGGTGACCATGTGTGGATGGCCCCTACTTTGTTGTCATTCCTTAACAACAGAATGTTCATTCCATTTTGCATGGCAGGTTCCGTAGGAGTGGTTTCCCTTTGCAGATGTTGGAAACCATCAATGCCAAAATATAAGTCTAGGAGCTTCAAGTGGGCCTGCCTATGCAGACCACCACCTATGGACTGCTGCCCCTCCAAGGCTATTCCTTGATGGTAAAAATTCAACAGTAGCCCAATGAGTTCTCTCCACACATCCCAAAGCATTAGAACTCTAATACACAATGCTAAGCATCCAAGCCCTCCACGGGTCGTGCAATGCGAACTTCTACATGCAGGTCGCCATTCCTTGAATGCCCCTCTTTAATGACTGAACTTCAAATGATAGTCTACCTAATGGTGCCTGCATAACCTGAACCTCCAAGAGCATCAAAGTATAGTTTACTAACCCCAAGTGCCAAATGACTTTTCTCCGCACATGCTTAACTATTCCTTAAGGGATTTGCCCCTAAAACAAACCATGCAAAATTTCTATTTCTGGTGGCTATCTGTGGGTCTTCATGGCCTTGGAGCCATTTCCTCACTACCATCACCCTAACGGCTTCTGCCTAGGGGAAATTCCCATCCCTGGGCCCTCATTCACCTAAATGATCCAAATGAACTCCAAATGTAGAACGATGATGAATTTCATGATCTTTTAAGAATGTATAAATGGATCTAACCCTTGATTTGCAAGATTTGATTGAAATTTTCCCTAATTTATATGTAAACATAGTTATTTCATCTCTTTGATGCAAGATTTATGGAACCTACCATGGGTCCACGAAGGAGGCCTATTGAGAAATCCGATCAAGGGAAGAAGCTTGCTCGCATGCTAAGAGGGAAAGATGAAAAAGACTAATTGAAGTATCAGTTTCATGAAGTAGAGTGTACCTCAAATCTCTCCTCCACTTGGGACATGGTATTAGATACAAACCTAGGACACGTGGATATTGATGAGTTTAGGCAAATGGTGATGGTTAACCCTACCATAGAAAAAACACACAAGATCAAGGAAAGTGGTCTCGCCAAGGTGGCTGGCTTTCCTCCTTCATTAATTGCTCTAGAGTTGGTCATGACTTGTTGGAAATGTTATCATTCCAACATGAAAGATATTGATAAATATGGGAGGGTATTGGAAGACTTGTTTGCTAGATCTATTGGCAAGACATTCCACATCCCCACATTTGATCAAATGGAAGAAACGAAGAAGGAATTTTCTGAAAAACATGTGGAAGTAGGACCCTCTTGGGTGAAAAACAATAATCAACCAACATTGGTTGAAAGGAAAGAGGGGTAGTACTAACAAAGTACCCCAAGAGCTATTAAAGACTGATTTCTTTGAAGAATACCATGATCTGGTTACTCTATTGAATAGAGTAATGGGCCTACCAACTGTTTCACTCTTTGAGGAATGTATGTTCTATTTCATTGAAGAGATCATCCAAGGAGAAACCAAGTTCCATTGGGATTGTAAAAAAATATTTTGGCACCCGAATGTCTTTCTAACCCTTCTAGGGTTTCTCACCTAAAAGGGGAAATATGGGCCAAAATGCAATGTATACATTCAAAGATTAATGTTATGATGGACACAATATTTCATAATTATTATGTATAAATGCAATAAATTGAAAAATAAATGATTTATTGATGCAAAACTAGTGAAATGTGAAGTGCTAGAAAACACAGTGTGATATGAAAAATGATGAAAATCAATGCAATAAAGAATAGGATAAAGATGATGAAAAAAACATGTGTACCTAGAAATTGATGGAGAGGAAAATGGAGATTGCAGAGACATGTAAAATTCTAGAAAACTTGATTTTTGATCGAATTGGGACACTTATGCCAAGATGGGTGACTTATTCCTAGATTAGGAAAACTACCTAGGAAGCCATTTCTATCAAATGGTTATTTGAAACTATAAAAATTATTGAGAAACCAGTGCAATAGGACTAAGTTTCCACTATGGGTGACTTAGTCCATGTTGGATTTTCTGCAAGTCTGAAAGTGGAAATGAAATCCCACAGTCTGCACTAAGTTTTTTAACGGAAACTCAAATATGAATATGCAAAATACCTACAAAAAAAAATAAAAAATTGATTTCTAATGGGGGGTTTCCCTTGGTCAAGCCCTAGTTGGTATTTAAACTTTATAATAGATACAATCTACATAAAACCCTAGCCCTAAGTGTGTTTAAGACTAGTAAGTGAAAATAGGATGCAACCCTATTCTAATGTATAGGAATAAGATACATTTAAATGGATTTAAAACAATGCAGGAATCACCTTGAGAGATACCAAATCACATTAGAGATGAATCTAAATGACATGCAAAACCTAAAATCTTAAGATAGAGATAAAATGGAAGATGTAATCACTTTGAAAACAAGTCTTTAGGATTGATTTGATGGCTAGTTGCATCTCCTCAACCTAGATTTCTCCATGATTCACCATAGGCATCCATGATCAACCCTTTGCAATGTAAGATATTGAACAAAAAGTGAGCTTGAAGACATGCAAAAACCCTATATTTCTACCCTAAAGCTTCAACTTTGTTGTAGAAATACTAATGAATCTTCTTGTGAAAGATATTTTTCTGTTGAATCTTGAATTTGCTTTGTAAAAATGACTTAATGTTATGAAAAAATGACCTAAAAACATGTATTTATAGGCATTAACACTGAATTATTCATTATTTTAACTTCATAGGCTAATATTCCTCAAGAATTTGAATTAGATTGGTGATTTTCCTACTCAAAAGTGAAAAACACCTAAAAAAGGACTAAGTCACCACCCTGGGTGACTTAGTCCCACCAGGGATTTTTAAGGTGGGTTTTGTGAGATTTGAATGGTTTGAATGTTTCTTGTTGGGATTTGTATAATTTTTGAGTGGAATAGGCCTTAAAGTCCAAAATCATGAGCATTAGGAGCCTATAAATGTAGTTTTTACGGGGTGATTGATGTATGGGTGCCTAAAATAGGACCTAATTAGGCCACAAATTGTACTTCTGCAAAGGAGTACAATTTTTGTCTGCATGGTTAGCCCCCACTTTAGTGCCCATATGACTCTACATGCATATCTAATCTAATGGACTCTAAACAAAACACTTTACTTCATAAAAGGATACTCATTCAAAAGATGGAAGAATGGAGCCCCCAATGTAACTTTATCTACAAAACCACAACATTAGGTACTGCATCCTTCAACACATTCATTAGTTGTCCAAAAATCCTTTTATCTAACTTCTAGAAATCAAATTAGAGGGTAGATGTATGCACCCCCTTGATTCCTATTACTTTATAGAGGTGGAATCAAGGTAGCAATCTAGCCTCATTGTATAAGGAACATCATACCGTAGGACATTTCCAAGTACCATGTCACATAACGATAGAAAATTGATGATGCTGGGTGCAGAATGATGATTTCAATGCATTGAACAATGTCAAAAATAGAGTTCCCTAGCTCTCATTATGGTGTTTTGAATAAAAAGTACTTTATTAATGTTGAAAAGAAGAAAAACCCTATTTTGATGCATAAGGTGAAAAAGAATGAAAAGAGTTAAAAGAGGTGAAAGTGAAGTATTTTTCACTTACTATTTCATTTTACCTTCTTTAAGTGTGAGAGTGATGAGTGAGATGGAAAAATTCCAAGCATACGAGATTACAGGTCTGCACAATTGGATGTTTTCTTGGACTAGGTGGCACATGATGAGAGCCAACATGAGGTGAGTCGATTATGCTAGCTATGTTATGTGTTTATGCAATTATTTAATGATTTTTATGCATATCTAGGGTAATTTAGGATCTTGGAAAAGAAGTTGACAAAGTTTCCCTTTTTTTTGTGAAGTGTCCCATTTGTTCGCAAAGTGTCCCATTTCTTTGCAAAGTGTCCCATTTCTTTGTGAATTGTCCCAAAAGAGTTCTAGAGTGTCTAGGGCCTTTAGGAGAGCACATTAGTTGAACTTGAGTACACTTTCATGATGATTAATGTAGAAGTTAAAGATATTAGATGAGTTTTAGAGCATATTGTTGTGATTTTGATAGGTACCCACATAATCACGGCAATGACGAGGAGGGAGATAGTTGAGATTTTGAGAGATCTAGCCCCATCCCTGTCAGTAGAGGAGATAGAGAATCTTCAGGCCATAGGAATCTATTGGTGTACCTTATTCCTCTCATGAGGTTCCACAATGCCATGCTTATGGCTCTCTATGCGCACTAGGACACAAATACATGTACATTTCATCTGCTGACAAGGGAGATAACAATCACCTTAGAGGACATTCACTGTATTCTATGTGTTTCAATTTGGGGAGAGCGGGTACATTTCTATAGATACCACACCTTCCATGAGTAGAAAGCCAATTTACAGTACTGTCTAGATGGTCCAATTCATGATTATTGGGTGAGAGGGTGGATTGATCTACCGATGCTGCTATATTCATGAGCACTAGTGGTTATATGGATTATGATGCATACTATAGCACTAGTTCTCCTCCCTAATGGGAAGACAACACACCTCAAGGGAGGACTAGTGCATTTGATTCAAGGGATGTCAGAGCATTGCACAGTGTACACCTAGGGTTGGTGTATCCTGGCACATCTGTATTATGATCTAAGGTGATTTTCATTCTAAGAGGTGGAGAGTATGGTGCACTACATGCTTCTATAGGTGTCGTGCTTAAAGCATATTATGGGTACTAGACCAATCTGCTACCCATATGCTACAACAGTAGGGTATCCTCGAGCTTTCAGCTATCCTCTTCACTGATTATGGTAGTATGGTGATTTTCATTTTTGGAGAGTACAATTTGACTAACTAGAGGAGGATGAGATCCTTTGGAGACCTTATCAATTGATGCTATAGTGGCTAGATCATAATAGATAGTTAAGGAGGATGCAACTAGACAAATTTTTTGGTTGGTTTTCATGACCACATAGTATGACCTTTCTACTATGACCGAGTCATGTGACAATTTGGATAGGTTCAAATACCACCCTAGGCACGATCCTTGTTCAGGAGGTCAGTGCGGAGTACCCATAGATTGGGTGATATAGTGTAGCTCAATGTAGACCATGTGGCTGAGAGTGACTTTTACTTCTCTAATTATGACTAGCCTCTAGCCTTTGATGCATATGACATCGATGCCACACGAGATCATGAGGAGTGGTGGATAGTGACACAACCAACACCAATATTCCCAATGGATGAGCCAGTTGGAGATGCAGGTCCACTACCAAATGAAGGAGAAGATAGAGAGGATAGGGTCAAGGAGACACACTATAGGGCTATAGATATATTTACTAATGTCATTGATGATCAATACGATGAGGATGTAGATCCAAATTATGAGGGCTAGGAGGGAGATGAGGAAGATGAGGAGGAGTATGAGGAGGAGTACGAGGAGGAGGAAGATGAGGAGGATGATCCACCTTTGAGTGAGAGTTATGAGGTAGCAGGTGTGGATTGACATGAGTGGGGATATCCCTCTCCAAACCGTATGACAATATCACAAGCAACAACTATAGTAGGCACCACTACTCACAGTCGAGTGCAAAGTTGCAAAGTGGTGAAATTTTTGTTCTACAACTCATGTTACAAAATGGACTTTTCTAATGCATTTGAGTGGGTAAATTTACACTAGGCATAGCCCTTTTTCACACCAAAACATGTGGAATCACTCCAAGATACATTCAACTGGCAGAATCCCTTAAGAGTCCAAAGTGCAAAATAGCTGCAAACTTTAGCATGCTCATATTCAGACACTATGATGTTTAGAAACTTATTGTCTAAGCCTATGGGATTGCATTGGGCCCCTCTACAATAACCTCTCTCAGTTTTCTCTATTTCAGAGGCCTTTTCCTATGGCGTCGAATTCTTGCTTGGGGTAAAAGTGGTCAAATGCAAGTAGTTGAGTGTGTAAAAATGTCTTTTTCAATGATTCCACCCATTGCATCCTATTGTAACTTAGTGGAATGGCATAATTAGGGGTATGAAACATATATGAATGGTTTTTGGAGTAGGGGAGGCGAGTTGAGTGGTTTGGTGTGATGCCCTAGTTGGCAATTTGATGAGTTTTGGTGAAATTGAGTGGTTTAAGATTGGAAATGGATGAAATCCTTTGGGGCAATAGTTTGTGAGGTACTTTTAAGCATGTTTGATGCTTTGGAAAGGTGTTATGAGTTGTGTGAATAGGATTTTCAATAAACCCACCCTCAACTTGCTAAAAATGAGGGTTTTGTAGAAGTGGGCTTAAAGGAGTAGTTCTTGGGTTAAAGATTGTGGATTTGGAGGTTTTGTGGTTTGGTAAATAGCTGTCTATAGTTATTTGGGATGGGAAGATATTTTGGAGTATAATTGCTTTGAAATTTTGGCCTAATTGGCCAATTGGGTATATCTCCTTAGTGTTGTCCTTTCAAATGAGGACCATCAGGGTTTCAAACACCCATCAAGGTACTCAACAACATACCACAACCACTCAATAGGTTACTTTGATACAACTCTCTCTAATCAGGGTTTTCTCACCAACTAGGCCTCAAATTAGGACACTTTTACAAAGGGACTCTACCTTAAACTTTCAATTTCACTCAAAATTCAATTGGGTAGCACTCTATAGGTTACCAAACCAAAGATTCCATAATTTTTTCTCAGACATCCACCCTCCAATATACCTAAACTCAAAACCCTCTTTTATAGCCAAAAATCAAGGGTTTTAATGGAAATCACATTTTCAAACCTCAATCAAACTTTCCACCACATCAAAGCAGTCTACAAACCTCTACACATACTCAATTTAAGAATAAACAATGCTGTCCCAACCTATTACACTCATTACCATATAAAAACCTCTCTTTTCCACTTGGAAAACATAATTTTCCACTCTAGGGCTTCATGCCCAACACATTTTTAGGCCTCTGTTGCACTCTCTCAACACTACCTCACTTGTTTATTTATTTTTCAGTCCCATTCCACAATTTACAAGAGCCAAAAAAAGTGGAATGGGTTGATTTTACATTTTAAAGGCTACAAACCCTTAAAACAGGGTATAAAACTAGTCACAAAGAATTTGCTAAAACTTACACTGAAACCACTATTGGATGCTCAAATCAAATGCAATAAGTGGCCAAATCAGACCTTAAAATGAATTCAAAACATATTTATAAAATTATGTAGTTGTACGGGCCATATACAGTGACTGCAAACTTAGAAAATACAAAAAAAAGTAGAGAAAAATAGAGTATTATTAATGTTCTAATCTTCCAAATCTTCAAAAATCCAACTTACGTCAATGGTTTCCACCTTATTTATGCCTTTTCCCTCCAAACTAACTTTCCTAATGCCCACACTTTCCTTTTGAAATGCTATGACCATTTTCCTTCCCTAAAAATGCAATTTTGCAACTTTTTAGCAACTTCACATCTTTTTTCAATATTTTGCACTTTTTGCAAACTTGACCTTCTAAACATCTAGCTATCAACTAAAATGATGCATTACAATATACAATGTTCTCATTGACCTTATTTTAGACAAAATATCTTAAAACCTAAGGCCTACTCCTCAAAACCTTGAATTGATAACTTCTATTCAATGGTGCTCCTGCACCAAAAAATATGGTAGCATAGAAATGGAAATGAACTCTTTGAAAAAATGCCTTAAAAAAATGAGGTCTCATGGTGATGGAATTCCATGACAATCAAAATAAATTTGATTGTCATGGCATTCCATCACCTTGAGACCACATTTCTTTGAGGCATCTTTCCAAATAGTTCACTGCCTTGTCTATGGATTGTCATGGCATTCCATCACCACATTTATTTGATGCATTTTTTTTAAATAGTTCACTACCTTGTCTATGCTATTACTTAATATTATACTTTTGATATATTTTGTCCAACCATCCATAGCTTGTTCAAAAGCACTTGTTTTAGGATTTTAGCCATAGCAACAAGGTAGTGGGCTGTTTGACAAGATGCTTTGGTTGACATGTATGAAAAATGTGGTAACATAGACAAGGAAGTGAACTATTTGAAAAAATACCTCAAAGAAATCCAGTCTCATAGAATGCCATGATAAGAAAATGCGATTGGAAGCTACTCCTAGTTAACAGTTATGCAATGTGAAGTAATTGCATAACTACTTAGGTTGACTTTGTAGAAACTATATTGTAATTGAAATTTTGTCATCTATCAACATCTAGTTATTAGATATTCAATGTGAAGTAATGCTTTGACTTTGAAAGATGTACAATGCAATGTAATCAATGATTTGAATATAAACTACAAAAATCTATTTTTTACAATTCATTAGTTAAAATCTTTATTTTATTTTCTCTCTATATCTCTATAGGTTATGGAAATACCTTTCAATTTCATTTTTTTTTTCTTTAATCTCTTATTCTACAATTTGTTTCATTTTTGTAAATATGATTTTTTGCCAATTTTTTCAAAAACTCTTATACTTTTGGTTTCTTGATTTTTTCCCCAAAATATTTTTGCTACCATGCATTGGAAGCATGAAGCATACATGTGAATACACACAATATACCTGAAGTATAGATGTGAATAAGTGAAGCATGCATGTGAATAAGTGAGGCACAAGTAATTGAAGCATTCCAAAGGATACAAACCACCAAGAATGGAGCTTATTTACACGATACCTTTAGATGGGCTTATTGAGAAATCAACAATAATTAATTAAGCATTATATTTAAACAAAATACATGCCTAAAACATTCAAGCATACAATTTACATGATACACATGATAGCATCATTCAAGAATGGTAGTAGCAAAATAAGATTTTCTTTAATCAAAAATCCATAAGGCTATACAATGCTATATATTGATAAAAGTATATACAATATATCAAAAAAAGCCATACAAGCTTAGTACAAAGGAGTCATATGGACATAAAATTTCACATATATATCGATAGTACAAAACACGTGTTCCAAAATGCTACATAGGCATACAAAAAATGACCCTAGAATACATAGTCATTTCCCTTTAGGAGAAGGAAATAGATCTCATGTTGCCTTCAAAATTTGGCTGGATGGAGTGACTGTTGGTTCTCTTGTCTTTCGAACACTCTCGCTAGTCCTCCTCTCTTCACTTTGGACCTTCATCTAATACAATAAAAACTAAAGATGTTAATACATAGAAATTTAATTGTGGAATGACATATAACAAAATATAATCACTTACTCCATACATATAGTCTTTATGCACATTTATAGAATTACCACGTCCATGATCTAGAGTGACAACCACATGTAGCAACCATCAAGATAGAAATTAAACTACATAAAAGTATCATGAAAATTTTCTATAATATACCATAAAAGAGTAATTATAATGTCAAATCGACTAATCTATTGCATACCTTTCTCAATGGATCAAAACTGGCTATTACTTTAGCAACTCCATGGTCCATCATGCCACCAACATCACCAGGGATGTCTAATGTCATCAACTACAAATGAAAAAACATATCTAACATCAATATAAAGAAGTTCAGGTAGTACCTTTATAACTATCATAAATTGAAAGAGTAAATGGTTGGCCTCATTTGAGACTACAATATAGTGCTTATAGATCACATAATGGTGAAAGTAATAAGTCCACTGGAATAGTCCAAACTCTTACAAATGCCAAAGTTGAGTGCTCATTGAGATTTGTATTGCATATGTTGATGAACTAATTTTAATGAGAGCAGGCTATCAACATAGTGATAATGCCACAATGAAGTTCACATGAATGAAGTGAGGATTTCTATATTACTAGAAAATTTCAAAGGGATAATGGAAGATATGATGAATTACGAAGTGTCTACGGCTTTACTATAACACATGAAGTTGGTTGTTGAGGTGTACAATAGTAATGGAGAATACAACTTTGGTCAATACTAAGTGGAAGAAAATTTATTTCTTCTAACAGTGTATAGGATAAAATTTGGATGGAGGTGCTATAGCATAGACAAGATAAAGAGACAAGACCAACAAGAGATAATGGAACATATGGTGAAATAATAGAGGGTATAATGGGATGGGAGTCGAATGTGATAATGGAATATGGGATGGACTAGAATAGATTAATTGGATGGGCTAGGATGGGATAACAAAATATAGCATGAACTATTAGATGTTAATGGGATGGGATTAGGAGGGAATAAAGGAACATAATGTGAATTAGGGAAAGATAATGGGACAAGACCAAGAGGGGATAATGGAACATAAGGTGAAATAAGAGAGGGTAATGGGATGGGAATATAAGGGATTAATGGAACATAGGATGGACTAGTATAGATTGAAGGGATGGGCTAGGATGGGATAAGAAAATATAGGGTAGACAATTAGAGGTTAATGGGACGCGATTGGGTAAGTGCACAAAGTTGAGTCCGCGAAACGTGGAAGTTTTTGCCTCAGGCAAAAAAATGAATTTGGCTTGCAAAAAATAGGATCCCACTTTTTAATAAACGGGATCCCGTTTTTAAAAAGTGGGATCCCGTTTTTAGAAAACGTGATCCTGTTTAGCTTCGGGATCTTGAGCCTAAGTTTAAAAAACGGGATCCCATTTTGAAAATTTTCCAAAAATAGAAATTTCCAAAAATGGAAAGTTTTTAAAACGGGATCCTATTTTGAAAATTTTCAAAAATGGAAACTTCCAATTTTTGAAAAATTTCCATTTTCGGAAAGTTTTCAAAACGGGATCTGTTTTGAAAATTTCCATTTTGGAAATTTTGTTTTGGAAGAATTTCAAAACGGGATCCTATTTCATAGAACCATAAAAAATGGTTTTTTTATGAAACGGGATCCCGTTTTTTAAATTATGAATTTTTGAGCGAGTTTTTTGGCTTGTTTTTTGGTTCTGAAAATGGCTTGGGAACCC
Organism: Sequoia sempervirens; assembly: GCA_007258455.2. Classification (NCBI taxonomy): domain Eukaryota; kingdom Viridiplantae; phylum Streptophyta; class Pinopsida; order Cupressales; family Cupressaceae; genus Sequoia; species Sequoia sempervirens. The sequence goes on along the minus strand of VDFB02000008.1, from coordinate 173,427,588 downwards.
GAACCTAAGCTTTGGACCTAGTTTGAACTACAACTTGAAGGTCTTGTTAATGTTAGAGGAAAATAATGACTTTGGACATATGTTTGAAGACCTTTTTGCAGAATTTTTTTACGAAATTAAAACTCATTATAGATGAGATAGTGTAGATTCCAAATATGTAATTTTTTTTAATAATTTGATTATTTTTTCTATTTTTCAATTATTTTTTAATGAAACTAGTCCATAAACTTGAATTATTAGGTTTTTTTAGTATTTTAATAACTTGTGATCAGCATAACATTTTGACGAATGGATTGCGCAAGAGCAAACTTCAGACAATTCTTTTCAGTTTTAAAAAAAATTGAAAAAATGATAAGTTTAGGTCATCTTATGCATGTCGTACACAACGATTTTTTAAAATGACAAATATGTCTAATAAATATTTAATAAAAAAATATTCAATAAAAAATTATAAAAAATATTAAAAGCAAGCTTTAGTGAGTCACAAATCTTTTCCCAAAAGGATTTAGAAAAATATGATAATTTAGGTCAAAATATGGATGTCGTACACATGCACAGTATGGTATAAAAAAGTGACTTTTAAATAGTGTTTTTTAGAAACACCTATTGAAACTCAATTTTTACAATCTGGGTATTGAAATAAATTACATATTTGGAAACTAGACTCTGAGTACTACATTTTATGATCAATGAATTTTTTGAAGATTCCATCTCTAAGTGCTTCAAATTTTAAGGTCAAATGTGTCAAATTCTGAAAATCAGGGAAAACACTTCCACTTTTTGGCCAAAAAGTGGACTCAACTTCTTGCACACACCCGATTAGTAGAGAATAATGCAACATAGGGTGAATTAAGAGGTGTCTAAGGTTTGACTATAGTACACGATGTGCAAATTTGACATGTGTGTAGCAATAATAGAGAAGAGTTATCTAGGATGAAACATGGATAAAAATGGTATAACATAGAATGGATAAAGGAATATATAGTGGAACATAGGGGATCATGGAACATATAGGGTGAAATAATAATGGGTACAATAAGATGGGAGTAGAAGGGCATAATAACACATAGCATGGACTAGAAGATATTAATGGGATGGGCTAGGAGGGGATCATGGAAAATAGGGTGAACTATTAAATGTTAATGGGATGGGATTATGAAGGATTAAAGGAACAAAAAGTGAATTAGGAGAAGATAATGTGACATGATCAAGGAATACAAATGCAATGTTTGTGTTTCTCATCAAATTTTTAGATTTGTATACACAAAATTATGAAAACTAGCTAACATTGTTCTACAACACCATTAATGAATAAAGGCTACCTGAGTGAAAGTTGTTTGAGGAAATGAATCACAATGTGTGGAGGTTGAAGGTCCACCAGGAAACTATTTGAAATCCAAAGCATGTTATGAGACAAACTTTCAAATATAACATTCAACTGTTCAAATGCAATAATAATATATTTAATACTAGTTGCATACCTGTGGACTCATCGTCGAGAATGAATAAGGGCCTGTAGGAATGAAGCATGTCTCATGAACAATCCAACCTTAAAATTTCATCATATCAAAATTCTACTAATTTAGTTATTCTTAAATTTCAAAATATAATTTAATAAACAACATTAAATGAACTTGTTGAATTTTACTTGAGTGTTAATGCCAAATGTACCATTCAACAAATCATTTTTGAAATCTGTTGCCTCTACAATTGATGTAGGCTGTGTAGCTACAACATGAGCACTTTGATAATCGTATATGCTAACAACACCACAAGAACCATAATGGTGGGGTGGAGCTCGGGGACTACACTGCTCCTCCACATCAGGCTCTACTAGAGGCCTCACACACTATAAAATGGTTTGGGTGAGTGAGTCGATTGACTCTAGCATGTCCACCTCTACACTATCCTTAACAATAGAAGGAACAACAAAATGCTCCACCATGGGTCTAGCCAAGGGTCTTGGTGCCAACTATGGATTACATCATGCAGTAGGTCTATCATGTGTGGAGCCCCCACCTATACCCTGAAAGTCTAAGATGTCAAAATAGTTTTGCATTTTATTGAGGACAAACTCACAATAGATTTTCCTCAAATAGTATTGTAGTACCTCATGGTTATTGCATAGATGTTGGTCAAATACTATCCACCACCACTCCCAAATTTTATTTTTAATTAAATCATGGTGGCACCAATGGATGGGGAACCTCTTGCATGCATGAGACAAAGGTGCATTGGTTCTCGGGTCTGTGGATAGGGAACACGTGTCGACTTTTCTAAAAAAAAAATTGACATCTGAATATGAGAAACCACTAGCATAAAATTGTCTCATCTCATGCCTCTTATTTGACCAATAATTTATTTTCTAGCTCATTTCTCCTACATGAGTTACAATTGAATTCAATGATTTAACAATCCCTCTCCAATAAGGGTGGGTTTTGGCATGCTCGGTTAATCTTCCAATTAATTGTTGAATGTCTCTTTTATTGTTTTTAATTTGATTTAGAATATTGTCTTGTGTTCCTTGAGGATGCCTGTGAATTAATGGAGGGTTTTCAAGTTTTTCTTGTATAGGAGGCTCTTCGTAAGGGGTTGATTATGAATTCTCAATGATGCGAGGTGGAGATTCATTCCCTAAGAATTAGAACAAAGTTTTATTATAAAAACCTATTTCAATCTGCATTCTAAATCAAATTTGAAATAAATATAATAAAAATGCTTACCTCTTCACAATATTCAACCTCTTTGATGTGTTGGTGGAATCCTCATGAAAAATTGCAAGCTAAGGATGCAAATAATGGATGATTTTTTGTGAGTGTGAGTTGCAGACCTCAAATCCTCCAAGCCAAGCCATGGGTTGAAGTGAAATGAGGGTTTGAAACACACTTTTTAGTTTTATTTTTATTTTTAATTTGGTGCATGCCAAATTTAGTATGCACCAAATGGCCAATTTCAGCCTTTTTTTACAAATTTTTCCAATTTGGCACCAAAATTTTGTCAAAGATTGGTGCACTTACCCACCTAACAAGTGTTGATTTAGTTCCTTTGATGTTGAATAAAGTAACTTAGCACAATTCATCATTTTTGCACACTTTTCTTTGTATCATTTCATACTTCACATCCACAATCTCAAAACTATCCAACATATATATCTGATTCATCCACAAGCATCAATTAGGTCAGCCTAATTAGATGTAACCCATATTCAAAAAATCATATGTCAGCTTCAATCATTTACAAAATCTTTCCAAAAATAATTCAAACATGCAACATGCTACAACATGTTGGCATGGACCTAAGATAGGTCACACATACATCCACATTACAAAATTAATTCACCATAAAATCAACTATCCATTAGGCTAGCTAGAGACAGAACTAATAGAAAAATGAAGCAAAAAAATAATACCTACTCACCATACAAGCACTTGAACAAGTTAGATTCTGAACATGCACACTTCCAACATCCATAAACCATTTCCCAAAAATGCAAGCAACAGTAACCAACAATAGAAGATTACATACCAAAAATACTAGAGGATGATAACTACATACCAGTTTAGATACCAGTCTAGAATACCAGATCAAACTATAACTTAACCTTGCAATTGCAACTCATATAGCATGGTGACATCAATGACAACACAAAAAATGCAAAATAAGATATTCTTCTTCATTCTTCCAACAATATGCCTTTCCACTCTTAACCTCCCATAGTTATGGTGTTGTCCCAACTTTTGTACTTCCCATAGCCTCAAGTTATAGTAGTGCAACAAGTGCAACCTCTAACTCCCACAATGGCTTGGTTGGCAGGTATGTGGAGGATCATGATGGGCCAAAAAGTGGCAATAGGATGGGTATGTGGTTGACAACTTTTTTAACCCAAAATTGATGAAACGAAAAGGGTTTTTAAAGGAGATTCTCAACTTTCCACCAATATAAATTATGATTTACTTTGAATTTAATAAGTAATTACTATTCATTTTCTATTCAAATTACGACTAAAGTCCTATTTGATATGTAGATTGATTGAAAAAAAAATAGCTTTCAAATGGTATCACATTTTTTGAATCCAAAACATGCATCACATTCTATGCTTCGTATAATATAGGATTAGAAAAGAAAAAATAAATTTCATGAAGTTTTGACCAAGTTAAGGTGACACACAATTTTTTATATTTTTAAAAGTTGTAATAAAAATTCATAATAAATTATTTTCTTGGAAAAAAATTATAAAAATATGCATCACATTGGGACATGAGTCCTCTACTTATATCTAAAATCTTATAAAAACATATTATTATTTTATTGTGGTTAGGGTGGTAAGATAGACACCTACTTCTTATTTTTTCCCTAAAATTTAAGTACTACTGCATTGAGATTTCAAATTTTCACCAAATAGATTTTTTTTTAAACAAACCTAGTAGTATAGAAACTACATTCAATTTGCTACAGATTCTATTCTTACATATTTTTGAAATAATATAGATAATTTATTCAATTTTTTTACGTCAAATTGTCTTATTCTGATTTTTCTAATTTTTTTTCCACTTAAGGGCCTATTTTTTCTGTGATGATCCTACACATACCCTAGGTAACAATCCATTTTTGTTATCCTTCAATGACTACCATGATTGCCCAAGAACCCAAAGGGCTTCTGCACCAAGTTTCATCCATGTGATCTGCAAAGGACAACATAAGAGCACATTAAGATCTTCTAGACAACCTTGAAGGGCATGTAGATTGAACATGAAGACATGGCTTGTAGGCTCTTCCCATACTCATTGGGGGATTAGGCCCTCTATTGGTACATCCATTTGTCGATTGGATCCATCACTACTTGGGACCAAGTGAAGAACATGTTATTGCAAAAGGTCAAAGTCCCCACCAGCCCCAATGAATTATATCAACAATTCATGTCTTTTGAAAGAGAGGTCAATGAGCCAATTAGCTCATTTAATGGCAGATTCCATAGGGCTTCCATGAAGTTGTAGCTTCCTTATGTGTTTGATGATGCCTCAACTAGGCTATTCTATTACATCTAATCTTACATTCATATTAGTGAAAAGGATGTGCTTGCTATTTTCCAAGTTAGTGGATGCATATGCAGAAGTAGTCACATCAAGCATAGACTTTAGGTAGCATATCATAGGTATGTTACCCTCATTGGGGCTAGCTTCTTATCCAACTCAAATCCAATGGCTTACCCATGCTTTTTCCAATCAGACGCCTATGCTGAATCAAATCCCTCATCTAGCAATAGTGCCACATCTAGGGAAGCCATCGAACCAAGCAGCTCCAGTACCTCATTACTTGTAGTCTTCACAAAAGTAGGCCTATAGTCAATAGCCTCAAGTTCCCTCATACTTGCAAGGCTCAAAGTTCCCACCAGCCCAACAAAACCAACTTGTGATGCAGCCTGTATTTCTTCAAAACTTAGTGTTGCGGCAGAATAACATTAAGAAGGATCACATCAATGAATTGACCAAAATGGTAAATAATTTGTCTATGGAGATGACACACCTAAGGAACTAGAACAACTAGTTGCAAGCCTCTCAAAGGATCATTCAATCCAATCTCAATTGAGAGAATCATGATTCAAGGGCATTCGCTAGACAAACTTATAAAAGAGGTGAGAATTCAAGGAAAGGCTTCGAAAGAAGGCCTTTAAAAAGAAAAAATAGAACATAGAACACTAGGACAAACAATGGAGGTGTTCCCACAACTCTTGATCAATCGAGTGGTACCGAAAATCCAATAAGTGGAGTTTACCTAGTTGAGGCTGCCTTGTTTGGATGGTGTCAGATCCACAAGACAAACAGGAATTCTGAGTTGGATTATCTAGAATTTCAAACTGTAGTAGAATTTTTCTAATGGAGTTCTAGAATGTCATTGATAGATTAGGTTGTAAAGACCTTGTTCCATCAAAGCCATATGATTCCTTGGTGTTGGTGGTCAATCAAGCTCCTTTTCCACAAAGTGAAATTAATGTGCATGAGAAGGAGGTTGCACCTAAGGATGAGGAGGCGAAAGAGGTAAGTAACATTAATGCTTTTTCCCAACTCTTCGATTTAGTAGATCATGGTCCAGTAGATGAGGAAGAGCCTTGTGACGATGAGGTTCAAATTTTTCATCAAAGGGAAACCCCATGCAACTTAAGGAATTGACAAGTTGGCAGCCCTTTTACAACTTCTATTCCTCCCTACAATTTTAGTACTCCATCTGATCTGAACGCCAACAACAATCCCACTTATCCTCATGTACCAACTAAGTACTTCAATTGGAATAGGCAGCCAAATAAAACTCAAGATTATCCCACTAGTTCTTCCCAAGGAAAATCTTTTGAAGAAGAGGTTGAACAAATTGGGGAATACGTAGCTGAAGAATTCAAGAAGGTTAAGTTGAGTCTTTCAACTTTTAAACTACTTAGAATCTCAGCTATCAAAAATTCCTTCTTTAGAATGCTCATTGGGACTGCTTTACCCAAGCCAATCTAAGAATCACCCACCAAGGTGGTTTCATTTGATACCTCCCAAAGTGAGCTTATAATTGGGGAAATATTGGGAAAGAAGCCCAATCAGCCACTAAATCAACAAGTAAACAAAAAACTAGCTAAAGAGTGAAACCAAGTGCAACCAAAGGATAAATCCAATGAAAAAGACAAGGCTCAAGTGGTCTAAGTTGATGTTTCAATGGGGCTATTCCAAGGGAAATTGGAGACCCCTCCTTTCTTGACAACAATCAGAATATTTGGTAAGAATCTGCACAACTTTTTCTTGGATTTAGGAGCCTCAGCCAATGTTAGTCCAATTTTAGTGTGTAAAGCCCTAGAAATAATTCCCACTCCTTTCTAATAGAAGGTAACTTAGTTGGATAAGACAAAAGTGAACATAGTTGGGGAATTGAACATAATACCCATGCAAATTGTAGTGGATCTAAGAGTCCAACAGGTTATAGAAATTCAGGTTGCTGATATCTTAGACACCTATAACATCATATTGGGGAGGGATTTCACCCAAGCCTTGAATGGCTATGTCGCATTAGATTATTCCCACTTGTGGCTGCCTTGGAAGGGGATTCCTAATCAAATTCGCATTGATCGAGAGCCTCAAATGAAGTTCATGATCACTGAGTATAGTAAGATGAATGAGGTGCTATTTGTAGAAATGGAATTGGGGAATTATTTTCCTATGACATATCCAGATGATGAAGAGTTCCAAGAAGAAGAAGTGGTTGAAGAAGTCCTCATGCTGTGCGAAGCTCCAATCAACTTGACTTCCCTTTGAAGTAGCACAAAAGTACTCATTGAATAAAGAAGATGAAGAGATACATGAAGATGGTAACCTTGGATTTCTAGAAGGCTTCCAGGAATTCATGTTGAAATGCACATAGGATCAACTCAATTTGGGGGCCAAAATGGATTTTTAAGAGATACTACTGCCAAGTTGGTTCAGGGTACACAATGCTACTCATTCTAAATTTGAATCCTACCTATTTCAAACAGTAGTAGAATATTTCAAGGGGTAGGTCACCCTGAAAAGAAGTTGCAAGAGGATAGTAAGATCACAACCAACCCAAATATATGCAACCACTCGAGGAAGTTGAAGCAGATACACAACCAAGGAAGGAAGCATGCTCAACCAACTGCAAAGTCAAGGAATCTTCTAGGTTTTGGACACTACATTTTGATGGGTCCAAATCCAAGTAGGGAGAAAGTGTTGGCTTTGATCTCATCATCCCCGTGAGTAACACATATTTTCTTGCCCATAGACTTTATTTTTATTGCACAACTAATGTAGCAAAATGGGTATGTGCAAGATCATCATGGAAAAAATAGGCCCTTAAGTGGAAAAGAATATAGAAAAGTTAGAGTTAGGAAACTTGACGTAAAAATTCAAAAATATGTAAGAATAGAATCTATAGAATATTGAATGTAGTTTCTAAACTACTAGGTTTAGTTTTTTTTTTTAAATCTATTTGGTGAAAATTTGAAATTTCAATGTAGTAGTACTTAAATTTCAAGGAAAAAATAAGAAGTAGGTGTCTGTCTAACCATTCTAACCATAATAAAATGATAATATTTTTTTATAATATTTTGTACATAAGTAGAGGACTCATGTCTAGATGTGATTCTTATTTTTTTTTTCAAATTAAATAATTAATTATGAATTTTTTATTACAACTTTTTAAAAATATAAAATCTCTTATGTCTAACCACCTTAACTTGGTCAAAACTTCATGAAATTCAATTTTTCTTTGTTTAATCATATAGTATGAGAAGCATAGAATGTGATGAATGTTTTAGATTCAAAAAATGTGATACCATTTGAAAGCTATAGATGTTTTTCAATCATCCTATCAATCAGGACTTTAGTCATAATTCAAATAGAAAATTAATAATAATAATTTATTAAATTCAAAGTAAAGAATAATTTATATTGGTGGAAAGCTGAGAATCTCCTTTAAAAACCCTTTTCATTTCATCAATTTTGGGTAAAGAAAAGGTCGTCAGCCACATACCCTACACATACCCATCATATCACCACTTTTTGGCCCATCATGATCTTGCACATACTCAAATATGAAGCATTAGTTCATGGGATTTTGATGGTGTTAAGAAATAAAGTTAAAATGTTACAAGTATTCAGTGATTCTGAGTTGGTAGTGAAACAAGTTAGGGATGTTTACTCCTATCATGATAGAAGGTTATAAAATTATAGATATAGGTTGTGGGATCTTATAGAAGACATAGATGCATTTAATATTCAGCTAATCCCACATAGTAAAAATCATTCTACCGATGCACTAGCCCCAACAACAAGCACCCTCTAGCCTTTATGCTTAATCAACTTGAAGAAATTCACTATAGAGCTCACCTTTAAACCATCAGTCCTTGCCAATGTAACTAACTTTCAAGTTTTCAATGATCATTACAAGTTCTGACATATTTGTAACCCAAATTGTAGATGAAGTAGAGCTAGAAGAGGCTAAACTCAACATAGAGGGGGTGATTAATCTAAAAAGAAACACCATACCATTGGGCATGGTCCAGCTGGAAATAATATTTGACTTGGATCAGATAAGGGATCAAGATCAACAAACTAAGAAAGAGTCAATAGACAATCAATGTGATGCTCACAACGTGGGTATGATTGAAGAAGTCAAAAATGTTTTCATTGGAAATGTTTACACACTAGAGGAAAGAAAAGGGATTATTGATGCCTTACACATTTATCATGATGTGATTCCTTGGGGTATGTGTTGATGCCAAAAATTGACAAGGTAATAGCCTTATGGGAAACTCAGTTAATGGGGGGACTAATTGTGCTAAATTGAGTGACCTCTAGTTTTATAAAAAGGTTGAATTCTTTTGTATTTGGGGGTTTTGGAATGGGAAAAGGAAGAAAATATAAAAAATAAAGATCTAACTAAGATGATGCGCCAAGATGTAGGTGTAGGCACAATAAACCTATCTTTTGGATGCGATTTTAGGGACTGTTCAATAATTTGCTAAGTCCTAGAATACTAGAAATCAAAGATAAAAACCTAAATAATTTATTCAATAACATAAAATAACTCCCATACACATTTACTAAAAAAGAAGAGTCAAAGACTAGGAGGAAGAGCAAAAGGGAATGAGAGGGTAGTGGTTCCGAGTGATTTCTTCCCTAGAAGAGAGATTGTTAGTGGGGAGAATGGGAGAATATGCCAAGGCCGAGTCTATGAAGTAGTAGAAGGACTCATTTGGTGTGGTGGTAGTAGTGGAGACATGATAGATTCCATCTGCTAGGCGAACTGGATCAAGGCCGATAGAGTAGTGAACCATAGATTTTTGGGGAATGAGGTTTATAGGCTACTTTTGCACTCTTAAGATGTTTCACCTAAAAAGAGAGAAATAAACCTCACTCAATATAATGTATGTATGATGTAAATGAGATGATCTAAATGAAACTAAGTAATGTAATTGACTGATTATGAATGAAAAAACTAAGATATATTCAATGTTTGAAAACACAATGTGATATGCAAGCTTGAACTAAACATGAACAAATGCAAAACAAAAATGAAGAAGGATGAATCAGAGTACACCTGGGAAAAGAATGAAGAATATAGAGTGTCTTGAATGCTAATATAAATCACTAAAAATCACCAGTGGGACTCATTCGCCACTGATGGTGAATCAGTTCAGTTATTGGCAAAAAGTCTTAAAAACTAGTTTTTGACTATCAGGATCCAGAATCTGATAGAATCTAACTTTCCAACCTTAAGGTGGGACTCATTCGCCATTGATGGTGAATCAATCCTTTCCCAAAATTCTATGAAATCAAGGACCAATTCTGTAGCACCAAATTTGAGCTTGTCTTCTTGTCGAGTTAACAGAGTCAAATCTATAGAAAACAGGTTGTAGATTATCTCCAAGCTTGAGATAGGTTTTATTTGACTTGAAACACTTTGTTTACTTCTTTTCCACACTTCAACATCTAATTGCTTGAAAAATTTGCATCACAGGCTTATTAAAGAAATATGAAGATATGTTAATGGATGCTCTAAGATGCTTGATTGAATGATGCAAAGTACTTGAATGGATGATTAAAATCTTGAATGAATTCTGAGATTAGGAGATTAAAATGAGGAGAAAAAAAATTATTTATACACACTTGTGCCTTAGTAACCCGATGACACCTCATCATAGGTCGACATAAGGTGATTTTGAATAAAAACCTAAAAGAAATTTTGAAATATTTTGAATTTTGAGCCAAGAGGGACTCATTCACAACCCATGGTGAATGGGTCCCACCTTGGACTTGAAAGTGGGTGTCAGGAATTATCTTTCATTTAATGTTGTTTTTCAGGTTTACATTCAAAAACACACTTAATTTAGCCTTATGAGTCAATAAAGGGGTCAAATAAAGCATAAGAAAGGTGTAAATAGTGAAATTAAGCCTAGAAAGGCATGAAATCTTGTTGCAAGACTTTACAACACTTCAAAATAGGACTTGATAAGGGATGAAAAGGTGAATTTTAGGTGAATCGTAATGAATAGAGTCTAGAAAAGTGTAGAATTTTTCTACAACACTTCAAAACACCTTTACAAGATGTTATAATTTGAATTTTAAGGACTTAATGTGAATGTTTAAGTCACATTACAACATGAAATCAAACCAAAATGGACCAAGCATCATGAGAGAATGACCTAAAAGACCATAAAAATGTCAAAGGGCCATTTTTCTATGGCACAAGTAGTAGCAAGAGGGGTATCAATGGCAGTTTTGGATTGGGCTTTGACGAATGGTGGAAAGGTCCACGAAGTAGTAAAGGAAAATTATCCTGCCGAGGAGAACTAGGAAAAACCTCTTGTGACCATTGTAGCAGAAGCAGAAAAGGAAGGGCCTACACTTGAAGTGATAGGTGACACAAAGACAATGAATGAAACTAGAGACTATGAATCAAGAAGAGGGAGAGAAAAATTTACCTGGGTTGTGAAGGCCTCTAATCCTTTGCTCACTATAGGCTCTTGTGAACCTTCACCTATAATTGCATCTATGTGCTACTTTTTATTTGGTGGGGAATTTTCAACCTCTATGATCTCTGATGGTTGTTTTTGGGAAACTCTAGGTTTTTAATGGGCCATGTGCACTTCTATGAGGATCCCAAAAGTGATATATTCACCTCTAGCTTCAAATTAGTTGTGCTAGGCTATGCCACTGCTTGTTTAGTTTTCTACGCTGAGGCCATTTTCACTTCCTTTTCCTTCTCCTTCCCCTTCCTTGAATCTTTCTAGCGTCCTCTAAGTCCACGTCCTCATCACTACTTGTGTTAGTGTCCTCATGCTCATTGTTCTACAACTTATCAAATATTTCATTCGTTTCTACATCCTAATAAGGGGTATCAGGGCATTGGATATCTTGTTGGTAAATCCATAAATCCCTAATCCTTTCCTTGCTCCATTTAAAATTCCTTACCAAATCATTGTGAAGGGTGGTCCCCATTTGGTGCTTCTCATTATACTTCACCAAAGGGAAGTAGAACTTAGCCATGGCTGCCTACTATCCTTTGTCAGAATGTGAATCAGGTCTACCAATAGATCATCCCGATCCTTTAGTGGATGCTGCCACTTTTCCTAGTAAGGTTTGGGGTTGTGTGTTACCTTGAAAAATGCATTTGGTAAGTCATTGTCAAGGTTTCACTACCATTTGCTGCAAATACATACTAGCCCTAGATGAGTTGGCTTCGCCTCTAGAAGCTTATGTGTTTACTTCTTAGCCATCACCATCAACTTGAATGTCAAAGGGTAGAAGAAGAATCCTTTCTTACCCTTTCCTTCACAAAAAATATTGTTGATAATTGATACTTGTCGTAACATTTCAAGGGCCAAAACCCTATTTGTGATGCATGTCAGAAGCTGAAATAGTTCTTCAATAAAGCCACACATCCAAATGAATGTGAAATTGTCTCTAAAAAACCAGTCACATTTTAGAGTGAAACTATGCATCCACCCTATCTGGTTGATATAAAGCTGATAAAGACTACCATCCTTGCTCAAGTATTGTAGAATTGGAGTCAAGAAATAATCAAAGAATGCATAATTTTCATAAGTTGCGGAGAGGAGAGGATTCCATACAAAAATTGGCCTTCTTATTCCCTTTTTATCAAACATATCCAACCTCACATGTTTTTTGAAGAAGGGTTCTGATGCAAAAATATATGGGCAAGGAGAGAAGGAAATATAAACTTTTTTTGTTTATGTATTCTTGTATTTGGCTCAAAATCTCCTCGACAATCACTTCTATGAAGTCATACTAGAATAAGGAATGTTTCCTATGCAATTGAAGCCCTAGACCCAGTTGAAACTCTTGAACATACCTATCAATGTCCAGGACACAAAAAAAGGACATCATCAAGAAGGAATCTTGCATGTCTGCAAGGAAAGAGTTATGTGTTGTTAGAATATGTGGTGGCTTTCTATGATCTTCCCTAGACCTTTTGGTTTCTTTGTTATTAAAATATAGAGAAAGATCTTTGCCCCTCCAATACTGGTCTACTTTTTCCAGAATGAATGACTCCATCTTGTCCACTTTATAGTTTTTTACAGGGATGCATAGCATGCTCCAGATAGCTTCTACATTGATGTTAACTCTTAGCTGCCAGCTCTCAATGGTGTTGGTATCTAGGTTAAAATGCTTAATGCCCCCATTGACTAGTTTTGGGTTGTAATGCATGAAAGGGACCATATACTATGGGAGCCTGTTGAACCATTGCTTGTACACCAAAGAATCCAGGTCACTATTCTTCTTCATTCTCTCGTAGGCCACCTCCCTAAGACTCTTAGGGTTCTTTATGAGGATGGTATCATGAATGCTATCCTATTCTTCTTTTATTTGGCTTTGGTCCTTGTGATTTTTTTCTTTTCCACATCTTGTTTGTGAATCCAATTCGACTTCTCTGGTATCCCAGGTGAAGCGTAAGAGTTATCACCAAAAATATTGGCCATGGGTGTCACATCTATGGTGTCAAAAAAACATTGCGTAGCCTCTTGTTGTGTTTCAATATGAGGATTTTGGGCCATTTTCCTTCTACTATGGTTTTTTGCTATGCTCAAACTTAATGCAATTCACTAGTGTTCCTTAGTAATTCTAAACTTGAACCTCCTTGCACTAGATAGTGTACTTAGGAAGCCCTTTTACAATGTTATCCTTTCACATGAAATACTTAGCTATTTCCTAGCCTAGAGTGGTAGACAACGGTTGCCTTGCTCCATTAAATTTTGCATGTATTTCCACCTCCTTTGCTTGTGCGAAATGAATTTCTTGCCATTTTGAAAAGACAAGAATTCATAATGACATTTAGTAATGATGTCTTACAGTGTTATTTTCTTGGGAAATTGAGCCGATGATTTGAAGGAATTTTTAAGCTTCCATATGCTTTGGCAATTAGTATCTCAGAAAAAATAATTAAGCCAAAAGTGCAATGAGTAATTGAAAAGATTTGAGTTGATCCTTGGAGTTTGAAAAATTTCTTGTAGAGTGACGCATCAGCATCTGGCTATGTATACTACCACCAGTTTACGTTACTTAATTACCTCTTCCTAATTTTGCATGCAACAATTTGTACATGGCAGATGCAACTAGGTGGGAAATTGTAGTTGGCTCTTGGTGGAATTTTTGAGTTAGTACTCAATTATCATTATGCTTATGGAACATAGATACCTTAGATATTTCTATAGATAGGTCGTTAGACAACAACAAAATAACACTTAGCAATTGGGAAGAATTGGTATTTGGCAGTTAGATAACATTAGCATTAGGAAGTTGGGTAGAACTATCATCATGAATACTCCAATTAGGTTGGTTAGAAATAAGTCACAAATGGCCTTCTTAGGAGAAATCTTGAATAGGCACTTGAAAAGAATGAAAAAGAACAAGCCTTCATTGGATATTATAGCAATGAAGTGGGTGTTAGGTCAGGACTATGTAGAGTATGAGGTTAAGTATAGGGTCAATACTGGCATCTACTCTCACTTTGTCATGTCTTTGCTTGATATCCAGGTTCCTAAGTAGATGATTCTTCACTTGATGCTGGAAATATTCCTGAAGCGGTACCTTGGTGGCCTCGACAAAATTGTGGAAAATGTGGTATATGGCCTAGGAATTTCGATAGTGACCTTTTTAAGCATACTAAAGAGGATGCAGTGGTGCCATGGGTTATGTTTCTAAGTAGGTTCCACATTCTTACACACGAAGAACACCACTAGAGAGTCACGCATGCCTATCACTTCCTGTGACACTGCTATAATGTGGTGCAATTCTATGGTGTGGAGTGGTACATCAACTTCAAGGACTCGGTATATCCTCCACTACTAGCTATTGTTGCTATTGTTTCTCATAATGCTCCTGCTACTGCTAATGTTATTCTAGATGCTATTGATGGTGCTCCTATTCTTACTGCTTAAGACTCAAAAAATTTCATATGTTTTAAGAATAAAACTATCTTTTCTATATATGCCTTAAAAAGGCTTTCAATGCATATCTATATATATATATATATAAACTGCATAGTATATAGATATACTTTAAAAGTTGGCCTAAAAACCATTTTGGAAGTGTATTATCAAAGCATATCATTATGTATATAATGAATATACAACTTTTAGTTAATTTATTATCTCTTTTGATTCTTGTAATTCTACAATATGGGTTCCCTTTTCTTCATTTCTTTGAGTACTTTTTCAATTTTCCACATATGGTCATATGTGCAAGATCATGATGGGCCAAAAAGTGGCAATATGATGGGCATGTGGCTGATGACATTTTTTTACCAAAAATTGATGAAATGAAAAGGGTTTTTAAAGGAGATTCTCAACTTTCCACAAATATAAATTATGCTTTACTTTGAATTTAATAAGTAATTATTATTCATTTTCTATATGAATTACGACTAAAGTCTTGATTGATAGGTTTATTGAAAAACATCTATAGCTTTCAAATGGCATCACATTTTTTAAATCCAAAATATGCATCACATTCTATGCTTCATACACTATAGGATTAAAAAAATAAAAATTGAATTTCATGAAGTTTTGACCAAGTTAAGGTGGTTAGACATACAAGTTTTTATATTTTTTAAAAGTTGTAATAAAAAAATCATAATTAATTATTTAATTTGAAAAAAATTACAAAAAAATAAGCATCACATCTGAACATGAGTCCTCTACTTATTTCTAAAATCTTATAAAAAAATATTATCATATTATTGTGGTTAGGGTGGTTAGATAAACACCTACTACTTATTTTTTCCTTGAAATTTAAGTACTACTGCATTGAAATTTCAAATTTTCACAAAATAGATCTTTTTTTTTAAACAAACCTAGTTTAGAAACTACATTCAATTTTCTATAGATACTATTCTTACATATTTTTGAAATAATATAGATAACTTATTCAAATTTTAATGTCAAGTTGTCTAACTCTAATTTTTATAAATTTTTTGCCACTTAAGGTCCTGTTTTTTCCATGATGATCCTGCACATACCCATGGGTTGCTTGGAAATACCAACCAACAAAAACACAAAATAAAAATAATTACAATACTTACATATTTACATAGGAATAATAATAATGAAGCTTAATTAAACAATTTGAGGTTGATTCTATTAACCAAAATCCCAAATGCTTCCTTCTCCATATTTTATAATTCAAATGTATTGTGTTGCTTGTATTGAATTATTCAAAAAGAGTCTTCCCACAGGCTAACAAATTTTCCATTTTGGCTAGGCTTCACAGCCCTTTCATTGAATTTTAATATTAGGTCTCCACATTTTAGACCTTGGTGCAAGGCTTTCTTGTCAAACCATCTTTTAACTACTTGTTGGTGATTATACATGGTTGTTATGACCTTTTCTCTTTCTTTTTCTACATCTAGTAACTTGGCCAATCAAACATCCATAGCTTCATTTTATTTAACCTCTAGGGATTTGAGTAGTTTAGGTGTTAGAATCTCCATAGAGATGGGCAATAGTACTTATTTCCCATACACTAGCTCATACAGAAAAGTCTTGAGGACTTTCTTAGGAGTTATGCAGTCTGCCTAGAGTGATGCCCAAAAGTTCTTATGCCATTCTCTTTGGTGTTCCAACCTGATTCTTTTAATGAGTCATACTAAATTTTTGGTAGTCGACTCAACCAAGACATTCCCCTATGGGTAGTAATTTGATGATTTTCTAAGAATATTCCATGTACGAGTGCAAATTGACATACCTTAGAACCTAGGAAATCCTTAGCATTGTCAAAGATGATGGTGTTTGTGGGGTGAATCTCATTTATAGCCGCTCAAGAAAGTTCACAATCTTCACCTCCATTGCATTATTTAGGGTCATGGCCTCAGTCCATCTAGTGAAGTGGTCCATGGCCATGAGGATCCATTAGTGTTGAGTGCTAGAGGTGGGGTTGATCATCCTAATAAAATTAGGGCCCCATTGTGTGAAGGGCTCATCGACCACTATCAGATTGAGAGGCATTGTGGAATTTTTCTTCTTCCTACAAAGAATTGGAATTCTTTGTAGGCTTTCACCAAGGAGTATGAGTCATTGAATAGCATAGGCTAGAAGTATCCAACACACATGATTTTGATGGTGGTGTTTTTCATAGAGAAGTGTACATCTGTGGGATTGTTATGGAAAGTATCAAGAATTTCCTTCACTTTCTCCATGGTGACACACCACAGAAAAACACCATTGAAGTTCCTTTTGAAAAGGATCCCTTCAATGAGAGTATATCTGCTACTATGAAGTCTGTAGAATCTTGTTTATTGAGAAGGAAGGGCCAATGGATATTTTCTAGTGTGCATGAATCTCACTGTCTGTTAGCTAGTAGCCTTCTTACTTGAACTCATTTATTAGAACCATCTCTAGTTGCTCCTCTTCAGCTACCATTTCCTCATTGCGTGCCAAATATGAACCATCTCTAGTTGCTCCTCTTCAGCTACCATTTCCTCATTGCGTGCCAAATATTTGAATACTCCTCTTCCCTGAACAGTCTTTGTAGGCTTGAACTCAATGTCATATTCAAGGATCTTAGTGATCCAATTGGCCTTTTTTTGGTGATCTTTCCTTCCATGATATATTCACGTACACTAGAAAGCGTGACATAAATAACCACCTTATTGCAAGATATGAGGTGTCAGAAGTTCTTAAGTCCCTTAACAATGGTGAATTCTTTTCTCTTGATGAAGTTGTAGTTTTTCTCATAATCCTTTAAGGTCTCAGAATGAAATTCAATATGATGTTCTCCCTTTCCTTCATCATCCTTTTGAGTTAGTACAGTAGCGATGTTGGATTTTCTACTGAATACATACATTCTAAATTCCTTCAATAGGTCTAGATTTAGCAACACAGGAGCTAAAGAAATAGTGTCCTTAACCTTATCAAAGGATTCTCTAGCTTTATTTGTCCATTTGAATAATTGATCCTTTTTTAGCATCAAGGTGATAGGTCTAATTATTCTTACAAAATTAGAGATGAATTTGATCACAAAGTTTACCTTTCCTAGAAAGGACTGAACTCCCTTCTTGTTGACAGGTAAGGGAAGCTCTTTGATTTCTTTCACCCACTCCAAATCAATTGCAATTCCTTCTTTGCACACTACATGTCTAATAGTTTTCCCTGTGACACTCTGAAAACACATTTTTTGGGTTCAAGGATATCCCAAACTCCTGACATCTTTTAAAAACCAATTCTAGATGATAAAAGTGATCATCCTTATGCTTGGAGAATACAATTCGATCATCCAAATAGATTAAGATAATATTGTTCACCAATTCACTGAAAGCAATATCCATTGCCTGCTGGAAAGTGGTTCACACATTTGAGAGGTTGAAAGGAATTTTAGCATATGCAAATGTTCCCCACTTGGTAGTGAATGTTGTTTTGTGTCGGTCCTCTTCTTTGAATTGGACTTAGTTGTAACTAGAGAAACCATCTACTAGAGAAAACATCTTCGATCCAACCACTATTTGCAAGATGGACTCCATGGAAGGCAAGGGGTAATGGTCCTTTAGGGATGCTCTATTCAAATTTTGAAAGTCAACACATAGGGCGATATCTCCATTTTTCTTTTGGACTAGAACCAGGTTGGATACCCATGTGCTATACTTGATCAAGATGATGGTTTGGTATTACATTAGCTTTGTTAACCCTTATGCCATTAATGCCTCAATCTTGGGATTCACTTGCCTCTTTTTCTAGTAGATAAGTTTTGCTCCTTCGATCAGCTCTATAGTATGCTAAATATTTTTGGGATCATATCCCTTGAGGTCATCATATGACTAGGCCACTAATCCTTCATATTTATCACATAAAATGGATGAGTCTTTCTTTATCATGATGTGCTACATCTTTTTTGACCTTGAGTTTTCCTTCATCTCTAACCTAAAGGTTTGGATAGTTGCTTTTGTCCACTATGAACATCCTCTTGTCATTCTTCACATTGTCATAATAGAATAGGTTTTCGAGAGTGACTAGCCCTTTGGGAAGCTTGTTGGACCTTGACAATCTTCAATTGGAGTTGCTCAGTGAACTCTGCTGACTGCTAGATGAATGAGATGATGTGTTCATCACTTTCAAATAATTTCTAGTTCTGATCATTATCTAGGATTTTTGGTCAAAAAAACACTCACACAAAGTGTATGTTATGAATTAGGTTAGAAGAAAAATAAAATTGAGATCTGATTGCAATGAGGCAATCGACCTTTGTATTTTTCTCTCTAGGCACTTTCTTGATATTGAAGGCTTCAAATCCCTTGATTAGGTCCCAAAATCTATGTCTATAGGATCTCATGTAGACATTCTTGGTTGCATAAATTATTTGGACCTAATTGAATAGTAGTTTAGAGTCTTTAAAGACCATTAGTTTCTTGATGCCCATCTGCTCTACAAGGCTTAGACCTTGCACTAGGCCTTCATATTCAACTTCATTTTTCAAATAAGTGAACTCGAAGCAAAAGGACCAGAGTGTCTTCTCATTGAATGGGGATGTTAAACATATCCTAGATCCTACAACAACTTTACATTTTGCTCCATCAAAGTGTAGCATCCATAGCTCTGAGGCTTGACCACTCTCAAGTTCCTTCATGACCTTTGGAAGCATCTTATCTTCATTATAGATGATATAGGTCACCAACCTAGTGGCATGATAGTTGCTAAAAGGATTAGTTTCTATATATTTGCTTAAAAGGACCTCCTCTAAATCCATCTGATCTCTGGTCACTTTTTCATCCTCTTGTATCTTGGTACAATACATTTCCTCTTTGGTGAAAGAGGTCTGATCAGCCTCAAAGTCGACCATGGCTTCATCGGCCACATGTTCTGAATGTAGAGGTTCAAATATTATTTTCATTTTGACTCCATTCTTGGTCTTGAGGATCAAGTGTGACCAATCTAAAGAAAGTTATTTTCCTATCTTTGAAGTGAATTCCTGGGATAGGCAAAGGCCGAACATAGGGGGAATGTCTATGATCATAGTAACTTGTGGAACTGTGATACTAGGGAAGGAAAATAGAGTCAGGAGAGGTCCTTAATGAAACTTATAGTTTTGACCTTGTTCTCATCAAGCTGCATAACCCCATTTTTTAAAGGTTCATAGCTAAGTCTTAAGGCTTCAGCTATCTACTTGGGCATGACTGTGCTGCTAGCACTAGAGCCAATCATGGAATTATGCAATATATTTTTACCCATGATAAGAGTTAGGAAAAATAATTTTGGTTTTGACTTATCTCTAACCTTGGTAGAGGCTTCCTCTGTACTATATGTGAGGACTTTTGTAGGAGGTGGTGGATAAATGGAATTTCCCTTAGCTGATTACTCTGTTGGCTCAATGATTGCATCTTCCTAGAGGGCCTTCTACAACAATGAATTCTACTTTAGAATAGTTAAGATATCCCAAAGGGATACATTAGCTAAGGATTTCTTCAATTATTCCACCACATTGAATGGTGGTGGATTTAAAGGCTTCTATTCCTTAGCCCTAGTTATAAAAATTTCCTTTCATTGCTGAAATTGTTGTGCAACTATGGAGGTATGAGGAGTTTAGTCAAAGGCACTTTTGAGCTGCGAGATGACTGGGTTTTTTTGTAAATCTACTCTTTGAGCAAGTGTTGTAGTCATATTGAACTTGCAAGGCTTTTGATGTGGATGCATCATTTGCAAATGACACTTCTTCTTCCATCCATGAGAAGAGCATGTGATCTGGAGCTATTTCCATTTCTTGCTCCAGGGACATCCCTTGCTTTTGTGCGGTGAGTACCACATTTTCCATATGTGGATAGGCATATACATAACCTCTAGGATCTTACATTGTGCCTTTCCTATGTTTTTCCACCACCTTTTTTTGTAGGTTTTCATGTGGGAAATTTAAGTGCATATATGCATCACCATAGGGGAAGCATTAGGGATTGGTGTCGTCAGTGAGATTTTTTTTCCTTGTTGTCAGTCTCTTCTTGAGCTTGGGTGAGCACCTTGCAATGAAGTAGGTATTGGCACTATTTGATTATTTTTTTGAGCCTAAAGATTTGTGCATGAGCCTCCTTGGCACTGATCTTACTGGTAGTAAGATCTTTCACCTTGATAATTTTGGTAGGTTGGCTTCTGAGGCGTAGACTAGTTCCACTTGATGATAGTTATTTCATTAGCCATCATCCACAACATCTTGTTGATGCCACTCATCTCATCCTTTGAAGAGCCAGATGTGGAAGTGATATTTGATGGGATGCCTAGATATGTGTACATGGATTGAGGAGGAGCGGTTGAATTGGTAGATGCTACTTCTTGGGGGAAACTCATATTTCAAGAGATATAAGCATAAAGGGATAAGGTGGCAACTTCCCGACATCTATTAGATTATTCTCTGCCTTGACAACAATGTTGTATGCATCTGGTAGAGTGGTCCCACCAAGAGATTGGATCATCATCAAGATGTAAGAATTGATGGATTTCAAGTAGAACATGAATGCCAATTCTGCTGGCGGGTGGATAGCACCCTAGATCCTCTACCAAGTTGTATACAACTGGGCATTGAAGTTAGTCATGACTTCATGCAAGGCCCGCTTTATGGTCACTATTTGATGATATAGCGAGGACTTATCTCCATCATTCGAGAATATTTTGTAGAAAGGATCTTCAAGCTGAAACTAGGTACTGATAGTGTTAGCTTGTAGAGTGAAGTACCAATCTAATGCATTACACTTGAAAGAGGTTGCGAGCAATATTAGCACTATATTATGGTTTGTAACTCTATACACCAAACACACATCTGCCACATTTTTCAGGTGTTCCAATGGTGTTTTTGTGCCATTCTAGTGAATTTTGGTATATCTTTTAAAGTAGAGGCCAACATTAGGGCCCAAACGATGGGTGCTACTAGTGCTACAAGGGGATGTTCAACATCCCATGCCATGTAATTTTTGTTAGCAATTGCAACATGGCTGGTGGAGGGATCAAAACATTCACTAGATGGGTTCTAGTTCAAACTATTACTAGTGGTGCCACTAGCAAGCCATGGTTATTAGCTATTTGGGATCTAGTAATAGGTTAATGGATCATACACCCACTTTAGGTTTAGGTACGTTTAAACAGTCCCACAAAGTGTTCCAGAAAAAGAAACTATTGATGCTAAAAATTGACAAGGTAACAACCTTATGGGATACTCAGTTAATGGGGGGACCAATTATGCTAAATTGAGTGACCTTCAGGTTTTTAAAGAATTTGCTTTCTTCTATATTGGGGTTTTTGTCAAATAGCTTAAGAAAATAGAAATTCCAATCAATGGTATAGACTATGAGTCTTATACAATAATCTAAAAATAGTACAAAAGGCCTGGTATCTTTTCCCAAATTTTTATGTATCTTCTAAACTCATTTTCAAAAGGAAGAAGCAGTATATATAGAAAATAGTCCTACCACTTGGGAAGCTAGTAATAGAGAAGATTCTCTCATCATTAGAAATGATGCCCAAAGTAATGATTTCCTATGGTCGTTGCAACAGAAAAAGATTCAAGCCATAGAACATAGTCACCTTTGAGCCAAATGCATATCCTCCAAATGATGGTGGTGGTCTGAGTGTAGAAGCAACAAAACCTTGTGTAGACATGTGTCACTCAATCATGAAGTTAGTTATGACATGTGGTGATAGGTTAGGGCCTGTGGTTCATTCCTCCCTCCTTGTCATGAAAACCCATGAAGGGAAGACACATGGGGAATTCCTTGCTATTGGCACTAACTGTGGGGTTTGCCAAAAAGTGTATGTGGATTGATATTATGTGGTATGTGATGGGGATTTTTTGAGAAGGAAAGGAAGCAAGCTTTTAAGTGCTCATCCTGCTAATATGTAGAAGCATGTCAGGGCACACCGAAGAAACAAAGGAGGGGATCCTTGCGAGGAGCACTTGGTGGACACGTGGAAGATAATAGAGCCCTCGAAATTCTTGTTAGTTTGAGACCTTTTTGTGCTTGGTATTAGCATGTAACATGTCACCCACTAGTATGGGTTTAAGGTTTTACTTAGGTAACCTAGTTGCCTTATTGATCCATCTCAAATCTTTTAGTGTTTTATTTTTGTGTTGAATGATTTTCTCGGTTGCCAGTGACATAAGTTGTATTTTGAGCCATCGTTATGCATTGCTTACTGGCCCTTTTAACTTAGGTTATTTAGTCAATTCCTGTTGTAAAGAATTTTAATTCTACCAAGGTCAGGTTCTAATGTTTTGGCTCATAAATGATTTAAGTTTAAGTCATCGATCTCCAAGGGTAAATCTTCATCAACCTAGTCAAGGACCTATTTTATGAATAACTTTGTCATGTGTGTAGCTTTGAGGATCACAAGATTGTTGGAATCAATCTAAGACACTCCCTGCTGGCTCATGCATTCTAAGTGATAGCAGTTTATTTATGGTGAGGTCAGAGAAATTTTGACACCTATTCGACCAGGCATGTGGGTTCAACCATTGTGTTTCATTTCAACACTTGAGCTTTTAGGATCAATGGTGATGGTTAAAAGATAAAATCTAATCACCATCATTCCCGGCTGGCTTGTGGAAAAAAGATGTAGGCTCATTAAAAGTAGCAAGACTCGGCGAGAAGCTTCCACATACTCTCTACGACTACTAATGGGTGGAGCCCACAAGTGAGTGAAGAAGGTCTAGGTGGCACATTTTTATTAGCCATTTGTCCAAGCTAGAGTAGCGATGTAAATTCAAAATCCATTGACTCTATCTAAGTGATTTGAGAAGGCCATCTCAATTGAAAACTGATGATGCACATTCAAAGCTACGAAGTATACCTGTTACAATTTTTTCACTTCATGTGAGTGGGAGTAAATAACAGGGGTGACTTGTAAACTTATTTAAATCCCTTCAAAAAATTTGTATACAACCTATTCTTTCCAATTTGGGATCTAATGAAGTGTTTGGGGCAATACAAAGAATTAAAAGAACCAATCTTGAGAAGTCATTCTAGATAGTATTATGGTTTATCACAATTGAAAGTTGTAAGTACGACAAACATAGTTTTATTCTTTTTTCAATTTTTTGAATTAAGGATTTATTTCAATTTTCTTTAAGATGAATAAATTTATTGCTTTTCTTTTATTGCTTTAAATTGGGGTTAATTCTATTTCTAAAAGGCCATAACTGTGTGGAGTATTTTGGAATTAGCATTCGTTCTGAGTCTTAGGTCACAATTAGGAAGTTGATAGTTGAAATTCTTCCTCTTGAAACCCTGGTATACGTAAAACCCATGGCTCCAAAAGTACATATTGCCACCTCTTTGACCCTGTCTAGGTCATTCTCCTAAGATGTAATTGACTTGTTTCCCCCATGTACAAGTAAGAAACTGAAAGGAAAGGTCTTGTTTAAGGGCCCTACTATGAGATAGGGAGTGATAGATAAAGATTGCTTCATAAAAGATGTCAAGGCTCCCTACACTAGATGGCAGTCATTTCAACATTGGTTTGAAAATAGGAACCTTGGAGCTCCTCTTAGTAATCCTTGGAGGTTGGATATGGGAAAGGTAATTTTTCCCAATGTATACATGGATTTTGATCTTTTGAAGGATATTTCCTCAAAGTATGACCCAGTTTCTAGGGTGGTCAAGACATTTGATGGGGTAGATATTATAAGAATAACTGGGAAAGAAAATGAAATTTTTTTTGACTTGCATGAGTGGAGTCTGGATATGGTCCCTTTGGACATGGATGATATTAGAAGAGAATACAACAATACCAAGGTGTTTATTAGAACAAGGATGAACTTTCCCAATGAGCTATTTTAGTAGTTATTTCAGAAAAGACTATGTATTCTCTATACCAAATAATTGGTTCTACCTCACTTGAAACTTTATAGAAGGAATACAATTATCTAGCCACACATTTGCAACACCCACCATACAACATTGTCTATGACTATGGTAGCTATCTGAAAGAACATATCCACAAAGGCCCAGTTGAGCTAAAGCAGGGAAAGAAATGGGTAAATTTTTGCTGGTATTCGCTATTGATGCATATATTTTTGCATAGGGGACAACATGTTTTTGAAAGGGATATCACTTTGAGAAGAAAGGATGAGGATGTTGACTTACTTGTTTAGTGTTGAACTTGAATTCTAGATAAAGTTGACAAGAGATACAATTTTGTAATGTTTCAAAATGATTTTGCATCAAGGATAAGGAGGTCCCTGATATTTGAACTACCAAGAATTCCCAAAGAAATTCATGAGTTCTTGAGACCCACGAAGATGAGACCAGACTTGAATTTGAGTTATAACTAGGGAGACTTGATTTTATATCTGACAAGACAATTTTTTAGGGTTTATGGCAGTGGTCTAGACCCATATGTCTTGTCAAGGGATGTTCCTCTGAGAAAAGGATTCCTCAAAATCATGAGGCAACTAGGAGCTCCACAAATAGTGCATCTATCAGATACAACAAGGAAATGATCATTCTTTCTAGATTTGACAATGTTTGCTGAATATATTTTGGTAAAGGGAGTGTGGAAGAAAATGGTACATCTACTAGACTTTTATAAGTTGATGACTATGTTCCTAAGGAATCATGATCCTTAAGTCTTCATTTCTATGCTGAAAGAAGATAAGAAAATGTGTATTTATGTGCATGTTTTTTATTATCCTAAAGATGTCATTAGGAATGTTTTTATCCCTAAAAAACAAGACGAAAGGAAGGATAAATACCGTTCTTATAAGAAGATGGTAGAAGGAAAATGGAAGAAGGACCCTAAATATAACCTATGCCAAACATACCTAATGAATTTAGTAGAGTCATGCATGTTATGGACAACTTTGAAAGTGTAATGGGTATGTTAAGGGAACACTGGGAAGTCATAGATAAAGGAAAGGAAAGGGTGGTTGAATAAGATGCTGAAGTGACATTGGAAGAGAGACCTACATACCATCCACCCAAGCAATTAAGAATTTATTCCAAGAGGAAGAAAGAAATAGATGAAGGATAAAGCTTTCCAACCCTAGTCACTTTTGAGGGACTAAAGATAGGTTCTCTTGAGAATACATTGTCATCACGACCAACATATGCTCCTTTGGCTATGATTGATCTTGGGTCTCCCCCTACAATCCCTATCCCTCCCAAGTAGCCAACCTTAAAGAAGAAAAGGACTGAGGTAAGAGGAGTGGTTGAGTACTCTAATATCGAGGAGGATGACTTTTATATCACTCCAGAGGATATGTAGCTAGGAATGCCTCTCCCTGAAAGGGGAATTGCCTCAAGTTCAAGACAAAGCAATCTTAGATTGGGAAAGCTTGACATTATTGGTCTAAATACTATAGATGAATTGAGAGTAGAAACTTGTAAGGAGTTTATGGAAGATGATTCCTTTATTGAAACATCTACATTTGAAGATTTCTGGTGGAAATATAAAGCTGTAGAATATGTATAGAAAGTGGCCATTAAAAGGAGTTTACATCCAAAATTGCTTGAAAGTATCATCTAGTAAAATTTAAGAAGAATTATGAAGGATGAGTTTCAAAAGGTTAATGCCTAGGAGGGCAGAGAGTTTCTAAAGAAGAGTGGTGTGCTACTACTGCTAAAATGGAATATTGTTGACACTATTGTTCTAGATGCCATAAGAAAGGCTAAAAGGCCTCTTCTACAAATAGAAGAAGAATTGGAGATGGCACTATGGGGTTATGTATTTAGTGAGGATTGGGATGCATTGGAAATATTGTCATTATTTGTAGGATCCAGGAAACCAACCCTTGCAGATGCATTAGATCTAAGTGGAAAATTGCTTGTGAAGAGAGTTATTGATACCCAGCTTTAGAGGTAGCTGATATGGCTGTTAATGTTGCTAGGTTCACTAAAGCAAATATGGAAAGTCTCACCCCCGAGAGGGATGATTTTAGGACTAAATATCAAGATCCAGTGGAAGGTAGTTGTATTAGAAACTAAGCTAGCATTCTATAAACAAAGGGGGGAAGTGCAAAGAGAATAGGGTTAGCCTAGCTCAAGTCATCCACCTCTGATGTCTCTAGTTGCATCTTCTTAACATTCACCTTCAACCCAAGCTTGAGCAATGGTACCATATAGTTTGGGACAAGGATCACTCTCAGTTGAGGAATCAAGCCAACCAGGTCCAAACTCATCTAATGAACAAACAAGGGACCAAATTCTCCTGCAAATTGTAACATATAAGGGGTTGTTGAAAAAGGCTCAGGGCACAATGTATGAAAATGCATCAAAAAATGCTCATAATATTTTGAAACATTTTAATGAGAAGATCTAGGTTAGAATGAATAGTGTGCATGACAATTATGCCCTAATGATGCAAGCAATGGGATTGTCCCAAAGGGACAAAGAGTTATCCATGCCAATATTGAATAATTGGATCCCAAGAGCTAAAACATTAAAGTTAATAGTAGTAGGAGCTGGCCAACATGAAGATAAATATCCCCATGTGTTTCCAACCTATACATTTGTATGTGAATTGATTGAGCAAAAGTTTCAAGGATACATAGCCCCACTAGAGTAAAAGATAAGAGAATTAATTGTTGAGCATGATTTTGCAGATTTGTCACCATTGCTAGATATTTTGCTCACTAATTATCAAGTGAAATCACTACAAGTTTGCAAGAAAGACATGGATAAGGCTATATATTACCAAGTGAATGAAATCTATAAGGAGATTGATATTAATGTCTTTAATGACACTTTGGAAAATTTGACATTTGTTGTTAGCTTTTTGGAGGACTTTAATAGGGAGTCCAATTTTGTAATCACCATGTACTCCCCATTCAGGAAGACATTAGATAAATTTTTTGATTTCAAGTGGCCATCTGATGAGGAATATGAAGAATGGAGAAGAATATTTGTTGGTTGATTTAGTTTGTATACATGGATGTGAAACATATAATTGGTTAAGTATTGTACAAGTCTAACCTCAGAGGTTACAATGTATAAAATATATGTTTCATAAGAAGGTATATGTTATTGATGATGTGGAATGAGACTGAGATGTAAATTTATTTTTGGTCTACCTAATTTTGTGATCTTGGCCGATGAGATGGACATGCTACAATGAAGAAAATATTCTTTTTGACATGTGCTTTTGGTAAGGAAAAGTTGTTGCTTATAAAGAAAGTAAATAATCTTTGTCTCATATGTATTCCCTCCATTTTGTACAATGCAAATATAACTTAATTAGGGAATATGTTTTGTAGCAGTCCAATTAGAATGTGACATGTGTACATCTGGCTTGAAGCTTTTTTTTGCTTCCTTGTTCTATAAAAGGGAATCCAGGGCCATTTGTGTAGGTCTTTTGTTGAATTATAGAGCTGAATTGTGAAAATTGATAACATAGAGTGAATATGTTGAGTCTTTATCTAATGCTTTGAGTCTAGGTGGCATATTTTGTTAAATACATGGTTTCTGAACATATTTGAATGATAATGGAGAATTTTTGAGTCTATAGTCTCTTCATTTGGATTGTGTATACAAATTATTAATGAAATTCTAATCAAAGGTCATTTCCTTAATTTTCATTGTTTTGACACTTTGTTATATGTTTTGGTTTTAGCTCTTGTTCATAGAGCAAGTTAAAACACTTGGATCAGATTATGAATTCATATGCATGGTCGTTGGATTTAATATGTAGTATGTAGAATTTGGTTATAGATTTGTGAATTGCAAAGTGATGTCACTTAGATCTTGAATGTTCAGAATTAGTATACCTTATATTGCAATGTGCTTAGACTCCTGGCCCATAGATAATGGAACTAATCCTAATATCTCTAAGTCTTTCCCATGGTTCTAGTTACCTGACTTAAGAACAATATTCTAAATAATCATTGAGCTATGTTTTAAGTTGTTGTATTTTGTATTATATTTTGTTCTTGACTTAAGATGCATAATTCATTAAAGGAAATTCCAACTTTTTGGATAATTTCTTCTTATTAGTCATGGGTGAGAATATATTTGCTTGAATATGCAATGTGTTAATGAATTGTTTAAAGAGGTTATATAATATACATTGTGGGGCTACCCTCTCAGGTTTTGGAAGCCCAAACTGTAGGAGGTAAAGCGATTGGTGTTATATCACATTCATTGGCCAATTATCTTGTAGATATTCGAGAATTGATTATAGGAAACTCATAGGTATCTGGAAGGATTTGATTGGTTCATTGTGAACAACCAACAAAAGAATTCAAGAGAACCTCTTCAAAAAGGGGCCTGATAATGTTTAAATGTATGAAGCATAGGCAAAAAATAGAAAAATATAGACAAATTGAATCAAACTCAAGGAAATTTATATCCAATTCTTTTGGTAAGCTCTTGGGGTGTTTCGCCTGCAAATGGAGGAACCCAAAAATTTTGGTTTGAAGACCATAGCCTTGTCCATTGGGCAATGTAATTAGAGCTTAGAGAGAATGCTCTGCATATGTAGCCAGTCAACCTCAGATGGCATATATATATCTTGTAGATTCTCGAACCTCATATTTTGGCCACCAAGTCATCAGAAAGAAAGGGGGAGGGTAGGACCATCTGAGTTAGCTAGGATAATTTTTCCAACATATTGTTCATAGTTTGGCTGAGTGTGGTAGTGCACTCACTAGCATGGAGGATGGATGTGTGGTAGTGGATGAACTCCTTTGTTGTTTTGGCAGCTGCCTTGTGGTCCCTGATCCCTAGGCTCTCTAAGTCCTCATCTGGCATTGTGTATAGCTTATTTAGTGATTTTTACACCTTAGGAAGCTTCTCCATGATGAATGTGGGAATTTCTCAATAGTTTCATGAACCTCCCTACTTAAACTTGTTTCCTCTTACATGAATTGGAGCATCGACTAAAGATTCAGGAAAATGGCCTTGACCTTTTCCCGATATGAAATATATAGTCATTGAGCTACTTGAAGGAGGCCTATCTAGGCAGTAGGGGTTTGGGGAAGATTCTTCAAAAAGGTAATTTTAGGATCTCTTGAACCAACATCTTGTGTCAGTTCCACAATCCTCTTGTCTGTAGTGGAGAGTTGTTCCTCCAGGGTTCTCAAATTGGTAAGCCATCTTTATTTAGCATGGATTCTATTTTTTGATTCCCTTTTGAGGGAAAGCTTCACCTCCTGAATTTCCTTCTCAAATTGTTTCCCTCTGCTACATTATTTTCTCTAATTGGGTGTGTTGATGCTAAAAATCTTCATTATTTTGTTGCATATCCTCTTTTACCCTAACTAATTGTCCTGTAATTATTATTTTTCTATTGTAGCTCAGTGAATAGGTTGGAATCTTGGGCTTGGAAGTTTCCAATCTCCTCCTAGATTTTGGCTTTCTCTATCTGCACTTGATGTGACAAGCACACAATTTCTGCATCTCTTTCCTTTTCCTTTTCCAATAGGACTTTAATTCTCTCCTTGATATTTTTTAGCTCTTCTTCCTTCTTCTTCAGCTAGCAACCGGACTTGAGGAAGTTGGTGGTAACCACTCATCATGTCTCCTCCATGAGTTCAACTTTATCCTGTAGCCTGGCTATGCTCAGATCGAGTCCCATAGCATAGATGTTGTAATCCTTGGGTTGCATCTCTCCTTGTGGTTTGATGATGATTTGATGCATAGTTACAAAATGCAACAATTGCTAAGCCTCATTGAAAAGTGTTTGAACCTTTGGTTCGGTCGGCTTTTTAGCATCATTGGCCTTTCGCTTATGGATCCTAATAGCCTATGCTTGTTTTGTTTTATAACCTTCTGAAAAAAATTCTGCTAACAACCTAATGAGCTGACCTATGAAAGGTGCACTGGGAGGAAGAGGAAAAGGGACCGAGATGGTAGTGGTTCTAGCATTATGTGCATTGGTGGTAGCAGAGACATGGAAGACTCCATGTGTTGGGAAAATTGGGTCAGGGCCTATACAATAGTAGAAAGAGGGATATCAATGGCGGCTATGGATTAGGCTCTGATCAAAGGTGGAAAGGTCTATGGAGGATTAAAGGAAAATTGTCCCACTTGGGAGAATTGGGAGAAACCTCTCATGACCATTGTATCAGAAGTGAAAAAGGAAGGGACAACACTTGAACTGATAGGCAACGTAGAGTCAATGAATGAAACTAGAGACTATGAATCAAGAAGAGGGAGAGAAAAAATATATCAGGGTAGTGGAGGCCTTCAATCATTGGGTCATTGTAGGCTCTTGTGAACATTCTCCTACAACTTCATCTATGTGTTGCTTTTTGGTTGGTGGGGAATTTTCCACCTCTATGACCTTTGTTGGTCATTATTGGGAGACTCTAGGTTTTTTCATGGCCCATGTGTGTGTCTTTAAGGATCCCAAACATGATATATTCACCTGCAACTTCAGAGTAGTTGTGCTAGGTTGTGCCACTGCTTGTTTAGTTTTCTTCATTGAAGCCGTCTACACTTCTTTTTCCTTCTCCTTCCCCTTGTATATTTTCTAGCCTCCTCCAAGTCCACATCCTCATCACCACTTGCATCAGTGTCCTCATGCTCATTTTTCCATAACTTATTAAATTTTTCATCCATCTCTACATCCTAATAAGGGGTATTAGGGAATTGGATCTCTTGTTGGTAAATCTAGAAATCCCTAATCCTTTCCTCACTCTAGTTAAAATTCCTTACCAAATCATTGTGAAGGATGGCCCCCATTTTTATTTTCTCATTATACTTTTTCAAGGTGAAGTAGAACTTAAGTGATGGCAACCTGCTATCCTTTGTGGGAGTGTGAACTAGTTATACCAATAGATCACCGTGGTGCTATAGTGGATTCCAATGCTTTTCTTGATAAGGTTGGGGGTTATGTGTTACCTTGAAAAATGCATTTGGTAAGTCATTGTTGGGTTTGTACTACCATTTGTCACAAATCCATACTAGCCCCAGATGAACTAGCTTCACCTCTACTAGCTTATGCATCTACTTCTTAGCCATCACCACTGACTTGAAAGTCAAAGGGTAGAAGAAGAATCCTTTCTTACCCTTTCCTCTACAAAAAATATTGTCGATAATCTACACTTGTTAGAAAATTTCAAGCTCCAACACTCTATTTTTGATGCATGTCAGAAGTTGGGATGGTTCATCAGTAAAGCTATGCATCCAAATGATTGTGAAATCCTCTTTGAGAAACTAGTCACATTTTAGAGTGAAACTTTGCATCCACCCTACCTAGTTGATACAAAGATCATAAAGACTGCCATCCTCACTCAAGTCTTGTAGAATTAGAGTTAAGAAATAATCTGAGAATGCATAATAGTCATAAGTTATGGAGAGGAGAGGAGTCCATACAAAAACTAGCCTTCTTATTCACTTTTCATCAAACATGGCCAACCTCACATGTTTTTTGAAGAAGTCAAGGTTTTGATACAAAAACATATGGGCAAGGAGAGAAGCAAATCTTAATTTCTATTATGTTTTGTATTCTTGTATTTGGATTAACATCTCCCCCATGATCACTTCTGTGAAGTCATAACTTAATAGGGAATGCTCCTATACAACTAAAACCCTATACCTAGTTGAAATTATTGAACATAACTATCGATGTATAGACCACAAAAAAAGGTCATCATAGAGAAGGCATACTGCGTGTCTGCAGGGAAGGCATTGTGTGCTACTGGAATATATGGTGGCTTTTTATTATCTTCCTTGGAACTTTTGGTTTCTTTGTTATAAAAATCTAGATCAAGATCTCTTCCCCTCCAATATTTTTATCCTTTTTCTAGAGTGAATGACTACATCTTGTCTACTTTAGAGTTTTTTATAGGGATGCATAGCATACTCTAGATAGATTCTACACTGATGTTAAATCTCAACTCCTAGCCCTTGATGGTGTTGGTATCTAGGTTTAAATGCTTAATTCCCTCATCGAATAGTTTTAGGAAGTAATGAATGAAAGGGACCATATATTGTGGAAGCTTACTAAACCATTGCTTGTATGCCAAAAAATATGGGTTACTATTCTTCTTCATTCTCTTGTAGGCCACCCACCTAAGAGTCTTATGGTTTTTTCTAAGGATAGGATCATGAATATTATCCCATTCTTCTTTTATTTGGCTCTGGTCCCTATGAGTCTTTTTCTTTTCTACATCCTGCATGTGAATCCACTTCAACTTCTCTGGTATCCCAGATGAATCATAAGAGGTATCTCCAAAAGTATTTCCCATGGGAGCCACACACATGGCATCAAACAAGCTTTGTGTTGCCTCTCCTTGTGTTTTGCCTCTCCTTGTGTTTCAATCTGAGGATTTTGGGCCATTTTCCTTCTATTGTGGATTTTTTCTATCCTCAAACTTGATGCAATTCATTGGTGTTCCTTAGCAATTCTACATTCAAATATCCTTGGACTAGATAGTGTACTCATGAAGGAATTTTACAATGTTAGCCTATCACATGCAATACTTAGCTATTTCCTAGCCTAGAGTGGTAGACAATAGTTTCCTTTATACATTAAATTCGACATGTATTGCCATCTCCTTTGCTTGTGTGAAATGAATTTCTTGCCATTTTGAAAAGACAAGAATTCATAATGACATTTAGTAATGATGTCTTATGGCATGATTTTATTGGGAAATTGAGCTAGAAATTTGAAGGAATTTTTAAGCTTTAACATGCTTTGGAATTTAATATCTCAAAGAAAACAATTAAGCCAAAAGTGCAATGAGTACTTGAAAAGATTTGAGTTCATCCTTCAACTTTGAAAAATCTCTATAGAGTGACACATCAACATCTATCTGTGTATACTAGCACCGAGGACTGCACCAAATTACATTACTTAATTACCTCTTCCTAATTTTGCATGCAACAATTCATACATGGCAGGCGTAACTGGGTGGGAAATTTGAACTGGATCTTGGTGGGTTTTTTGAGTTAGTACTCAATTATCATCATGCTTATGGAACACAGATGACTTGGATATTTCTATAAATAGGCCCTTAGGAAACAATAAAATCACACTTAGCAATTGGGAAGAATTGGTATTTGGCAGTTAGGTAAAATTATCATTAGGTAGTTGGGTAGAACTAGCATCATGCATACTCCAATTAGGTTGGTTAGCAATAAGTCACAGACAACCTTCTAAGGAGAAATCTCGAATAGGTGCTTGAAAAGAATGACAAAGAATAAGAATTCATTGGCTATTACAATAATGAAGTGGGTGTTAGGCCAGGACTGTGTAGAGTATGAGGTTAAAAATAGGGTCAATACTTGCATCTGCTCTCACTTTGTCACATCTTTGCTTGATATCCAGGTTCCTAAGTAGATGATTCTTTGCCTGATGCTAGAAATCTTCCTAAAGTGGTACCTTTGAGGTCTCAATGATATTGTGGTGAATGTAGTATATGTTTTAATGACAAGCAACCTCCATAAGAATATCAAAGAGGATGCAGTGGTGCCCTAGGTTTTGTTTTTGAGTGGATTTTGCATTCTTACATGTGAAGAACATGATTAGAGAGTCACTTGCACTTGTCACTTCCTACTACACTGCTATAATGTGGTGCTATTCTATGGAGTAGAGTGGTACACAAACTTTAGGGACATGGTATGTCCCCAACCACTGGTTGTTGTTGTTGATGCTCCTATTTCCATTCCTAATTATCCTATTGTTGATTATGTTATTCATGATGCTATTGATGATGCTCCCATTCCTATTGCTTAAGACTCAAAATTTATTTTTCTATATATGCCTTAATAGGGATTTCAATGCATAGATATGTATATAAAAACTGCATAGTATGTAGATATACTTTAAAAGTATGGCCTCAAGGCCATTTTGGAAGTGTATTATCGAAGCATATAATTCCATATATAATGAATATACAATTTCTACTGAATTAGTTGTCTCTTTTGGTTCTTGCAATTTTGTAATATGGGTTCCCTTTTCTTCATTTCTTTGAGTACCTTTTCATTTTTCCGCATATGGGTTCATTTTCAATTTCATGAGTTGCTTGGAAAGACTGACCGACAAAAACACAAGAAAAATAATTGCAATACTTACATATTTACACATGCAGAAAAATAATAAAGCTTAATTAAACAATTTGAGGTGGATTCCATTAACTGAAATCCCTAATGTTTCCTTCTCCATATTTTCTAATTCAAATGCATTGTGCTACTTTCATTGAATTATTCCAAAAGGGCCTTCCCATAGACTATTGAATTTTTTGTGTTGATTAGGCTTCGTGGCCCTATCATTGAATTTTAATACTAGGTCTCCACATTTTAGACCCTGGTTTGAGGCTTTCTTTTTGAACCATATTTTAACCACCTATTGGTAGTTATACATTGTTTTTAGGGTGTTTTCTCTTTTTCCTTGTACTTCTAGTAGCTTGGCCAATCGAACATCCATAGCTTCATTTTCTTCAACCTCTAGGGATTTGAGTAGTTGTAGTGCTAGAATCTCCATAGAGATGGGCAATAGCACTTCTTTACCATACACTAGATCTTATGATGAAGTCTTGAGAACTTGCTTAGGAGTTATGTGGTCTACCTAGAGAACTGCCCAAAGGTTCTTATGCCATTCTCTTTGGTGTTTCAACCAACTATTTTAATGAGTCAGACTAAATTTTTGTTAGTTGACTTAGCTAGGCCATTCCCATGTGAGTAGTAATTTGCTAATTTTGTTAGGAATATTCCATGTACGGGTGCAACTTAACATAGCTCAGAACTTATCAAATCCTTAGTGTTGTTGAAGATGATGGTCTTTGGCAGGCTGAATCTTGTTACTAGCCCCTCAAGAAAGTCCACAATCTTTGCATACGTTGCATTCTTCAGGGGCATGACCTTGATCCATTTGGTGAAGTAGTTGATGGCTATGAGGATCCATTTTTTGTCCAGCATTGGACATGTGATTGTTCATCCCAATAAAATTAGGGCCCCATTGTGTGAAGGGATCATCAACCACTATCGAATTGAGAGGCATTGCAGAATTTTTTCTTCTTCCTACAAAGAATTAGCATTATTTGTAAGCTTTCACCAAGGAGTATGAGTCATTGAATAGCATAGGCCAGAAGTATCTGTCGCACATGATTTTGATGGCAGTGGTTTTCGCAGAGAATTTTCCACCCATGGGAATACTATGGAAAGTATCAAGAATTTTCTTCACCTACTCTATGGTTACAGACTGTAGAAAAATTCCATTGAAGTTCCTTTCGAAAAGGATCCCTTAAATGAGTGTATATCCACTATTTTGCAGTTTGTAGAATCTTCTCTTCTAAGAAGGAAGGCCCAATGAATATTTTCTAGTATGCATGAATCTCACTCCGTCTACTAGCCAGCAATGTTCAAACTCATACTCATTTATTAGAACCATCTTTGGTTGATCCTCTTCAACTGCCATTTCCTTGTTGCATGCCAAATATTCACACAATCCTCTTCCTTACACGGTCTTTTTAGGCTTGACCTCAATGTCATATTCAAAGATCTTAGTATTCTAATTGGACCCTTTTTTAGTGATCTCTCCTTCCATGATATATTCATGCACTAATGGTCTTATCATTCCTTGCATTGTCACAATCAAATAGGTTTTTGAGAGTGACCAATCCTTTGGGAAGCTTTTTGGACCTCAATTGAATGATTTGTTCATCGTAGGCCTCAAAAATATTCAGTTGGAGTTGCTCAGCAAACTCTCCTAACTATTGGATGAATGAAGTGATGTGTTCATCACTTTCAAATACTTTCCAGCTCTAATCATTATTTGGGATTTTTGATCAAATGTTCACTCACATAGAGTGTATGTTATTATTTAGGTCAAAAGCAAGATCAAATTTAGATCCTCTTGCATCCAGGTGATCTACCTCTATATTTTTCTCTCTAGGCATTGTGTTAATATTCAAGGCTTCAAAGCCCTTGATCAAGTCCTAGAGTCTATTTCTATAGGATCTCATATGGACATTCTTGGCTGCAAAAATCCCTCGGACTTGATTGACCACTATGTTGATGGTTTTTTCTGCACAACTCAGATAGAATGTGGAAATACTATCTCTCTTGAAAGGTAAATATCTATTAGCAAGCCTCAAGAGATAACCCCAAGGTCTTTAATCACATGATCCATACAAGATAAATCAACACAAGAAGGACAACAAATCACAATGCATGTACTTGCATTAGATCATCCAAAGTAGTAACAATTCTTGTCTTCTATTACAACACTTGCTTGAAAGTAACCTAACTCCTAACGCTTTGCTCTAATTCTTGATTCACTACAATGAGAAAATATCCAGCCCTTACAAATGAGGCAACATACCATATTTATAGAAAAACCCTCAAGATATGTCAGCCCAATTAGGTTTACAATAGAAAATAGCCACATAACAAGTTTGCCCAAGGCTTCATAATAAACCTCTAGGGCAGTGGGATCATCCACAACATAAGGGGCCTATAGTCGCATATATGCATGATGGAACCTATTATTAAAGGACCATATGGGCTCATTGACCTCTCTCCTAACTTAAATGAACTGAAGGCAGAGCTCATTTGGGCTAATGGGAATCTTGAACTTTCGTAGAAATGCAGTCTCCAGTTTAGTCCAATTATGAATAGACCTAGCAGGAAAATGGTTGTACCAGTAGAATGCATCTTCTTATAGGGAATAAGGAAAGATCCTACATGCTACATCCTCATGATTGATTCCTCTATCCCTAAGGTAAGTCTACAAAATATTGATATGTTCCTCTATGGTCCTATTGGGATCATTAACCTAGAACTTAGAACAAAAGTGTTCAGGGTTCTTGGGCATAAAATTGTAATTATTGAAGGTCAAGGGAGACAGGTTGTTAGCAAGGAAAGTCATTGGTGAGGGTGGAGGTGGCAATGTCTAGTTTATAGCTTGCTGGGGTTGTTGAATTGGGATGGCTTCAGAAACAGATGAAGATGGACTTGTTGAGGGTGAGGATGATGGAAGTGGTTGGGTGGATGATGATTCTCCGCTTCTTCTGGTCCTTCTTGACCTAGTGGGATTTTGTAACTCTAGAAATTCCTCTTCTCCTAGAGTAGATTTGGTTCTTCTTCTAAATATTTCAAGGGAAATGGTAGACATAAATTGATCTAGCTTGTCTATTTAGGCCATCCTTCTAGTGACAATCTCTTGATGGTGTTTTTTGCATGTCAAAAACTCAGAAAAAATGTGGAAATCCTATCTCTCTTGAAAGGTAAATCGCTATCAGCAAGCCTCAAGAGATAACCCCAAGGTCTCTAATGTTAGGTCTTGACAATGCATAAATAGCTCAGATAATATGTGAAAATGTTGGTAATCACAAGGGGACCTTACCACACACAAATGATGAATCTTGATTTTATCATATTTTGCAATTTGATGATACCTCAAATCCTAAAACAAAACCAAATGATAAAGAAATAGAAAAATATTAGGGTTTTAGAGAGATTTTTAAAATTAACATTAATCCTAAGATTAACAATGCAAATGATAAAATACTCAAAATGGATCAATCCCTTAGAAATCAATTCCTAGTTGACCTAGATAAAACTACAATATTACATAAATAGTGCAATCCTTTAAGGTATTAAATATTTTTAGATCATGAACATTCATCCAAAACAACCCTATTGCAATTGAAATGAACAAACATTCATAATTGAACTAAGTACAATGAATATTAAAGTCCAGGCTAACTTTGCAAAGTAACTAACAATCAACCAACTACAAAAATTATGGACTAGGGATTGCTACAAACACTTCAAGCATTAAGCCATAAACACCATTGAATCATCCAACCCTAGATCTGACATATATCAAATAACCTTAAGACATATTCAAAAGATAGAATCACAAGAACCATACAAGATAAATACACACAAGAAGAACACCAAATCACAATGCCTTTACTTGCATTAGATCATCCAAAGTATTAAAAATTCCAGTCTTTTATTACAACACTTGCTTGAAAGGAACCTAACTCCTAACTCTTTTCTCTAATGCTTAATTTGCTCCAATGAAAAAAATATCTAGCCCTTACAAATGAGGAAAAATTCCATATTTATAGAAAACCCCCCAAGATATGTTAGCCCAACTAGGTTTACAATAGAAAATGGCCACACAAAAAGATGGCCCAAGAAGTTCTAGAACAGAATAAAATATTATTAAATGCTTGGGACTCATCCAGGTCAGCCTAGGTTCTCCAATGTAGTTTAGTCCACTACATGCAAAGGATGAAGAGGAAATAATGGTGAAGCACAAATTTTAATGTGATATTGTATTAAATGGTCTCCCCCTTATCCTTATCCTCTCCTATCTTATCTAGTACTATCGAAAATACTTTTTGCAGGATGGCCAAAGGTGGAATTACCAACACCTTAATTCTTCTCTCAATAGATTTAATATCATCCCTTAATTGTTTATAACTTTATCCCAATCCATCCTTAGGGCTTGCTATTTATCCATAACTACAACATGTAAGTGGCTGGATCATCTAGTTGGTGTTCGATAACTAGGCCATCATTGATTGGAGAATATACATCATGCGACCATTTCCTAAGTTGCTCTAGATTCAAATGTTTTAGTGAAAACATTTTCGTTATTGTCACGATCTCAAAGAAAGAGATACATTTATTGTAAATATCTGTCAAGGTGCCCTCTATTTTCTTTCCTTTCTTATGCCCCTTTTTCAACCCCTTTTTCCTGATTTGCAAGGCCTCATGTCATACCCAGGGTTCTGCAGCTTTTGAAGAAGGAAGGATTCCATCACTAGCTAGCTTTTCCTTAGTGTACTCCATGATAGGCCTAGTTTTCTATAATAGGATATCTATATCTTCTTTATCTTAAGCTAGCACACTTTTCAATGACTCCACAAATCTAATGGTAGCCCTAATAGTTAACAAAATTTCCCTAATTGCATCATCATCCTTGGTTCTTACCCCTTGCAACCAACATAGTGTGACATGACTAGTATTTTTCATCTTTTCCATCTCAGTTATGGTTTCTTATGGAAAGAGATTTGCTACAGATGATGAAGAACTAATCTAGCTAATAGATTGCAAGGGTTTCATCAAATCTTGCAGATAATTCTTTAATTTCTCATTCTCCTTCAACTCTTGTTTGGTCTACACTTCTGTCCTCAATCTACCCATGATTGCAACACTAGAGCCTTCATATTATTTGATCTCCTCCTCTATGGAGGTAGGCCCTAAGTTGATAGTTTGCATACTGTAGTCACTACCAGTCACATCATCCTTATGCTTATTAGGAGAAAGAGTATAAATGTGGATCACTCTATTATTTGCTTCATCTCTCTCAATCTTTGAAATGAGCCTAGCCTTCTTTGTTTTACCTTTATCAATTTTGGTCAACAAGTCATCCCAATTTGGGATAGTGTTATCCACTATACTATGTTTACTCTTTAATTCTCTATCCAACCAAGCAAGCACAATGGATCCTGATCGAAAATTACCTTGCTCAACCTCATCTTGCTGACCCTTAGAGAAATCCTCATTCAGACTTTTCTTATCAGGAGTCTCTTTAGTCTTATCTTCGCTATCACCCTCTGTATTTCTATCCTTTTCTTCATTGTGTCCTTTTCTACATGTTCTGGCAAAGGGGTATTGGTTGGCACTTCCTCTCTCTCTATATTTCTATCTTCCTCATGTTCAATGGGGGAGTCCTCATAAGTCACCAAAGGATACTATAATTTCTTCTTTGTCTCTACCTCTACATAGTAGAGATCACCTTCCCAGAATTCTTCCTCTCCCTGATCTTGGTGACCCTTTGCATCTTTAGATTTTTCTAGTGCATCATGAGATTCATGAGAAGGAGGAGCATCATCATGTTGTTCTATGGTAAGGGAAGCTAAGGGAACATCCTTCTTTGTCAAACTGTCCTTGGGAGAAGGAGTTCTTGATCTTCTTATGTATAGTTGCATTTTCTCTCCCGAACTCTCTACATTCACTACTGGTGGGCTAGTTTCTTCCTTGGAAGATTCCTTCTTCTTTTGAGACAATCAAACTATCCTTATTCTCTTAGGCATGAAAGCACTACCTCCATCTCCCTCTTCCTCATACTCCCCATCTGTAGATTTCTTTTCATTTGAAGTATGTTTCCTTTTGTTGGCAATAGGTATCCTTTGCTTCTCTCCTTCCTCTACTTGAGCATCCTTAATCTTTATCTTGAAAGGAGAGCTCATCTTAGCCCTACCCTTAGGGTCCTGCTCAACTCACTCTTCAGAGGTAGAATGAGACTCTAAATCTCCCATTAGGTCATAGGTGCATTGCACACCTTTTCACTCTCTAGTTCCCAAATATTGTGCTTAAGCCATAACTTTGTGTATTTAATCACTGGAGCCATGACTTGTTCTAGTTCTATCTTTTCCTCCTCTAGCCAGTCTATTTCATGAACAAATTTATCCTTCATAGCTTCATAATCATGGTCTTGAATCACATTCCAACCATCATCAATCTAATCTAGGATGACTTTAACATTGTACAATCTAATCAAATCGACTAGCAACCTAGATAATTTCTTCTTTCTGATCTCAAACTCATCTTTGCAGTTAGCCCAGTAGTCTTCTATGTCATCCTTGTGGCTATACTCCCTACTAGCTCTTTTTTGGGCTTCACCAGTTATATAAAATCTACACCTTTTAGAATGGAAAAATAGGCTCAAAGTTCTCATCTCCTCCTCAAAGTGATGTGTTGTATTTATGGAAGGGAAAGCCTCATTATTACCTATCCTAGGGGGAAATTCATTGCCAAACCCTGTTTTGGGCTTCTCTTTCTTGACTATGGCATCAAAGTCACATATTTTCCTTGTAACTTATAGGAGTATGAAGTAGTCAGTAGGATACCTAGGAAATATCTAAAGGGATTTTTGACAACCATATATCCTTATTTAAGAAAAGGTGGGGAAGTATATAAACCAAGCCCCATACTTCTTGATCAATTCCTTAGCCTTGTCAGATATTCTAATATGCTTTGCACCTTGAAGCAACCTAGTGATATACATGATGAATGCATCATTCAACCTCATATAGCTTGAGTTTCCTAGGTGTAGCTGTGGATAGGTCCTTCATATATTACATCCTAGCCAAAGGTTCCTTTTGTGCTCAATCCCTTGTAAGAGTGGAACCTTGCAAGTGCATAAACTAGGTATGAAGTCATGGT
This sequence comes from Sequoia sempervirens, assembly GCA_007258455.2. NCBI lineage: Eukaryota > Viridiplantae > Streptophyta > Pinopsida > Cupressales > Cupressaceae > Sequoia > Sequoia sempervirens. The sequence goes on along the minus strand of VDFB02000008.1, from coordinate 173,385,486 downwards.
GAAGCTCTTTGTCTATAGCACATTACATAATTGCTCATGTATCATTGCATTGATAGTGCCAACATAATGATAATCAATATTCCACTCCATCATCACTATGGAATAGAACATCTAGTTGTCAAAAATCCTAGCACTCTTCAAACCCATTACCCTGCTGAGGAGTCTGATAGCATCATAGTACTCTAGTTTGAATTTTCCCCTAAATAATTGCCTTGGAAACTTTGAGATGTGGGGCTTAGGTTTCTCCAACTAATAATTGACCACCTATAGAGCCTTTTTTGAATCATACTCAAAATAGTTCTTGACAATATTCAAGTCTAGAGTCACCACATGAGACTTGTCAGGCATGTCAAAAGTTTGTGCCATAGATACAAGAGAGAAGTTTTCCAACACCCTACCTTATGGGCCAACCACTCTTTGGGTATCCCCGTCATAATTTCTAGCACACTCTAGCACTAAATCATAACACTAGATCATGGGAGGGAACCCAACCACATGAGCCAACCTTGAATCTAATATCCTTCTATCCAATAGGGGAAGGTTCTGTGCTGCCATTCTTGCTTTGAATTCTTCATAATCCCATTTTCCTACATTGGTATCACAAAATTTAGACTAGATGGAGGAAAGTTGAGACTCATAATCCTTATTCTTTATTTCCATCTTTATTCTCTATACTTTAGAGATGGAGGATCCTTCAACAATTAGATTTGTTTGCTTTCCCATTGTCTTGCTAGCCACCATTCTACTTGATTCAGCCTACATCCAACTAGAAACTAGAATAAATTCTCCTTTAGAATTGCCATATCATGGTTAGCCAATGATAGAAAATATAATTAAAACCAATCAATCCAAAGCTATGATTAAAATACCTTAAATTAACATAAGGCACAATTACTAAGCGGATTTTAATGATAAAACATGCTTATCCCTACTAAGCGTATTTTAATGATAAAACATGGTGATCCAAAAATAAATCATGTCAAGGTGAAGGAAAAGAATATAACATCTTATAAATGATTCAAATCAAGCATGAGATGTTATACCCATAACATTGCATTCATTATCTTTCTAATCCTCCATATGCTGAGACTATTTTGAGAAAATCTACTCCGGAGGGAAATCTGTGAGGTATGTGAAATTTCAGACTTTTGCATTCATCCATGAAAACAAGGAGGAACAAGAGAAATAGGGAAATTTTGAGTGTGGGAATTCTATGAAGTCCTCAAAATCTTGAAAACTACCATATCTCACGATTTCGCCCAGAATAATTAATCGATCAAGAATTTAAGGTCTTTGGGCTTGTATCTAATTTATTTTGAATCTCCCATTGGTCATCCTTTAGTTCTCAACATTCCTAGAGGAAAATTGGTGAATATTGGCCATGCCCTAAATTTAACCATCAATTTTTTAAGCTTAAATCCCTAAGCTTCACCATTAATGTAGGGGAGTTAGCTTAGATTTAGATTTCCTATCTTATTGAGCATAAAAATGGGTTGTTTGAAACAATCCTAAGTGAGTTTCACCTGAATGGAACTGAAATCACATGTTTAAACTTCACTCATGGCCAACAATCATTCAATCTTGAAAACACTAAAATCAAATCAAGCTAAAGCAACCATACACACTGGGTCGAGTTTGAAGATGAAGTTGGCATTTTCAAACTAAAAATATTAACCAAGGGGTGCATCTTCTAGACTTCCATAAATTATGAAAACATTTGCACATGCCTAGCTTTAAAATGCTCAATGTCAAACACATAAAATCGAGATTCACACATACTCAAGATGCCAAAGAATCATTCACATTCAACAATAAAAAGTAAGGCAATGATTACATACCATTGATGGAGTGAATTCTATAATAACAATGACTGGTGGAAAGATTTGATGTCCTAGCAAACAACAACAACAATGAGCATTCCAAGGAGATTCATGACCAAATTCAAGAATCCACCAGCCCAAATTCCAAATGAAGCCAAGCACTCAATATCAAACACCTCAAATTAGTAGAAGACAAATTGAAAAACCTCAATGGCACAAGAATTCCCCAAAATTGACTACATGCCACATAAATTGTACAATCAAGTATTAATGCCATTGATAAGACAACCCAAACTGAAACTCAAGAATTCGATGAGGTGCAAGAATTTTGGAAAAATCTAGTCAACATGGAATTCTGTGAAGGACTAGAATCTCCAGATCATAGCATAAGCTCCTCCTCATCGGGTTTTCAAGGAAACTAGAGAATTCCACTAGAGGAGGAAAATATTGAAATCAAAGGAAAACTAAGAAATAGCTTAAAACTTAAGATTTTCAATGAATAACATAAAGGGATCATCAGTGCAAGCAAGATAAGCATTCAAGCACATGCCAAAGAAAGAAAATCCTCAAAACCAAAAAAAAAGTGAAAGAGGGTCCCTTCTTTTAGTGGGGCGTGTGTGTGAAAACTGCACAACAAATGGTGAATCCTACTAGGAAAATGCTCTAGAGCATTTTAGTGATAGACTGGAATCAAGAACTGAGAATTTTTGGCTTCAACCCATACATTAGGGCACCAATTTGGGAGAGCTTCAAGATTCAATGGTAGACAAACCTTTCCCATAACAAGGTCAAAGTGTGTGCATGTGTATTCATTTCCCTTTCCTTAGTTGCAACAGGGACCAAATTTGGTCTTACTAGGTTACATAAAGATTTTGACTCCAAAAGCATCTTGGATAGAGCCTTGCTGCCAGTCAAGCATCTATAGCCCCGATGAGGTTATCACTGTGGTCCTCCCAAGTATAGGTCTACTACTAGACAGGTGTCCATGGCCCCAGTAGAGATACTTGGATACTCCTGATAGGTTGAATCCATTCTTTTGATTTTGAAAATTTTCTCCTTTCTTTCTTTTATGATATTCTTATCTTTTATTCTCATTTCAACCTATGAACAATGATGTTCACACTCAGGGCTGAGAACCACAATGGTGATGAAGTAGAAATAAGAATTTTCACCTAAATAGACTTCTTAAGGACCCTATGCTCCTTTGGAATTTTAAAGATTTGTACATTCTAGATCTTAATCCAACCTATTACTTATCCACTCATGGCACTTAATACATGTGACACCAATATAGGACTTTAACCAACTAACTCCAAAAGGATGATTGAAGTCTGTAAGAGAAATATTTAGAACAGTCCCAAATAATAAATGTGTGTCATGCAGATGCAACATACCTAAAATAAAACAAGAAAACCCAAAGGTAAAGTGGAGCAAAAGAAAACTAAACAAAAAGAAAACCAAAAGAAGCAAACAAAAAGGAAACCTACCCTAACCAAAGCAAAACAAACCAAGTAGAAAGGAAACCTAAGATAAATATGTACAAGAAAAAGAGCTATAGACAACTTACGATTGGAAATAATGCTTCAGATACTACCAATTGATAGGTAGTGAGATATCCTCTCCAGTGAAAGTTTTCAAGTTAAAAGCATTATCTCCTAGAATCTTCAAAATTTGATAAGGGCCAAGCCTGAGTTTGTCAAATTTACCATGATCTTCCTTATATTCATTGGCTTTATCCTAGTAGAGAAACAAGTCAAAGATTCAAAAGGATTTAACCTTACCTCTGCTATCAAACCATATTCTAACTACACCCTGATGTTTGGAAAAAATTTCAAGGGCTTCATCTCTTTTTTTTTCAAGGTGTAACAATTTAGCAAGTTGGGCTTTTCATTTATCCCCTTCATCATAATATTCATTAATGAACTGTAGGGAGGGGATTTTATGTAGATGGGAAACATAGGTTCTAACCCATAAACCAGGTGGTAAGGGGAAGTTCCTATGGAAGCCTTATGTCTGGTATGATCTGCCCAAAGAGAAAATGGAAGCTGGGTGTTCCAATCCTTAGGGTTTCTTTCTAACAACTTACAAATGACTATTAGGAGGTTCTTATTGGAGGAGTCAGCTAGACCATTACCTTGGGGGTAATATTTGGATGCAAATTTAATTATAATTCCATGATCAAAGGCATAGTTAAAAATTTTCAATGATGCAAATGCAAGACCATTATCACAAACTAGAGACATAGGACATCAAAAGCAGTCGATAATACATGATTCGATGAAATTGATTACCACTTTAGAAGTACATTGTTTGCATGCAATATCCTCATTCCATCTTGTGAAATAATTAGTAACAGTAAAAATATACCGATGGCCTATAGAAGAAGGTAGATTGATTGAACCTATGAAGTTCATTCCCCACTATGTGAAAGGTTTTACTTCAAAAAATGGTTGAAGTGGGAGTGTTGCATGCTTTTATCTAGTAGTGGTAGTTTGACACACATGACAAGTTCTAATATGGTTATGTGTGTCCTTAAACAATGTGGGTCAATAATAACCAGCCCTAAGAATTTGATTTGCAGTGGAAGGTGTAGATCCATGGCTAGTGCCATATATATCATGAAATTCTATCATAACAATTTTTGCTTCTTGCTTCCCCAATTATCTTAAGTAGATACCTTCATGGATCTTTTTGTATAGAATATCTCCCTTCAGCATGAAACTATCACTCTTCAAGTGCAATACTCTTCTTTGTACAATGTTAAGGTGATTTGGACACTATTGATTCAAAAGATAGTAAATAATATCATCTTACTAGTCGCTAAGGGAAACATCTTCAAGATTATAATGTTGGGCTACAAGGTCAGGACCCATTTCTACTATTGTTCTAGTAAGTCCTTTCCCTCTTACCCACTTCATGGGATGAATCTCAATATCATACTCCTACAACATAGTCACCCACTTAGCTTTGTGTTCTCCTAATTCATTTTGCATCAGCAACAACTTGATTGTAGGATCTGGCACTACTGTAAAGACCTTGTTCCTCATAATATAGTGTCTGATTTTCTTCACGACCCTAACTAAGGTGCAGGATTGCTTCTCCACACTTGGGTACCTTAGTTTTACATCTTTCAGTGGTGTACTCATAAATTCCATGGGGTTTTCATTCCCTTAATCAAACTTTTGAGTAAACATGCCAACACAAGAGTGATCAGAAGCAAATGAATATATTTAAAATGGTTTAGCATAATTAGCACTCACCAAGACTGGGGCTTCAACAACAACCATTTTTATTTCTACAAATGATTTTTTTCCTCTGCATTTCATTCAATTTTAGCTCCCTACTTCAACATGGCATTCAATGTATTGAATATCTCAACAAATCCAATGATGAGCTTTCTTACGAAGTTAATCTTTCCAAAAAAGGATTTCATTTCTTTATTGCTAGCAAGTGGTTGAATCCTGAGTATGGCTTCCAATTGTTTAGGGTCAATAGCAATTCCTTTCTCTAAAATAACATGACCCAATAGTTTTCCTTCAGTAACCCCAATGATGCATTTATTTGGGTTAAGGGAGATGCCAAACTCTCTGCACATCTGAAATACCTTTCATAAGTTTGCTACATGATCACCTTGCCTTTTTGGAAAAACTGTTATATCGTCCATATAAATTATTATGCACTTACCAATTATGTCTTTAAAATCAATGTCCATAGCCCTCTGGAATGTAGCTGCAACATTGATCAAGCTGAAGGTCATTCTTCTCTTAGAAAAAGTGCCCCACTTTGTGGTGAAAGTAGTTTTATGCCTATCTTCATATTGTACCATAACTTGGTTATATCTAGACTACCCATCTAGAAAAGACATCATTTGAGACCCATTGAAAATTTGAAGCACTTCATCTAATGAAGGAAATGGATAGTTATCTTTTTTTGATGCTCTATTAAGGTTCCTAAAATCTACACAGTCTGATCTCCCCATTTTTCTTTCTCACAGGGACCAAATTTGCAACCCAGGTTGAATGCTTGACTTGGAATATGATCTTGTAGATAATAGCTTCTGCACTTCCTTTGGATTATGGGTTCCAACATGGCATTGATTAGCGTTTTCCTCTACCTAAAAGGTCTTGCTCCTAGCTTTAGAGGGATAGTATGAGTTATAATTGAAGTGTCATATATCTTCAGGTCTTCATATCTCTAGGCTCTCACATCTTTATATGTATGCAGGGCATTGACTATTGCTTCTCTCTCCTTTGGAGTACACACTTTACCAATGAAGACATTCTTGATATCATCTTGAATCCCCATGTTGTATGTTTCACATTGTCCACTAAGGGATTCCTTCTTAGTATCTTGTTCCCTGATCTCTGACATTATCCAAATAAAAAATCCTCTCTAGCTACACCATTCCCCTTGGAATAGTATTAGTCTTCAAATTAATAACCCCTTCCAAATCTATCTCTACTTCTTAGGGATTAGCTTCATCAATCATATGAGATGTAAAGACATATAAACTTGCAATAAAATCCAAAATATGCTTATCATATGCAAATACCTAAAATTTTGTCACATTGTCAGGAACTGAAGGTACTGGAGTCAACTCTACAATAAAATTCTTCAATCTAGAGAGAGATAAAGGCTACAAGGTACTAGCTTCCTGAGCTAAGAAGTCTAGAGTTTGGTTCTTATTACGTGGTATCAATTGAATGTTGAAGGAATCAAATCCTTCAATAAGGTCCTATACTCTATTCCTATAATTGGTCATCCTTCCATCATGGAATGAGTACTACTTTCTAACTTGCTTGACCACCAAGTTAGAATCCCCAAAGACTTGCAATATTTTAACCTTCTTCCTTAGTGCCATAAGCAACCCATGAATCAAGGCCTCATATTCTGCTACATTATTGGTGCAATGAAACTGAATTCTATGAGTAGCAAATAAATTTTTACCTCTTGGACTGTTTAGCTCAAATCCTTCCCCAACTCCTTGCTTTGATTTAGATCCATCAAAGCTTAAGGTCCAAAAACTAGCAACTCCATATTTCCATGCCCTGTCCCTTGTATTATTGCTATTGGAAGGTTCTTCAAAAAGCATCACCTTCTTTCTTTTGGGATCTTCTTGAATATTATTTATATTGATTCTGACTGCTGGAGTAGGGTTAATATAGTTTTGTACTTTTTCTACTATAGTTTGGCATAATCAGCAGTACAATTCAGAATGGGGGGCATTGTGAACTCTACACCGATTGGGTAAGAGTAATTCTCCAAAATTCATTCATCTACCCAAATGAATCTGATCTTCAACACATTTTTGGATGAATTCCTAAAAATTATCCAACAAGCTGAGATGGTTATCTTCAAGATCATCATCATTAATTGGTTCCACTAGGGCTCCAATACCACTAAATTTAGCTATAAGATCAACTGGTGTAGTATGTAGAATAAGAATTTCTTCTACATCAGATTCTTCAAAAGGGTCCACCAACACATAATTACCCATGCTCACTTCTAATATCAGTATTTCATTCAAAGTATTATGATATTCTTTGATCACATATTTCATTCTAGGTGCTTTTTCAATCCTGATCTGGTTTGGCACTCCTTTCCAGGGAAGCCACATGTGGAATTGATCAGTTGATACATATCCATTGAGGGCCTTAGTAAAATCTCTTCCCAAAATCAGACCATAAGCATCAGGTATATCTGCCACCTATATATTAATGACTTGTTGAACTCTAGGATCAGAGGAAAATTGTATGGGAATCATGTTCAATTCCCCTACAACATTAACTTCAGTTCTATCAAGTTGAGTGAATTTCTTTTGGGAGACAACAAGGGTAATGCCTAAGGCTCCTTAGACACCAAAGGGCATCACATTGATAGAAGCACCTAAATCCAACAAGAAATTGTGCAAGTTCTTACCAAATATACAAACAAAAATTAAAAAATGGAGGAGTTTTTATTCTTCCTTGAAATAGAGTTAAAGGGGTATCAGCCTGGGCAACTTGAATTTTATCTTTCTCTTTCCCTTTGTCTCCAGGTTGTGTGTGAACTTGACTCTAATATTTTACTACTTGAGAACTAGATGCTTTATTAACACTCCCACTAACTAATCTATCTTGTGATGCTGAACTAGCACTGTAAGCTCCTAAAACTACATTTCTAATAGCTAGGACTCTGAATAATTCAAATGTAAAGAGAATTACCTTTAGATTCTTGAGTTCTTCTACAACATATATGGCCAACTATTCTGCACTCAGGTCAATAGCAACCTCTTTGGGGCATTCCACCACCTTGTCTTTGCTTGTTTTCATAATCCACCCTTTTGATAGATCCACTTGTCCTTGATCTTTAGATAAGTACTATCTAGGAACATGAGGATATGTCAGATTATTATTGGCATTGGGATCTAGAAGTGTGGTGAAGTTGTTTGGAGGAATAGAAGTGGTGAACGAGCCTCTAGCCTATGGGCATTTGTTTAGCAAATTTCTTAAGTCATATTTCTTAATAGGCCACTAGAATGTCTGCACCTCTTCAACATAAGTTTCTTCCTCATCCATGGGGCCATTATCATTCACAAGATTTTCATTAAACAACTATGTAATCTCATCTCCATTGCACACCTAATCTGCTTCCTCCTTAGACTAGCTTGATTTTCCTTTAGGTACATTCTCCTCACTCTACAAAAAAAGAGAATGCTTTAGCACCAACACTGATCAGTCATAAGGAGTAGATGGTAACAAATCCTGGTTACTTGTATTATTCTCTACCTCATACTGAAATATTGAAGCAACTCAATAAAACTTAGGATAGTCTAATTTAGAATGTTGGCATGTCTTATGGTTTCTACACAAATCTGATAAAGCAACTTCAACCATATATACACCACTTGGAGGATTCTCTTGATTAACTGGCTGATCCAATGGGGCAGGAACACCCCCATTGTTAGGCCTTGTATTCTAGGTCCTGCTCTATCTGGGTGGTTGTCTTCTATTGAATCCTTGTCCACTAGCTTTCCCCCTATCAAATTTCTAGCCAAAAGATTGTCCCTTATCATAATTTTGTCCTCTATCATAATTATGTCCTCTTTCAGGGTGTTATCTCCTGTTAAAGTGTTTCCCTTGTTGAGATTCCTGATTTTCCCTATTATGTTCTGACTACATACTCCTTTGAGAAGCCTGGAGTTGAATGTTTTGGATTCTCAGTAAGTGACCTCCATGTTCAACTTCTTCACTTGTTTAGTCAGTTCATCCAACCATTCCTTGTCAAGATTATTATATGGAGTCTAGTTTGTATCATTTTGAGGATATCTTGTTGCAACACCAGAAGTCAGTGACTGGTTCCATACCTCAGAATTCTGCAAATATGTGGGGAAACTAGTCTAAGACTATGGATGAAGGGCTTGATTAGCATTTTTTTGGGGGTAACTGACCATGGGTGAATCTTGATTCAAAGGAAGTCTTGGGTGGGGAACTAGAGGCAACTGAGGTATCAAATTCATAATAGGAGTATGATTGGTAAGGGCCTCGTTAATGGCCTGGACTTTCCCTAGATAAGCAGTGAGTCCCAATGATGGTAAAGGACTAGACTAGTGTTGTCTTAAATTAGTGCTAATCTCAACTACCTCGATGTATGCATCAAGCAAACTAGCTGGAGGATTATTCTTACACTTCATGAAGGTGGTTGTAAGACTATCCAAGGCTTCATAATAAACCTCCAAGGCAGTGGGATCATCCATAGCATAAGGGGCCTATAGTTGGGTATATGCACCATGGAACCTATTATTAAAGGACCCTATGGGATCATTGACATCTCTTTTGACTTTAGTGAACTGAAGGTAGAGCTCATTTGGGCTAATGGGAATCCTGAACTTTTGCAAAAATGTAGTCTCCAGTTCAGTTCAATTATGAATAGACCCAATAGGCAAATGGTTGTACTAGTAGAATGCATCTTCTCCTAGGAAATAAGGAAAGAGCCTACATGGTACATCCTCATGATTGATTCCTCTATCCCAAAGGCAAGTCTAAAAAATCTTGATATGTTCCTCTACAGTCCTATTGGGATCATTAACCTAGAACTTAGAATAAAAGTGTTCAGGGTTCTTGGGCATAACATTGTAATTATTGAAGGTCAAGGGAGATGGTTTGCTATCAAGGAAATCCATTGGAGGGGGTGGAGGTGGTAATGGCTGGTTTATGGCTTGTTGGGGTTATTGAATGGGTATGGATTTAGAATCAGATGAAGATGGACTTGATGAGGGTGAGGATGATGGAGATTATGGAAGTGGTTGAATGGATAATGATTCTCCTCTTCTTTTGGTCCTTCTTGACCTAGTGGGAGGTTGCAACTCTTGAAATTCCTCTTCTCCTAGAGTAGATCTGGTTCTTCTTCTAAATCTTTCAGGGGAAATGGTAGACATAAATCAATCCAGCTTGTCTATTTAGGCCATCCTTCTAGTGCTAATTTATTGATGGTGTTTTCTGCATAGCAAAAACTTAGATAAAATGTGGAAATTAGATCTCTCTTTAAAGGTAAATCTCTATCAATAAGCCTCAAGAGATAACCCCAAGGTCTCTAATGTTAGGTCTTGACAATGCATAAACAACTGAGATAATTTGTGAAAATGCTACTAATAACAAGGGAACCTTACTACAAAAAGAATATTGAATCTTGAGTTTATTAGAATTTGCAATTTGATGATACCTCAAATCCTAAAACAAAACCAAATGATAAAGAAATAGCAAAAGATAAGGGTTTTAGAGAGATTTCTAAAATTAACACTAATCCTAAGATTAACAATGCAAATGATAACATACTCGAAATGGACCAATCCCTTAGAAACCAATTCCTACTTGACCCAAATAAACCTATAATCTTACAGAAATAGTGTAATCTTCTAAGGTATTAAAGATTTTTAGATCATGAACATTCGTCCAAAACAAACCTATTGCAATTGAAATGAACAAACATTCACAATTGAACTAAGCACAATGAATATTAAAGTCCATGCTAACTTTGCAAAGAAACTAACAATCAACCTACTTTAAAAAGCATGGACTAGGGATTGCTACAAAGACTTCAAGCATTAAACCATAAACAACATTGAATCATCTAACCCTAGATCTGACATATATTAAATAACCTTAAGCAATTTTCAAAAGATAGAATTAGAGGAACCATACAAGATAATTCAATACACGAAGGAAATGAAATCACAATGCCTTTACTTGCATTAGATCATCCAAAGTAGTAACAATTCTATTCTTCTATTACAACACTTGCTTGAATGTAACCTAACTCCTAACTCTTTGCTCTAATGCTTAATTCACTCCAATGAAAAAACTATCTAGCCCTTTCAAATAAGGCAGCATGCCATATTTATAGAAAACCCCCCAAGATATATCATCCTGATTAGGCTTACAATAGAAACTGGCCACACAAAAAGTTGGCCCAAGAAGTCCTAGAACAAAATAAAATAGTATTAAATGCTTGGGACTCATCTAGGTCGGCCTGGGTTCTCCAATGTAGTTTGGTCCACTACATGCAAAGGATGAAGAGGAAATAATAGGGAAGCACAAATTTTGATGTGATATTGTATTAAATGTTCTCCCCCTTATCCTTATCCTCTCCTATCTTATCTTGTACTATCAAAAATACTTTTTGCATATTGGCCAAAGGTGGAATTACCAACACTTGAATTCTCCTCTCAATAGATTTGATATCATCCCTTAATTTCTTAATAACTTTATCCCAATCTATCCATAGGGATTGATATTTATCCATAACTACAACGTAAGTGGCTACATCATCTAGCTGGTGTTCGGTAACTGGGCCATCATTAACTAGAGAATATAAATCATGCCACCATTTCCTAAGTTGCTCTAGATTCAAATGATTTGGTCCAAGCCTTTTCCTTCCTATCATGATCTCAAAGAAAGAGATACATTTGTTGTAAAGAGATACATTTGTTGTAATTATCTATCAAGGTGCCCTCTATTTTTTTTCCTTGGTTATGCACCTTCTTCAACACCTTCTACCTGATTTGTAAGGCCTCATGCCATTCCCAGGGTTCTGTAGCTTTTGAAGAAGGAAGGATTCCATCACTAGCTAGCTTTTCCTTAGTCTACTCCATGATAGTCCTAGTTTTCTATAGTAGGAGATCTATATCTTCTTTATCTTGAGCTAGCACACTTTTCAACCACTCCAAAGATCTAATGGAATCCCCACCAATTGAAAAAATATCCCTAATTGCATCATCGCCCCTAGTTCCTACCCTTTGCAACTGACTTAGTGTGGCATGAGTAGTAGTTTTCATCTTTTCCAACTCAATTATGGTTTCTCCTAGCAAGATATTTGCTGCTGATGATGAAGAAATGATCTGGCTAATATATTGCAAAGGTTTCATCAAATCCTATAGATAATTCTTCAATTTATCATTCTCCTTCTTCAATTCTCGCTTGGTCTACACTTCTTTCCTCAATCTACCGAATATGGCAGCACTAGAGCCTTCATATTCTTCAGTCTCCTACTCCATGGAGGTAGGCCCTAAGTTGATAGTTTGGATACTATAGTCACTACCAATCACATCATCCTTATGTTTATCAAGAGTAGGAGTAGCAATGTAGATAACTCTATTATTTTCTTCATCTCTCTCAATCTTTGAAATGACCCTATCCTTCTTTTTTTTACCTTTTTCAATTTTGGCCAACAAGTCATCCCAATTTGGGAGAGTGTCATCCACTACAATCTATTTACTCTTCAATTCTCTATCCAACCAAGCAGGCACAATGGATCTTGATTGAAAATTACCTTGCTCAATGTTATCCTACTTGTTAGGATTTAGGAGCCATAAACCTTGTAAATCCTTTAATTAATTATTCTCCTAAATTTTTTTCAACATTTACCCATAAGAGGTGAAACCGTTTAACCAATGGTGGTGAAAGAGACAATGTAAATGTAGTGATATCATTACCGTTTGTCATTAAGGCAAATGACAAAATAGCTAGGTGTCCCACTTGGAATCTTCTATAATGAGCTTGTTAGGATGTTGTAAGAGCATCTATGAAATGTATGACAGTTGTCATAAGAGGCTATCATAGTATGATAGATTCCTATGACAAGTATGATAGATTCCTATTACAAAATATGCTATCTTTGACCCTAGGTGCTCATGCATAAGTTATGCCTTATGACAACTGTAAGAGAATTTGTAAGAGGCTATTTTTAGGATGTCATGACCATTTCATGAAGGGAGGCGTGGATTTTTCTAGGTGGTATTGCTGCCTATTGTTTGGTGAAACGATGGTGGTTTTCATCCTCACAAATCTCTTTAAATAGGGGCCTTGAGGTAGAGTTATTCAATTCAATTTTGCAAGTTTGCAAGGTAACAGGGTGCTGTAGGATTTTATAGGGATGATAAAAGAAGTCTATTGCTACATGTAATATTTCATAATATTAGTAATATACTTTCCTCTCTTTCGGTTGTGGATTTTTTTCCCTTTGGGGTTTCTGACGTAAATCTATTGTTGCATGTGTTATGATTCTTCTATCTCTCTCTCTCTCATTCTTTCTTCACAATAAGGCTAAAGGTTAATCTACATATTTCAAATTTTCATTCACCTATTTAAGTTCATAATGCAAGCTTTCTTCAGCTTGATAATCAACAATTGGTATCAGAGCTAATGGTTCTATTAAGGAAGGGATGCTTTCCTTTTAAAGTGTTGAAGTTTTTTGCTGCAATGGGAGCTTTTGTGTTGTGAGTTTTGCAGATTTGTGAAAGATTGTATACCATGGTCTCCACCTCTTGTCAAGATATTGAGAAGTTCAATGGTACTAGTTACAAGATGTGGAAGTTGAAAGTGGAGGATCTCCTTGAGGAGAGAGATCAATGGTTACCAATTTCAGTTGATAAGAAGCCATCTACTTCAACCTTGTTGGATGAAGATTGGAAGAAGTTAGGCAAGAAGGCTCGAGGGACCATTCGGTTGTGTCTCACTTATTATGTCCTCTTGAATGTTCCTTCAAAAGACATGACATATAGGCTTTGGAGGAAGATAGGTGAAATCTATCAAACTAAGAGTTTGTTTAACAATTTGTCTCTCAAAACATGTTTATATTCATTAAAGATGAAGAATTGTGATTCTATTGCTAAAAATTTGAATGCTTTTAATTTGATTATAAGTCATCTTGCATCTATTGATGTTAAAATAGAAGATGAGGATAAATGTATTCTATTGATTTGCTCTTTGCTAGAATCTTGTGAAAATTTAATTATGGTTATAACAAGTGGTGGTGCAAAACCTAAGATGGATAATGCTATTCCCATACTTCTTTCAGAGGATATGAGGAGGAAGACCATGCATAGTGGCTCCCAAGATGCCTTGCATGTGTGAGGTAGGCCCAAGGAGAAAGAGCCTAAAGGGGATAAGAAGAAGGATAAGTCTAAAGGATGATCTAAGACCCCTGGAAAGAATAGAGTGAAGTGTTGGAACTGACGTAAATGAGGACATGTGAAGAAGGAATGTAGTAATAAGAAAATGAATGCAGATTCCTTCACGAAAAAGTCCTTTGATAATAGTGATTTTGATGCTTTGATTATTTCAGCTAACATAGTTTGCAATGATGCTTGGCTTATTGATTCAGGTGCTTCCTTCCATATGACTCCTCACAAGGAGTGGTTTTCTACATACAAAGAATATGATGGAGGAGAGGTCTTCATGGGTGACAAAAACTCACAAAATATTGTCAGTAAAGGAAAGGTAAAGTTGTGTTTTAGTGATGGGAGGGTTAAAATCCTTGATGATGTTTTACATATTCTAGGACTTACAAAAAGTTTAATTTCGGTTTCCAAGTTGAATGATTCTAGAATGAATGTGACATTTGAGAAGTCTGGTTGCAAGATGGTAAGGGGAAGTTTGGTGGTTGCTAAAGGATCTCAGATAGGGAATATGTTTATGTTACATGCCTCTACCTTTTGTAACTCCTCTTTTGTAACTAGCACTGAAGATGCATGTATGTTGTGGCACCATAGATTGGGTCACATTGGTGAAAAAGGTCTTAGGACCATACTTGATAAGAAACTAGTAGATGGTATTTCTAATTATTCTATTGGTAAAAATGATTTCTATGAGGATTGTGTGTTTGGTAAACAAAACAGGTCATCATTTCCTAAAGGAACTAATAAATCTAATGGATTGTTAGAACTAATTCATTCGGATGTATATGGTCCAGTGGATACAAATTCTTTGAGTAGATCACATTATTATGTTTCCTTCATTAATGATTACTCAAGATATACTTGGATTTATTTTATGCATACAAAATCTAAAGTTTTAGCCAAATTTAAGGAATTTAAGGCATTGGTTGAAAAGAAAACAGATTATAAGATAAAATTATTGAGATCTGACAATGGGGGTGAATATTGTTCAAAGGAATTTGATGAGTTTTGCAAACATGTAAGAATTGTTAGGAAAAATACTACACCTTACACACCCCAACAAAATGGGGTAGCAGAAAGAATGAACTGTACATTAATGGAAAGAGCTAGGAGCATGTTAAGTAGTGCTAAGTTAGATAAATGTTTTTGGGCAGAAGTTGTTGTAGACATAAAAAAATTGTCATCTTACGATACCTTGTCACAACATTGCATCATTTAGACACCTTGTATCATGTTTTGCCCTAGGTACCCATGTCATCATCTAATTAGTTAAATAAATCTTATTTATTTGACTAATTTCATTTATTCCCTTCCTATGCATAATTCATCAATTCCTCTAATGTTAATTAAATAATTTATATTATTTAATTAATTAATCATTTCCATCCATTCCTCTAATGCTAATTAAATAATTTATATTATTTAATTTTAAACTAAATCATTTCCATCCATTCCTCTAATGTTACTTAAATAATTTATATTTTTTAATTAATTAAATCATTTCTATCAATTCTTCTAATGTTAATTAAATAAATCCAAAATTTGTTTAATTAATAAAATCTTAAAATATCTTCTCGCTTTCTTTCCAAATTTGAACTCATGTGCATCTAATTAATTTATTTAATTAGATAATTTCATCAATTATCCTTCTCATCTTTTTTAGGATTTATTTCCTTTAAAAGATAATCAAAATCTTTCTATTTTTTTTCACATCTTATCATATCTTGTTTTAATTCCTTTAAAACAGTAAATCAAAATCTTTCTATCTTTCAAAAATCTTATCTCATCTCATTGATTTTCCTCTTTTGACAAAAATCAAATCATTATCAATCTTATCAAATCTTATCTTTGTCCACATCGAAAATCTATAAATCAAACCTTTCAAAGGCCATTTGCATCGAATCTTCAGACATCTTTATGCGGTCAAAATCATTCTTCGATTGAATCTTCTTCTAGCATCTTCACTCTATCAAAATCAGTCTTCAATCGCCATCTATCATCTTCATCAGGTTGTTATGCTGTAGAATTGAGCAACCAACATTCCTCCTCTACAATCAACCTTTGAAATCTTGCATCCTTGTGCAGGTGGAGAAGAGCCATGGAGATCAATCGAATCTAGTTTGAAAATCGGTTTGCATATCTTTTATTTATTTTATTTTCATTCTAGTTTGTGCTTCATGGTGCTAGATAAGATTTAATTTGTTTATTATCTTTAATGAATTTAAACTCTTTGGATTATCTACCTATCTATAGTTGTTGGTACTACTTGTTATTTAATTAACAAATCTCCTTGTAAAGCTCTTGTTGATAAAACACCTTATGAAATGTGGTTGGGTAAAAATCCTTTAGTTTCACTTTTAAAGGTCTTTGGTTGTGAGGCTTTTGTTCATGACCCTAAAGAGAAGTGGTATAAATTGGATCCAAAATCTTAGAAATGCATCTTTGTAGGTTATGGTGAAAATATTAAAGGTTATAAACTTTGGAATCCACTAACACGAAATATGATATTTTCAAGAGATATTATTTTTAGGGAATTTAGAGCTAACTCTGAAGATGAGCAACCAATGGAAAATTAAAAAATAGTGCATTTTGAAACTAAGCAAGAAGATGCACATGTGGAAGAATGGAGAGATGGAGAAGAAGATGGAGAAGAAGAAGAAATTTTTGAAGAATTTGTTGTAACAGAAGAAATTGAAAACAATGAGGAT
The DNA here is from genome assembly GCA_007258455.2 of Sequoia sempervirens. Taxonomy (NCBI): domain Eukaryota; kingdom Viridiplantae; phylum Streptophyta; class Pinopsida; order Cupressales; family Cupressaceae; genus Sequoia; species Sequoia sempervirens. The sequence continues at coordinate 173,368,525 of VDFB02000008.1, read as the reverse complement.
GAACATGAGGAGGAATATCTTATTCCACTTTTGAGAAGGTCCACAAGACAATGAAATCTAGTTGACAGGTATAGCCCACTTGATTTTCATTGTAAATTTTCTTTGATATGTACTAATGATGAACCTAGATCTTTTAGGGAGGCTCTCTATTCAGAAGAATGTGAGTCTTGGATGTAGGCCATGCAGGATGAGATGATGTCTTTGAAAAACTATGACACCTGGGATCTTTTTAGTTTTCCCAAAGGAAAAAAGGCCATTGGTTGTAAGTGGGTATATAAAAAGAAGTTTGGTACAAATGATAAGTTGGAATGGTACAAAGCCAAATTAGTGGCCAAGGGCTACTCCCAGAGAGAGGGAGTTGATTTTGGTGAAATATTCTCTCCTGCTACTAAGTTAACTTCTACTAGATTCCTTTTATCCATTGTTGCTTCTTATGATTTAGAAATACAACAAATGGATGTTAAAACTGCTTTCTTTCATGGGGATCTTGAGGAAGAAATTTATATACAATAGCCTGACGGTTTTGTTGTGAAAGGAAAAGAACACTTGGTTTGCAAGTTAAAACGATCTCTATATGGTTTGAAACAGTCACCTAGGATGTGGTGCTAGAAGTTTGATGCTTTTGCATTAAATATGGGTTTTGTTAGAAGTGAAGAGGATCACTGTGTTTATTTTAAAGTTATTGATGATCAGATACTAATTATTGTCTTATATGTGGATGATATGTTTTTCATTGGTAACAATAAGGCAATGATTAGGGAACTTAAAACTTAGCTTTCTGGCACATTTGATATGAAAGATTTAGGGGCTACTAAATATATTATCAAGATGGACATCATTAGGGATCAAGTTCACAGAAAGCTTTGGTTAAGTCAGAGTAAGTATGTTAACACTATTTTGCAGAGGTTTAATATATAGGACTGTAAACTAGTAAATATTCCATTTCCTATTGGTACTAAGTTAAGTTTAGACATGTGTCCTAAATTGGATGATGATATTGATGAAATGTCTAAAGTTCCTTATGCTAGTGTTGTCGGTAGTTTAAAGTATGCAATGGTTTGTACTAGACTAGATATAGCCCAAGCATTGGGAGTTCTAAGAAGGTTTATGTCTAACCCTGGTAAAGAACATTGGAATTTTGTTAAAAGGGTATTTAGATATTTGTGAGGCACTTCTTATTACTATTTGGTTTATCATGGTACTGACAATGTTGATAAGTCATTGGACATACATGGTTTGGTTGATTCAAATTGGGTAGGTGACTTGGATAGTTGAAGGTCCACTAGTGGCTATATGTTTACTTTGTTTGGAGGTGTAGTAAGTTGGATGAGTAAAAGAAAACCTATAGTTGCTTTGTCCACAACTGAAGCAGAGTATGTGGCTGCTACACATGCCTCTAAGGAGGCAGTTTGGTTATAGATACTTGGTAATGGTATTGGTTTTGATTGTAGGATAGTGAGGATTGGATGTAATCATCAGAGTGCCATATGTTTGGCTAAAAATCCTATGTATCATGCTCGTACTAAGCATGTTGATGTTCAGTATCACTTTGTGCGAGAAATGGTTGAGAATGGACAGGTCTTGATTGAAAAAGTTCACTTTTGATAATGTTACAGATTCTCTTACGAAGCTAGTCACCATAGAAAATTTATCTTGGTACAGAAAGGACATGGACCTTGATCACTGTACTTTCATCCTAGCATAATTATAACATTTTATTATGTCTTTGGTCCACATTCAACTATTAATTAAATAATTCATTTCCTTTTATTCTTCATGATTATTAAATAAATAAATTCTATTTATTTATTAAATATGTCATTAATTGTCTAAGTCTTCCCCTAATTAAATAAATTTCTAAATTTATTTAAGTACCTTTCTTCATTTATTTCTTCCTAATTATTAAAATAAATAAATTTTATTTATTTATTTAATATGTCACTAATCCACATAATTAAATGAATTTATTAATTTATTTAATTATTAATCTTATCTTCTAAATTAAATAATTATCTTTAATTATTTAATTGCCAAATTTAACATTTCTCTCATTTTAAATAAATTAATTATTTAAAATGATTTCACATTCTTAACTGTCTATTCATTTTAGTAAATAATCTAAAAATCAATTATTTATTATTTCACAAAATCCATATTTTGAATTAATTTAATTCAAAATGGTAATATTCCTCCAAAAAATCAAGTAATCAGGTAGATTCTTGATTTTCCAAATCTGATCTTCAGTTCAACCCTTATCTTCTTGATTTCTTAAATCTCACAAATTAGGCAATCTTTATCTTCTTGATTTTTGAAAATATTTATTTTCTAATTAATTATCTCATTTATTCTCCACCGCCGATTTGATCTTCTTAGATGACATCTCACCACTCATTTAAGGATTTTTTCCTAACCCTAATTAGGGATTATCAGATTTAATCTCGTCCTCTGATTTTAGGTCTCTCTCGAAAGTTGATCTCGCCTGTCCATTCAAAATGGCATTTTTTATAAAATGCTATTTTGCTCTAATTTTTAGATTACACACTGACACAATTAGACATTTTACAGAAATTGTAGAATTTATTGTCATATTCCATTAAGTTTTGGAATATTTAGGCATAGGCATTTAGATTCAAATCCTTCAAAGCTTGTGTAGGACTTCATCAAAGATTGCTCGCACATTCGGTCTGAGGGCAACACGACAATCAACAAGTTAGAAGGTGCTACGAAGAGGAATCATGGAAGCTTCAACAATTATTTGGTATACTTGTTTCATTTATTTTAGTTTCCATTGTACTTTGTAGTTCTTTGGGTTTTAGTCTTTGTTGATTTGCTAACATCTAACATACCTAAAATTTAACCTTAGATACAATGTCAAGTGGGAGAATGTTAGGATTTAGGTGCCATCAACCTTGCAAATCCTTTAATTAATTATTCTCCTAAAGTGTTTTCAACATTTACCCATAAGAGGTGAAATCATTTAACCAACAGTGGTGAAAGAGACAATGTAAATGTAGTGTTACTATTACCATTTGTCATTTAGGAAAAGGACAAAATAGCTAGGCATCCCACTTGGAATCTTCTAGAATGAGGTTTTTAGGATGTTGAAAGAGCATCTATGACATGTATGATAGTTGTCATAAGATGCTATGATAGTATGACAGATTCCTATGATAGAATATGCTATCTTTGACCATAGGTGCTCATTCATAAGTTATGCCTTATGACAACTGTAAGAGCATCTATAAGAGGCTATTTTTAGGATATCATGAAAATTTCATGAAGGGAGGTATGGGTTTTTCTAGGTGGTATTGCTACCTATTGTTTGGTGAAACCATGGTGGTTTTCATCCTCACAAATCTCTTTAAATAGTGGCCTTGAGCTAGAGTTATTCAATTCAATTTTGCAGGTTTGCAAGGTAACAAGGTGATGTAGGATTTTACAGGGATGATAAGAGAAGTCTACTGCTGCATGTAATATTTCATAATATTAGTAATATACTTGCCTCTCTTTCGGTGGTGGAATTTTTTCCCTTTGGGGTTTCCCCATGTAAATCTATTGTTGCATGTGTTATGATTCTTCTATCTCTCTCTCATTGTTTCTTCACACTAAGGCTAAAGGTTAATCTACATATTTCAGATTTTCATTCACTTATTTAAGTTCATATTGCAAGATTTCTTCACCTTGATAATCAACAGTACTAACCCTTAGAGAAATCCTCATTCAAACTTTGTTTATCAGGAGTCTCTTCAGTCTTATCTTCCCTATCACCCTATCAATTTCTATCCTTTTCTTCATTGTGTCCCTTTTCTAAATGTTTTGGCAAATGAGTCTTGGTTGGCACTTCCTCTCTCTCTGGATTTCTATCTTCATCATGATCAATGGGTGATTCCTCATAAGTCACCAAAGCAGACTACAATTTCTTCTCTGTATTTGCCTCTGCATAGTAGAGTTCACCTTCCTTTAATTCTTCCTCTCCTTGATCTTGGTGACCCTTTGCATCCTTATATTCACCTGGTGCATCATAAGATTCATTAGGAGTGGAATCATCATGTTGTTCTATGGTAGGGGAAGCTAAGGGAACATCCTTCTTTGGCACACTATCCTTGGGAGAAGGAGTTCTTGATCTTCTTGTGTATACTTGTGTTTTCTCTCCCAAACTCTCTACATTCACTACTGGTGGGAGATTTTCTGCCTTGGAAGATTCCTTCTTCTTTTGAGACAATATCACGACCCTTCCTCTCTTAGGCACAAAAGCACTACCTCTATCTCCCTCTTCCTCATGCTCCCCCTCTGTACATTTATTTTCCTTTGAAGTATGTTCCCTTTTCTTTGCAATAGGTCTCCTTTGCTTCTCTACTTCCTCTGCTTGAGCATCCTTAATCTTTATCTTGAAAGGAGAGCTCACCTTAGCCCTACCCTTAGGGTCTTGCTCAACTGACTCTTCAGAGGTAGAATGAGACTCCAAATCTCCCATTAGGTCATAGGTGCATTCCACACCTTCACTCTCCAGTTCCCAAATCTTGTGCTTAAGCCATAAATTTTTGTATTTAATCACTAGAGCCATGAATTGTTCTAGTTCTATCTTTTCCTCCTCTAGCCAGTCTATTTCACGAATTGATTTATCCTTCATAGCTTCATAATCATGGCCTTGAATTACATCTCCATCATCATCAATCTGATTCGGGATGACTTTAACATTGTACAATCTAATCAAATCAACTAGTAGCCTAAAGAATTTCTTCTTTCTAATCTCAAACTCATCTTTGTAGTTAGCCCAATAGTCTTTTATGTCATCCTTGTGGCTGTACTCCCTACTGGCTCTCTTTTGGTCTTCACTAGTTCTATCAAATCTAGACCTTTTAGAATGGAAAGATAAGCCCAAAGTACTCATCTCCTCCTTAGAGTGATGTGTTGTATTTATGGAATGGCAAGCCTTATTAGCTATCATGAGGGGAATGTCATTGCCAAACCCTGTTTTGTGCTTCTCTTTCTTGACTATGGCATGAAAATCACATATTTTCCTTGTAACTTCTAGGAGTATGAGGTGGTCAGTAGGATACCTTGGAAATATCTAAGGGGATCTCTGACAACCATCTGTCCTTATATAAGAAAAGGTAGGGAATTGTATAAACCAAGCCCCATACTTCTTGATCAATTCCTTAGCCTTGTCAAATATTCTAACATGCTCTACACCTTGAATCAACCTAGTGATATACATGGTGAATGCATCATTCACCCTCCGATAGCTTGAGCTTCCTAGGTGTAGTTGTGGATAGAATTCATATATTACATCCTACCCAAAGGTCCCTTTTGTGCTCAATCCCTTGTAAGGGTGGAACCTTTCAAGTGCATAAACTAGGTATGAAGTCATGGTGAAGCTCTTTGTCTGTAGCACATTGTATAACTCCTCATATATCATTGCACTAATGGTGCCAACCCAATGATAATAAATATTCCACTCCACCATCACTATGGCATAAAACAACTAGTTCTCAAAAATCTCAGCGCTCTTCAAACCCATTACCTTGTTGAGGAGTTTGATAGCATCATAGTACTCTAGTTTGAATTTTTCCTTGAATAATTGCTTTGGAAACTTTGATATGTGGGGCTTAGGTTTCTCCAAAAAATAATTGACCACCTATAGATCCTTGTTTGAATAATCCTCAAAATAGTTCTTGGAAATATTCAAGTCTAGAGTCACTACATGAGACCTGTTAGGCATGTCAAAAGTATTTGACATAGATAGAGGAGAGAAGTTGGCCAACACCCTGCCTTGTGAGCCAATCACTCTTTGGGTATCCATTTCATAATGTCTAGCACACTCTAGCACCAAATAATAACACTAGACCATGGGGGGGAACCCAACCACATGAGCCAACCCTGAATCAAATATCCTTCTATCCAACATGGGAAGGTTTTGTGCTGCCATTCTTGCTTTCAATTCTTCATAATCCCATCTACCTACATTGGTATCACCAACTTTAGACTAGATGGAGGATATATTTGACTTAGGAGCTTTACTCTTTATGTCCATATTTATTCTATCTACTTTAGATGTAGAGGATCCTTCAACACTTAGATATGTCTACTTGCCCATTGTCTAGCTAGCCACCATTCTAGTTGATTTAGCCTGCATCTAACAAGAAACTATAATAAATTCTCCTCTATAATTCCAATATCAAGGCTAGCCAACCATTGACAATATAATTTTAATTAATCAACCCAAACCTATGATTAAATCCCTTAAATTAACATAAGGCACAATTACTAAGAAATATAGGATTTTGAGCCATCCAAGGAAATGAATCCAGGGAAGAAATATGAGAAATTCTTTACTAAGCAGATTTTAATGATAAAACATGGTTATCCAAAAATAAATCATCACAAGGTGAAGGAAAAGCATATAACATCTTTTAAATGATTCAAATCAAGCATGAGATGCTATACCCATAACATTGCATTCATTATCTTTCAAATCCTCCATATGGTGAGACTATTTCAGGAAAATCCACCTAGGAGGAAAATCCACAAGGTATGTGAAATTTCAGACTTTTGCATTCATCCAGGAAAAAAAGGAGGCAAAAGAGAAATAGGGAAGTTCCGAGGGTGCGAGAATTTTGCGAAGGCCTTGAAATCTTGAAAACTACCATATCTCATGATTTCACCTAGAATAATTGATCGATCAAGAATTTAAGGTCTTTTGGCTTGAATCTAATTTATTTTGAATCTCCCATTGGTCATCCTTTTGTTGTCAACATTCCTAGTGGAAAATTGGTGAAGATTGGTGATGCCCTAAATTCAACCATCAATTTATTAAGCTTAAAACCCTAAAATTTTCCATTACCATAGGGGAATTAGCTTAGATTTAGATTGCCTATCTTATGAAGCATAAAAATGGGTTGTTTGAAACAAGCCTAAGTGAGTTTCACCTAAATGGAACCGAAACACTTGCTTAAACTTCTGTCATGGCTGACAATTAATCAAGCTCAAAAACCCTAAAATCAAATCAAGCAGAAGCAATCATGCACGTCGGGTCGAGTTTGATGATGAAGTTGGCATTGTCAAACTAAAAATATTAACCAAGGGGTGCATCTTCTAGACTTCTAGAAATTATGAAAATGTTTGTACACCCCTAGCTTTAAAATGTTCAATGTCAAACACATAAAATATAGAATCCACACATACTCAAGACGCCAAAGAATCATTCACACTCAACAATCAAAAGTAAGGAAATAGATACATACCATTGATGAAGTGAATTCTATTATAATCAACAACTGTTAGCAAGATTTGACATCCTAGCAAACAATAGCAATAATGAGCACCCCCTGGAGATTCAACACCAAATTCAAGAATCCACTAGCCCAAATTCTAAATGAAGCCAAGCACTCAAGATCAAACCCCTCAGATCAGTAGAAGACAAATGAAAAAACCTCAATGGCACAAGAATTCCCCAAAATTGACTAAATACATGCCACAAAAATCTTACAATCAAACATTAATGCCATTGACAAGACAACCCAAACCGAAACCTAGGAATTCAATGTGGTGCAAGAATTTCAAAAAAATCCAGTCAACATGGAATTATTTGAAGGACTAGAATCTTTAAATCATAGTGTAAGCTCCTCCTCATTGGGTTTTCAAGGACATCAGAGAATTCTGCTAGAGGAGGAAAATCTTAAAATCACAGGAAAACCCGAGAATAGCTTAAAATTTTAGATTTTCAATAAATAACATAAAGGGACCATTGGTGAAATCAAGATAAACATTCAAGCACATGCCAAAGGAAGAAAATCCTCAAAACCAAAGGGCCAAATACCAAAACAAAAGAAAAAGAGTGTCCCTTCTTTCCATGGGGCATGTGTGTGAAAACTACACAACACACTAGTTCGGAGTCTCCAAACACATTATTTGCTTGATTCCCATCTTCTTTGCAAGGCTTAGACCTTGCATTAGGAATTCATATTCAAATTCATTTTTTAAACAAGAAAACTAGAAGCAGAAGGACCAAAGTGTCTTCTCATTGAGTGGGGATGTCAAACATATCTCAGCTCCTTCACAAACTTTAAATCTTGCTCCATCAAAGTGCAACATCCATAGCTCTATGGCTTGACCGCTCTCGAGTTCCTTCATGACCTTTAGAAGTAGTTGATCTTCATCATAGATGACATAGGTCCCCAACCTAGTGGCATGATAGTTGTTGAAAGGATCAATGTCTATATATTCACTTAAGAGGACCTCCTCTAAATCTGTTCAATCTTTGGTCACTTTTTCATCCTCTAGTAAATTTGTACAATACATTTCCTCTTTGGTGAAAGATGTATGATCAGCCTCAAAATTGATCATGGCTTCATCGGCCACATGTTCCAAATATAGAGGTTCAAATATTATTTTCACTTTAGCTCCATGGGATAGGTAAAGGCCGGACATGGGGGAACATCTATGATCATAGTATCTTGTGGAACTACGATACTAGGGTAGGAGAATAGAGTCAACAGGAGTTCCTTAATGACACCTATGGTTTTGATCTTGTTCCCATAAAGCTACCTAACCCCATTTTTTAAAGGTTCATAGCTAAGTCCTAAGGCTTCAACTATCTGCTTGGGATGACTATGGTGCTAGCACTAGAGTCAATCATGGAATTATGCAATAATTATTTTACCCATGATAAATGTTAGGAAAAAGGGTTTTGGTTTCAACTTATCTCTAATCTTGGTGGAGGCTTCCTCTATACTATTTTTGAGGAATTTTATAGGAGGTGATTGATCAATGGCCTTTCCCTTAGGTGCTTTCTATGTTGGCTCAATGATTGCATCTTCTTAGAGGGCCTTCTACAGTAATGACTTCTTCTCCGGAATAGCTAAGATATCGCAAAGGGACACATTAGCTGAGTATTTCTTCAATTATTCCACCACATTGAATGATGGTGGATTTAAAGGCTTCTATTCCTTAGCCTTGGTTATAATAATTCTCTTTCATGGCTGAAATTGTTGTGCAACTATAGAGATACTAGGAGTTTGGTTGGAGGCAATTTTGAGTTGCGGGATGACTGGTTCACTTGTAAATGTCATTTTTGAGTGAGTGTTGTAATTAGACTACACTTGTAGGGACTTTGATGTGGATGCATCATTTGCAAACATCACTTCTTCTTCCATCCATTTGAAGAGCACGTGATTGGGAGCTATATTTGTTTCTTGCTCTAGGGACATCCATTACATTTGTGCAGTGAGTACTACATTTTCCATTTGTGGAGGGGCATATACATAACCTCTAGGATCTGACACCATGCATTGGCTACATTGTTCTGCTAACTTTTGTTATAGGTTTCCATGTGGGAAATTTTGAGGCATATGTGCATCACCATAGGGGAGCATCAACGATTGGTGTCATTGGCAAGATTGTTTTTCCCTGTTGTTAGCTCTCTACATGAGCTTGGTTGAGCACCTTGCAGCAGAATAGGTACTAGCACTGTTTGATTAGTTTTTTGAGCCTATGGATTTGTGCACGAGCCTCCTTGGAACTAATTTTTTTGGTAGGAAGATCTTCTGCCTTGATAATTTTATTAGGTTGGCTTCAGAGGCACAAATAGTTCCACTTGATGGTTGTTATTTTGTTAGCAATGGTTTGCAACATCTCCTTGATGTCGCTCATCTCATCCTTTGAAGATATAGGTGCGGAAGCAATTTTTTGTGGTCCACCTAGATATGTGTATATGGATTGAGGAGGAGCACACACATTGGTAGATGCTACTTCTTGAGTGGAAACTAATATTTCGAGAAATATAGGCATAATGGGATAAAGTGGTAACTTCCCAACATCTATTAGATTATTCTCTGCCTTGACAACAATGTTGTATGCATCTGGTAGAGTGGTCTCGCCAAGAGATTGGATCATCATCGAGATGTTGACATTGATGGATTTCAAGTAGAACATGAATGCTAATTCAACCGATGGGTGGATAGTATCCTAGATCCTATACCAAGTTGTATAGAACTTGGCATTGAAGTCAATCATGGCTTCATATGGGGCCCACTTTATGGTTGCTATTTGATGACGTAGCAAGGATCTATCTCCATCATTCAAGAATATTTTGTAGAAAGGATCTCTAAGTTGATCCTAGGTACCATTAGTGTTAGCTTGCAGAGTGTGGTACCAATCTAATGCCTTACCCCTGAAAGAGATTGCGAGCAATCTTAGTGCTATATTTTGGTCAGTAAATTCATGCACCAAACACATGTCAACCACATCTTGTAGGTGTTTAAATGGTTTTTTTGCACCATCATGGTGAATTTTGGTATAAATTTTAAAGTAGAGGCCAAGATATGGGCCCAAACAATGGGTGCTACTAGTGCTACAAGGAGACTTCTAACATCCCACGTGACATAATTTGTGTTAGAAATTGGCAACATGGCTATGGGGGGATTGTAATGTTCACTGGATGGGTTCTAGTTTATACCATTACTAGTGGTGGCACTAGCAAGCTAGGGTTATTAGTTGTTTGGGATATAGTAACAGGCCAATGGCTCATACACCCAATTTAGGTTTAGGTACATTTAAGCAGTCCCACTAGGCATGCCAGAAAAAGAAACTGTTGATGCTAAAAATTGACAAGGTAATAGCCTTATGGGAAACTTAGTTAATGGGGGGACCAATTGCACTAAACTAAGTGACCTCTAAGCTTTTAAAGAAGCTATCTTCTTCCGTATTTAGGGTTTTTGGAATGGGAAAAGGAAGAAAATATAAAAAATAAAGATATAACTAAGGAGATGCACCAAGATGTAGGTATAGGCACAATAAATTTATCTTTTAGATGTGATTTAAGGACCCGTTCAACAATCTGCTAAGTCCTAGGATAACAGAAATTAAAGATGAAAACCTAAATAATTTATTCAATAACATAAAATAACTCCCATACACATTTACTAAAAAGAAGAATCAAATACATGGTCTAAATCAACAAACTTATATTGAAATCATAAAAGTTCTACAAATAAACAACTTAGTACAGTAATGACACAGTTTAATGTTATGTCAAATAGCTTAAGAAAATAGAAAGGTCAATTAATGGCATAGTTTGTGAGTGTTATAAAATAATCTAAAAATAGTACAAAAGGCTTGGTTTATTTTCCCAAATTTTTCTATATCTTCTGAACTCATTTTTGGAAGGAAGAAGTAGTATATATAGAAAATAATCCCACCGCTTGGCAAGCTAGTAATAGAAAATATTCCCTCATTGCAAGAAATGATGCCCAAAGAAATGATTTCCTAAGGCTATTGCAACAAAAAAAGATTGAATCCATACAAAGTAGTCACCTTTGAGCTAGATGCATCTCCTCCAAATGATGGCAGTGGTCCCACCACAGATGTAGCAAAACCTTGTGTATACATGTGTTGCTCAATCATGAAGTTAGTTAGGACACGTGGTGATAGCTTGAGGTCTATGGTTCATTCATCCCTCATGATGAAAACCTGCGTGGGAAAGACACGTGGAGAAGCCATTGCTACCGACACTGACTGTGGGGTCCTCCAAAAAGTGTACATGGTTTGATGCTATGTGGCATGCAAATGGGGCTTGTTTGAGAAGTGAAGGAAGTAGGATTTTAAATTCCTGTGTTGCTAAAATGTGGAAGCATGACAAGGCATGTTGAAGAAACAAAGGAGTTGATCCTTGTGAGGAGCACTCAGTGGACACATGAAAGCATTCAGGCAAAGCTCATAAAAAAGGGGCCCAATGATGTTCAAATGTAGAGGGTGTGAGCTAGACTTAGAAAAATGCAAATAGCTCAAAGGGAGCTTCAGAAAATTTATATCCATAGTATGAAGACCCCAAAACCTATGATACATCCATCATTACTCATACCATTCCTCTCAAGCCAGATGTCAGTCCTTTCTAGTAGCATCAGTGCCCTATTAATGCTTTGATAGAGCCTATCATTTTCAAAGAAGTGTAGAAGTTGTTGTCCTCCTGAATCATCTTTCTAGTCTAGCATTCAACATGGGTGGGTAACCTAGTTCTGGTCATGAAAAAGAATGGGGAAATCCAATTTTACATAGACTTCAAGAATCTAAACCAAGCCTTTGAGAAAGATAATTATCTAGTGCCCTCATTGGATGAGGTAATACAAATAGTTAATGGATCCCAGATGATATCATTTCTGGATGGCTACTCATGATATAACCATGTCATGGTGCAATATGAAGAAAGGCTAAAAATGACATTCACCACAAAGTGGAGAATATTTGCATATAGAAGGATGTTGTTTGGATTAATCAACATTAAAACTACTTTTCAGCATGGCATGGACATAGCCTTCAAAGATCTCATCAGAAAGTGCATCATCATATACATGGATGACCTCACTATGTTCTTAAAGAAAAGAGGGGACCACGTCTCTGATTTGTGGAGGGTTTTTCAAAAGTTTAGAGAATTTGACATCTCATTAAATCTAAAGAAATGCATTTTTCAGGGTGACCAAAGGAAAGCTATTAGGACACATGATCTCAAAAAATGGGATCTCAATTCACCCTGAATGAATCTAGGCTATATTGAAAATTTAGCCTCCAAGCAATAAAAGGGAGATGAAGCCCCTTTTCAGGAAAATAAACTTTGTCGGGAAGCTCATCACAAGCTTCACAAAAATCATCAAGCCATTGAACACCATGCTTAAACAAGATGCTAAAGTGGAATGGACACTAAAATCCAAGCAATATTTTGAAGAAATTAAGAAAATTATAGATTCCCCAATGTTGGTCAACCTAGACTATCTAAAACCATTTTTCATCTATTTCTTTGGTTCAAATTACACCTGTGCCATCATGTTAGCCCAAAAGGATGATGAAGGGAATGAGGACCCCATTGCATTTATGAGTGCTCCATTCAAGGATGAAAAATTATGGTACCAAAATGTTGAAAATCAAGTCTATTTCTTGGTCAAGGGAGTTAAAAAATCAAGCTTTACATCTTAAGGAATAAGGTATTTACATTTGTACTAGATCTAGCTGTCAAGACCCTATTGATGCAAAATGAGTTAGGTGAAAGAAAAGAAAATGGGTCACATTGCTACAAGAATATGGCATGGAAATTCAACACATGAAGTTGGTCTGAGGACAAACCCTCACTCGCACCATAGCAGAGACAAGACCCAAGCTCATAGTGTAGCAGTACCAACTAGAGGATGTCTCCCTAGAAGAATGGTATGATGACAATCTATATTATCTATTAAACAATAAGTGCCCATCACAACTGCATGAAGTAAAAAAGCGTGCTCTGAGAATGAAAAGAAAAAACTACATGTTGCAAGGATCCATATTATAGAAGAGAAACCATGAAGGAATCTATCTTAGCTGCCTTGGAATAGAAGAAGAAACTCAAGCATTGAGAGAGTTTCATGATAAGTTCGGTATTGGCCATGGATCTGACCCTTCAATTTCCCATTAGATTTTGCAGGTTGGGTATTACTAGCTAACGATATTCAAAGGTCCGCATAACCACATCAGACCTTGTTATGTTTGTCAGACCACCTCCACCCAAGAAATAAATGTTGTTGTCTCGCTCCAACTAGTCACGGAGGTAGGGCCCTTTGCTCAGTGGGGACTCAACTTCATCAGTATGGTAAGCCTACCATCCTCTATAGGACATAGGTATATTATGACCACTTCTGATTACTGTACTAGATGGATTGAAGCAATAGCATGTAGGCAATGTACAACTAAAGTAGTTACTAATTTTTTGGAAAGTTTTATTTTGAATCGCTTTGGTTTCCTATTTTCCCTTGTGTTTGACAATGGTATTTCCTTTGTATCCCTTAAATTTTCTAGTTGGACCTTTCATTAAAAGATTTCCCTCAAATTATCTTCCAATTACTATCCCAAAAGGAATGACTTAGCTAAATCCACTACCAAAAACTTGTTTATGGTCATCTGAAAGTTGCTTGACAAGAACCCAGAAGACTAGCACACAAAGTTGCATTTTTCCTTATGGGTGGATCACACTCATCACAAGGTTGCCTTGGGAAATTACTCTTTTTTCCTAATCTATGACCTAGACCTATATATGCAATCCACCACAAAATCCCCATGCTTCAATTCATTAACACATATTATGAGGAGGGAGAGAGCCAAGAGAGTCGCTTGGCTGAATTACTACATTTAGAGGAAGCTCATGACCAAGCAATAGAATTTTTTTCCAAGCACTAGGGTATAGTCAAAAGATGGTTCAATCACCAAGCCAAAGTAAAGGCCTTTAGGATTGCTAACTTAGTCCTTTGGTGGGAAAAGGCCCATGAGAAAAAAGGGGGGCATGACAAATTCGACAAGCTCTGGCTTTGCCCCTTTCTGATTTTCAAGATTCGAGGAGATAATTCCTTTTTCCTAGAAATGTTAACTAGAGAGGATGTATTGTTTCCTATCAATAGGAAATACCTCAAAGATTAATTCCTTGCTTGAGCTTTCCAAGTCATCTCCTTTGTATATAGTTTTATATAGTTAGAGTAGGTCTTTTGGTTTGTTGTTTTTCTTTCACTTCACTTTTGCTCACTTTCTTGACTTTCATTTTTGTTGAGGGTGTTTTCCAATCTTCATGAGGTGGTCATGCTTGGTTTGTTAGAGGGCCCACTTTTCTGCCCACTCCCATATGTTTTTGGAGTAATTCTTCATGAGTTACCATGGATTTCTATTCACCTCTATGAGGTAAGTTTCCTTACTTGAACTCCAACTTGGCCTAGGACTAAAACCTTATTTGAATCCCTTCATGCTTATCTCAAATTATACATGAAATAAATCTTAATAACTCTCATTGAGCTATTAGATAGTCATTATGAATTTGTGGTAGGTGAAAATTCTAAAGTCTGCTCTAGTAACCAATATGATTTCTAGCCCACTATGAACTTCAGTGCTTCTACAGTTGAGCAAAAGAGTATCAAAGAAAATTGAAAAGAAAAGAGAAAGAAAATGTTGAAACATTCAACTATGTGGGTGTGTGAACAACTCCATCAGGGCTATGGATTCTTGGATGGCAATAGAGAAATGTTCATGGGATCACAATGACAACTCCATCAAGGCTATCGATGCCTGATTGGAAACAACACAATGTCCAACTTACTTTTGGGGTTAGACAACGTATGTAGCTTGCCTCAACTAATTGATTGCTATCCTACATGGAATCTAAGAGATGGGAATGAACTCACTACACACACTTCTAAGATATTTTTGTGATTCAATTCAACTAAGAATCCCATTCTTTTCAAGTCTTGAGTTCCTTTGGGGAAACTAACTTCTAGTCTACGAAACTAGAGATTTTTGGTTCCAGATGAATCCTTACCCTTATAACACTTGGGAATGTTCTCCCAGTGTAGTCGACATTTTTTGTTCCTATAACACACATGCCCCATTTAGACCAAGGACCCCCTCTTTCCTTTTTTCCTTCATCGGGTCATTTTCTCCTTTGTCTCATTTTGTGTGCCCTCATTTATGAGCTTAAGATGGTCACATGTTGTAAAGTCATCACATTTCAATTGACCAAATTCATCACCAAAAAATTTGTTAATTCATTTCCCCTTGTAGGCCTAGACCTACGAGTTTCCCTTGGTCATTTTCCCCAACATGTGTGGAGCTTGGCGGACTTGCATTTGTAGGTTTCCATTTGTGGGCCGTCGTCATTGCTAAGCTGCTAGCTAGCGATGAAATCCAAGAATCCATTCATAAAGCAGGTCCCGCATCATCTGTTGCCATCAAATGACCATTGCAAATCAAGTTTCTACAAACCCATCTACCTGACCTACCATTGTACCTAGAATTTATGGTGCCCATTAATGATTGATATGTGTATAAAAGGGTGGGTCAAACCTATCATTTTCACCACTATTTTTCAAATTTTTAACAACGAACCAAGAGCTCCAACTTGCATGAGATCCTTCAACAGATTTAGGTCACATTTTCTTTGCATTCACACATGATCTAAAAGTTAGGTGCACATAATTATTTGCTATGTGATTAAATTCAAAACTATTAGGGTTAAATGATGTTAAAAACTTTGAAAGAGAAACCCTAGTTTACCCTCACTGGTCCCATCAAACTTATGTAGCATGCGTTTCGCACTTATAAATTACCTCAAGCATTCAAAACCCTTAGTGTCATTTAAAACTTGCAAAATCCATAGTTGCCTTCATGTGTAATCCCATCCTGTTGTTGCCATTCATCATGTGGTGAGGAACTCCATGTGGCCTACACCATTAGCATTGCCACCCTTGTTAAAATTGGTAAGTCTTGGAAAATTGAATAAGTCCCCATCCTTTTATGAGAATATTCATTCAGGATTCTTCCCATGGGACGCCTCCTCCCCATCGCCATTGTTTAGTGGCCAATTCCTCATGTGAAAATTTACTAAGTCCAAATGCCAATGTGATCCACTACATGTGGCTTGCAATCCTTATATTGTTGTTATATAATGGGAAACTCATCTTGTTCTCCCGCATTGTGGACTCCATTCCAATCATCACCTTTTTCATCTTCGAGAGTTTACTAAACAAAAAAAAATCTAAGTGAAACCTGTATGGAGGCTGGCCTCTTTAGGTGGCCATGTGGTGATGGCCCCTCCTCTATTGTCATTCCTTAATGATGGAATGTTCATGCCATCTTGCATGGTGGGTTCCGTAGGAGTGGTTTCCCTTCACACATGTTGAAAATTGTCAATGTCAAAACTAAGGTCTAGGAGCTTGATGCAGGCCCACCTATGTAGATTGCTACCCCTCCAAGGTTGTTCCTTAGTGAAAAACATTTGACAATAGCTCGATGGCCTCCATTCACATGTCCCAAAGCATTAGAACTCTAAGAAAAAATGCTAAGTGTCCAATCCTTCTATGGGTCCTGCAGTGTTGTCTTTTGGATGCAAGTTGTCATTCATTGAATGCCACTCTTTAATGGTTAAACTTAAAATGATAGACTACCTCATGGAACTTGCATAACCTAAACCCGCAAGAACATCAAAGCATAGTTTAATGACCTCAAGTGCCTCATGAATTTTTTTGCATGTGCTTAACTATTCCTTAAGGGATTTGCCTTGCAAACAAACAATGTAGAATTTCTATTGCGAGTGGCTGCCTGCTTGTCTCCATGGCCCCAAAGATATTTCCTCATTTCCATTAACCTAACAGCTTCTACCTAGGGGAAACCCACATCCCTAGGCTCACATTCACCTAAATGATCCAAATGAACTCCAAATGTAGAATGATGATGAATTTCATGAACTTTTAAGACTGTATAATGAATCTACCACTTGATTTTCAAAATTTGATTTACATTTTCCCTAATTTATATGTGAACGCACTTTGGTATGTGTAGTATCATGATGGGCCAAAAAGTGGCGATATAATGGGTATTTGTAGGGTATGTGGCTGACAATTTTTTTTACCCAAAATTGATGAAATGAAAAGGGTTTTTCAAGGAGATTTGTAGATTTCCACCAATATAAATTATGCTTTACTTTGAATTTAATAAATAATTATTATTCATTTTCTATTTGAATTATGACTAAAGTCCTAATTGATAGGCTAATTGAAAAACATCTAAAGCTTTCAAATGGTATCACATTTTTTGAATCCAAAACATGCATCACATTCTATGCTTCACATACTATAGGATTAAAAAAAGAAAAAAATGAATTTTATGAAGTTTTGACCAAGTTAAGGTGGGACATACGAAGTTTTATATTTTAAAAAAAATAATAAAAATAATAATAATTATTTACTTGGAAAAAAATTACAAAAAATATGCATCACATTTGGACATCAGTCCTCTACTTATGTCTAAAATATTATAAAAAAATTTATCATTTTATTGTGGTTAGGGTGGTTAGACAGACACCTACTTATTTTTTCCCTGAAATTTAAGTACTACTGCATTGAAATTTCAAATTTTTACCAAATAGATTTAAAAAAAAAAAAAAACCTAGTGGTTTAGAAACTACATTCATTTTGCTACATATTCTATTTTTACATATTTTTAAAATAATATAGATAACTTATTCAATTTTTTACGTCAAGTTGCCTAACTCTGATTTTTATGAATTTTTTTCCACTTAAGGGCCTATTTTTTCCATGATGATCCTAGACATAGCCACTTACTGCATCTGTTGCACATGGGCTTGTTTCACAAAGTTGAGTGTAACTCCAAGCTCTACTCCACCTAGGACATGATATAAGATACAAACCTAGGGCATGTGGATATTGATGAGTTTAGGAAAAGGGTGATTGTTAACCCTACCATAGAAAACACACAAAAAATCGAGGCAAGTGGTCTTGCTAGGGCAATTGGCTTTCCTCCCGCGTTAATTTTCTCTGAGTTGGACAAGACCTATCAAGAATGTTATCATTCCAACAAGAAAGTTATTGATAAATATTGGAGTGTATTGGAAGAATTGTTTGCTAGATCTATTGGTAAGACATTCCACATCCCCACAATTTATCAAATGGAAGAAATAGAGAAGGAATTTCCTACAAACATGTGGAAGTAGGACCTCTTGGGTGCAAAAGAATAATCAACTAGAATTGGTTGAAAGAAAAGAGGGGTAGTGCTAACAAAGTACCCCAAGAGATTTTCAGGAGTGATTTCTTCGAAGAATACCATGATTTGGTTACTCTATTAAGTAGAGTAATGGGCCTTCCAACTACTACATGCTTCAATGAATGGATGTTTTATTTCATTGAGGAGATCATTTGAGGAGAGACCAAGTTCCATTGGGATAAAATGATCAGTGAAAACTTCCACAACCAGCTTATGGTTGTAAAGAAGACCTCCAATTTTATTTGACATCATATCTAGTATACCTCCTAGTGGAGAAATTCCCATACAAAGGACTATTTAGTCCAAGCCCACTAGGAATAAAGAAAGGCGAGCTTGAAGTCTATGTCTGCTACCCTCAACTACAATATAGAAACTTAAAAAAAGAATACAAAAGGGTGAATGATGCCTTCATTGTGCACATAATCAGACTCCTGGGAGGAGATTTTGAGAGGAGGGTATCACATAGCGTGAAGAACTTTACCAAATGATTTGGGTATCTATTCATATAGTTCCCAAAGTTCATGTATAACATAGTAGAAGGGTTCTTAGGGAAGCTCTACTAATTTCCCCACTACCCTAACAATCACCTCATCTTACTGGAAGTTACTCGATAGCTGTAAAATTCCCACACATTGTTGAGCAATAAACAATGAGTTTGGATTCCATATCCCCTAAATTTTGGGTAGGGAATGTACTCCTACCCCACCACCTAATGTGAAAATTATTCAATGAAAGAGCTAGTGGAGTATAAATTGGATCTCCACATAGACTGAGGAAGGATGGACCCTTATGGAAAATTGAAGAAATGGGTTGGAAAACAATATGCCTATTGACTTCATGTTGAGGACTTCTAGGCCAATTGTGGAGATGATAAAGAAGTATGAGTGAGGCACTATATGTGAATGACAACCTAGTTTTTAAAATCAATAAATCTTTTCCCCATGCCTGATCACGTAGTGGAGGAAGATGACAATATTATTGATGATAGATATAATGATGTGGCCAAATTTCCCTTTCATGTAATATATTTGAGTGAAGAAAAGTTCACTAACCTTGATATATTGACCTAGCCCATTGAAAATAGAAAAAAATAGTGGGTAGATGCACAAATTATCCAACTTAAAGAGCAGGGTACTAAATTGACTTATGGTTGGCTCAAGGATGAGCTTGAAAGAGGAAATGACAATGACATGCCCATTGTCCCATTAGAAGAAGCTCCCAAGTCCCCACCAGCAACAAGGTCAAAGAAAAGAAATGATGCACCTGAGTGAAAGCTAAAATAAAAGGTGTATTCCAAAAATCCCACTAAGGGGAAATCATCTAATAGAGTGAAGAAAATAGGGATATTCATGCTTGAAATGCCCACCATTGAGGAGAATCCTTAGCATGAGGAAGAAGAAGAAACTAAATAGTGGTTCTTGCCACCTACCACATCCACTCTCGCTACTACTATCACCTTTTCCACTCCTCCGCTACCTTCTTCTCAAGCTCTGCCTATTTCATCTCCACCCATTGTGGACATCTCATTCCACCTTTCCTGCACCTCTTTGACTGCTTCAGTGATGATACTTGACTCCTCCTCTTCTATTACATCCCCACTATCATCTTCTTTAGTCCCTCCTCTAGTTCATATTTTTTTTGCTCCACTGTCCATAATATCCATGATTACCATGCCTCCTGTTAATTTATTGGATGCCTTCACAACTTCTATGAAAAATGTGCCTGATGAACTCTTTGGGGTAATCCTTGACCCGAAGGTCTAGGATTGAATGACCCAAATTTTTGATGTCCTTCCTCTTCCCTTGCACCTATAGAGCCATTGAAAATGGAATCCACGATGCATATTTCAAAAGTGATGGAAAAGTGTCACATAGAGAAACAAAGAGAGTCTATAAAAGATATGGCTAGAGAGCCCAAAGATTATGATTGAGATGATTACTTTGAACACCCTAAAGGGGGATTGAATATAAACTAGGACAAGGTGGCTTTTATGAAGTGAAACCATAGGATTCAAAAGAGGAAGTTGAGGTTCTTAACGAGTGTAATGTTATAGAGACATCCGATCAAGAGTTAGATGAAGAAATTCCCTAGCAACACAAAGATGTAAGTGTGAAGGTTGATGCTAAAGAACATCATTCTGAAGAGAAGATAGACACTGACACAAATGTGGGGATACTCAAACATCCTCCACCAATTGGCCAAGACAAGGACTTGGTCCAGGAAGAAGAAGTACCTGCTAAAAAGGAGGAAGAAAAGGAGCAAGATAAAGAAGGAGAAGATGTGCCTAAAAAGAGCTCTGAGGTTGAGCATCATATTGAGATTGAACATGAAGAAGAGAAAGAAACTCCAAAAGAAGGAATTACTAGAGAGAACATAGCTTCTACTGAGTTGAACAAAGGGAAGGCTATATAGATAGAGGGCTTAGATGAAGAGCAAAAAATGATCAAGAAGCTCTAGATATTGTGGAGTAGCCTCAAAATGAAAAAAAGAGAGGAAGGTGATCATGAATGACCCAAGGGACAAACCAAGGTGCCTAACTGGGTGGAATGATAATTGAAAATGAAGTCTCTTGTGGTCATAGACACTAAAGTGAGGCTTGATGCAATAATAGACAACACACAAATGAAAAATAGAAAAGAGAAGAATCCCAACGTTCACTCCCATAGTAGAGTGGATGCCTCTAGGTCTCAGATGATACAAATTTCCACCCATGTGATAGAAAAAGATAAAGGCACCGTGCAAGGTCAAGGCTACATAATATCCACCATTAACTTGGGCCCAACAACTTAGAAACAAAAGATAGATGAATTTCAAGGGTCAGTCGCCACCATCATCCAAAAAATGAATAAGGATCAGTCTAAAGAAGAATAATTGAAAAAATAGGTAGTGGATCTCACAACTTATATCAAATAGTGGATGGCTATAGAAGAAGAGAATCAAGTAGAATTTTTGGAGCCACCCTCCTGATTATCAAAAGAAGATATTAGTAAAATGGAGAAAAGGAAGAACTGGACCAAGTCCATAACACAATGGTTCAATAAGGTGGTATTCAATGACAAAAATGGGATCAACCATGCAATCACAATGTACAACATCTATTAAAGCTTATGAAAGGACATAAAAAGTATGATGAATACTTGTAAAGAGTTCCTAGAAAAATAAAAGATCACTTATCATAAGTTGGTGTGTATCCTTAAGCTTTCCATAGAAATATGGGAAAACGAGCTAGATATCATGAAGGAAGACCATTGGCTGGTGGTAACTTGGCTGATAAATCTAGATTATAGAAAGGAATTTCTAGAAAAGGTTTTGTGTGACCTTGAAGTTGATCACAAGTGGGCTACCAAGCATCAGGCAGATAGTGTTGAATATCTAAAGATGATGACCAATTTTGAGATGCCCTGCTTGGAGTTACATTCAAAGAAGATCAAGCCTTTGTTCTATAAGAAAATGGAGCAAGGATCTTGTCATATGTTTTCAAAGGAATTTAGGGATTTTTCTATGAGATATTTCATGTGGATAGAGAAGATGATCAAGGCTACCTCAAATTATGCAGAGAATCAACAAGAAATCATTGAAAGAATCAAGATGTTATCCTTCCAAATCATCAAATTTGAGCTCTCTGAAGAAAAGAAGCTTATGGATGTGTTTGGAAGATTTATCAAGTATGCAAATGCTTAGAAAGAGGTTGGAAAGCCCATCATAGATGATGAGTACTTGTTAAAATAACTACAAAGGATGGCAGCCACTACAAGACAAAACTAATATAGTGTCAAGGCCACTAAATGATAAAATAGGGAAAAAGACAAGCATGTATTTTATATTGCTATATATTTGGGGGTAGTTGAAACTCTAATGTAAAATGAATCTGAGCCACATGATGAAAGTTAATCTTTTCCATTCATTTTTCTTTTGGAAAACTATAAATAGGGGCATCCTCTCATTTTCAAAGAGAGAGATGGGTTGTTGTGTAAAGGCATGCTACGAAAAAATAATGAGAATAACATTGTTTGATAGATTCTTGTGTTCTCTTTTCATTTGTGCATGATTCATTCTCTGAATCTTACATTTTAGCTTTGTTGTTATAGTTTTAAGTTTATTTTAGTTATCAGTTCATGTTGCACTTTAATGGTGAAGAATGCCATGGTGTTGATATCTTCCTTGCTCATAATTTTTGCTTTCTATTGATGATAAACAATAGTGTAAAGTTAGTTTGAGAATTGTTCATATTACTACACTTAGGTTCATTTATTTTTCATGATTTAATGGTGAATGGATGGTTGAAAATTTATAGACCTTAGAGGATTGCACTTGTTTCATGAGACTGTAGGTTGATCTTGGTTAAGTGGAACTTAGTTGTAGGAAGGTTGTCCACTGTAGAATCCTCAATTATTATTATTCAACATTAGTTGTAGGTCTAGGAAACTTCTCATCCCTTTTCCCTTTTGACCTCTCTTTAAAACTAAAGTTAAGACTATATCTAAGGGTTATTTTTAGGATTAGATTCAATGAATTGAAAGCACAATAATAAAACCCAAAGAGATATGAAGCACAATGAAAAATTAAACAAGAATGATTATACAAGATTCCTCATTGAAGTTTTCTTGATTCACCTCCATAGCACCTTCTAATTTGCAGTGTATGATTGATACCCTCAGATCGAGTGTGTGAGCAATTTGACTATGCCATTGTCCTATGCATGTTTTGAAGGATTTAATTATATTATGCCTATGCCAATGATAAATGATAAATGACTATAATTCCTATAATAATGAAGTGGTCTCCAAATTATGAACAAAATTGACATTTTATAGAAAATGTAATTTTGAATGGACGGACGAGATCGACTCTTGACAGAAACCCAAAGTCAGAGGATGAGATTCAATCTGATAATCCCTAATCAGGATTAGGGTAAAATCCTTAAATGAGTGGTCAAGATGTTATCTGAGAAAATCCAATCAATGGTGGAGCAAAGATGAGATAATTAATTTAAAATATAAAGATTTTCAAAATTAAGAAGATAAAGATAGCCTACTTTGTGAGATTTGAAAAATCAAATAAAAGATGGATTGAAAAGCAATTTTGATAAATTTAAGAACCTGCTTGCTTTATTTGATTTTTGGAAGAAAGCTACCAATTTGAGTTAAATCAACTCAAAATATGGATTCTGTGAGAAAAATAAATAATCTTTTTTAGATTATTTACCAAAATGGAGTATCAATTAAGATTGTGATAACATTTTAAATAATTTCATTTATTTAAAATGAGAGGAATATTAATTTTGTCAATTTAATAATTAAAGATAATTATTTAATTTAGAAGATATGATTAAGAATTAAATAAATTAATGAATTTATTTAATTGTGAGGATTAGTGACATATTAAATAAATAAATGAAATTCATTTATTTAAAAATCAGGAAGAATTAATGAATAAAGATAATTAAACAAATTTAGAAATTTATTTAATTAGAGGAAGACTTAGACAATTAATGGCGTATTTAATAAATAAATATAAAATTTGCTTATTTAATAATCATGAAGAATAAAAGAGATGAATTAATTAAATAATTATGAATTATTTAATTAATAGTCGAATGTGAACCAAGGACATAATTAAATGTCATAATTATGCTAGGGCCGAAAGTGGTAAAAATGAAGCTTGCAGGCCTAGGTCATTTTTAGGTGTCTACATTTTGCCCCTCTTTGTCATAATGTAGCATGTCGCATTGTGACAAAGAAAATAAGTCAAAAAGCATGCCCCAGTGAAGGTACAATGTATCATGCCCCCTCGGGAAATTTTTCAAATTTTGGGTCAGCAACAGAAAAAATTTGTAAAGGGTCCTCATAAGTCAATGTAATAACCAAAAAAATGAGGTAGACGATTTCAGATTATAACATGTTTAAGTCAACCAACGGGGTGGTCAAACCTAGTCAAATGAGCTTCTAGTAATAACTGAGTTTAGAAATGTCATTTTGACCTTATAAATAGATTGAAAAATGAGTAAAAGTCAATTCATTCTTACTATTCACCTTGTGAATTTTGAGAGCTCAGAGCAAAAAGCACAAAAGTGAGAATGGTGATTCTAGTGTAAGAGCATCGCAGTGAGATTGTGTAGACATTCCGACAGCCAGAGGGCTCAGAGCCAACGGTATGTACCCCTGTCCTACTTTGTAATTTTTTTGTTTTGCATGTCATACATAGGTTTCTAGGACAAACAACAAATGTACTACAACATATATGCATTCACATAAGCCGCATTTGTCTTGGCATTCGACGCATTTGATGCGTCGTGACGCAAATGACACTATAAATTAGAGGAGACCGAATTTTGCACCACATTTGCGAAAAATTACGATGCATTCGCCATTGCAAGCCGCATTTGAAAGTTGGAATGCTGCATTCACTTTTTTGTGATGCAATTGACTATTTAAGTGATGCATTCAATTTCTTGTGACGCATTCAATTTATTGTGATGCATTCGATTTATTGTGACACAACTATCAATCCTATGATGCAAATGCTTTTTTGTGACACATTTGATCCATTAAACGATGCAATTGTCATGTTGTGATGCATGTGAATATTTAAACGACGCACTCGATGTTCTGCGACACATGTGTTGTCAACGCAATGCATTTGACTTTGACTTTGGCTAGGGATAATTTGAATACTTGTGAAATTTGAATGCTTTTGATGATACTAACAAGTTGTTTGGCTGTTGTAGAGGCAACTTGCCCTGATTTACACCTAAGAGAGCAGACCAACTACATTCTGGTTTGCCGACCAGTTGACTCTAAGGGAGCGACAATGATTGATGCAACTAGGTCTATTTTATGTCACCTATATGCCCGTTGTTCAGGCGAATAGGGGACTGTTGACCATACTTTGTGAGTGCTGGCATTCAAAGACATGCTCTTTCCACTTGTCGACAGGTTAGGTTACCATTACATTGGAGGACGTGTACCGCATCCTACAAGTGTTGATCCGAGGAGAGGGGATCATTTACGACCCTCATCATAGCGAGCAGACTTTCAGGACCTACTACCAAGATTAGGGTGTAGGACTTGGCATCCAGGGATATGAGATCAGATGGGAGTTCATGGAATAGCACTATGCTCATTTTTATGCTTTCCTTGTGACTTTGATTGGTGGTCTTTTGATTCCCGACCATCGAGGACATGGATTCCTAGTTGGTTGGGGAGATGTCTTGGTTGGGATCAGATGTGATAGAACAGTGTATGCCTGGGGCCCTTGTTTATTATGTACCCTCTACCATTAGCTGCATGAGGTTGCATACAGACAAGTAGAGAGCATCTCATGTGGGATGACATTGATGATGACATGGGCCTGGGAGCATATTTCCATATTTCACCTATTGATTGAGAGGCCACAGTTGGTGGAGGGGATACCCTACGCTTACTACTATGTAGGTGCCCTACAACAGACATAGATGGGTGAGACCAGTTGGTGGCAACAAAGGATTAACATCATGGTGACATTTATCAGGAGGCCATACAGAGACTGTAAGTAGTGGGATGACGAGGTGGATCACCTGAGCCTATGTAGACAGTATCGGTACCTAATTAGTAGGATGATGCAGACATAACTCATTATAGAGATGTATCTTCCATAGTGAGTGCTCAGGCATTTTGGAGAGTAGTAGGGTGCACTAACAGGGACAACTGAGTATGCACAGTCTTCCATAGAGTATGCTTGGGGGCCAGCCATTCCAGTAGCATTTGTAGAGCAACAGATCAATGTGCTAGAAGCCCAACCATGGGGATGGAGGGGTGGAGTTGCTGATCCTAGGACTACTATAGATTATGACCTATGGTGGCAGGCACATATACCAGTGCCACTAACAAATCCTAATAAGCCAACACCTGTGGACAGGTAGTCAGTAATACCTTATGTCCCAAGGGCCAGGCAAGGAGCCAGGGATGGTGATAGGGGCAGAGGCTAGGGGAGGGATGGAGGTAGGGATAGGGGCAGGGGTAGAGATGGAGGCAGGGATGGGGGCAGAGATAGAGGTTGGGGTGGGGATGATGGAGATGACAGAGATGATGGAGACGGTAGGATGCAGAGGCAAGATGGTCATAGACAAGGCCAAAGGGTGCAACAATGCATGGCTAGGGTGCCATTAGATGCCATCCTAGAGGTTGTCGAGGAGGGTGAGAGAGGAGGTGGAGTAGCCATGATAGGAGGGGGAAGAAGAGGAGAGACATGAGGAGGATGTGGTAGAGGAGGGGAGACATGAGGAGGATGTGGCAGTGGAGGAGAGACACAAGGAGGATGTGGCAAAGGAGCAGCCAAGGTAGGAGGAGGCTGTGGAGGTGGTAGAGGATGTGGTTGACAATGATGATGAGAAGGATGATGTCATGGATGAGGCCAAGAGACTCCTTAGATGGTGGATGGTAGAGGGTGAGGAGGAGACACCTTCCAGTTCAGCATTGCCCCATGATGCCATGACCGACCAAAGGGTGGTAGACTTATAGAGGTGACTAGATGAGAGCATGGCCTAGGTTAGAGCCTTACAGTCAGAGCTAGAGGTAGCTCGAGTAGAGAGAGATCAAGCAGTGATCCACTAGCAGGACTCCACTGAGTGGTGTACAGAATTTGCGGCATTATGCACCGGGCCCACCGGGGATATGGCTAGTTAGTTAGCCAAGGTGAGCATGAGGCTAGGTCAATATAGGACCTTATATGAGTAGGTAGTGCCCCCCGAGTGATGAGATCGTACATTGTCATGGTCACAGACAAGGACAGGTAGTGGAAATAGATTAAGGAGTGCCAATGGTAGCTGGAGTCATACTAGTGCAGGAGGGTCTACCTCTTCAGGGCACATATCAGGGCATAGGTCGCACCACTCCTGCAGGCATACCTTGAGTCACCACTTAGCCATAGTCACGGGTCTACTAGTTCAGTGCAGAGGCAACCACTGGTGGTAGTTCCATCTACTTCTCAGAGTCAGGCAACAGTGACATCACAGTTGTCCATTACTATGGAGATGATTCCTTCATTTGCAGTTCCACTAGTAGCATAGACAAAGGTTGCTACAGGTCTGCCTATCATTTCAGTGCCAGTGACAGAGCTTCTGCCTCCACACTCTTCGCCATGAGGGGATGACGAGAGTCTACCCTAGGGGCATGCTTGTTATTATGACACATTATGTATATTATTGAGCTTGCGAGCTCCATTTTTGGGATATTTGTTGACTCTATCCTGTGACATTGCACATTTTTGAGATGGTATTTATATGATGATGCAGTTTTGTTGTGGCCTATATGTATGTTATGTGATGTTATTTGATATATGTATATGATGTGATGTCCTATGTATGATGCTTAATTTATAATGCCATGTATGTCCTATGATGTGTACTTATGATTATGATGTCATGATGATGATGATAATATGCACAATGTATTTATGAAATGGGTGTAATGTTGATGATTATGTTAATGCACTTTTTGTGATTATGTAAATGCTATGGATGATGTATGTATGAACCTAATGCAATAATTATATGATCATGTATGTACTTATGTTTTTGTATGTCATAGGATATCATCATGAGATGGATGAAAGAAGATGACTAGACCGATGATAGAAGGTGACTAGACTAATGAGAGAAGAGGACCAATCGATGGAGATGCCTGTTAGTTCCTATACCAAATCCTTAAAAACTTTTCCATGGGACTTTAATATTTATTGCTCTTAATCATCACTGGGAAAACTTTTGTAATGGCCAACAAACACCATGATATGACATAGATCAAGGTGTGCAAGGTCATACCATCACATAAGACAAGCAATCACAGACGAGGATGATCATGATTCAGACTAAAAGCATAATTTCCCCAGTCTCTTTGTCATAATCAAACACAAGTAGAAAAGACAAAGATAATTCAAGAAACATTGTTGCTTCTCTAAATCCTATTTCTAGGACATTCTTGAAAAACTAGCAACATGATTTCCATAAATATAACAAAATAGAGCCCTTATCATGATACATCGTTGTTTTTCTAAATCCTAGAATTAGGACCTTGCTGAGAAACTAGTAGTCATGCATGTCAATCATCATGATACATTGCTGCTTCTCTAAATCTTGTTAGTGGGATCTCATTGAAAAGAATAATAACATGATTAAAATCCAAAAGATAGGTGTCAAATGGTTGCCAAGTGCATCTAGATATCCATTGTTCTGATGTCAAGATGCCATGTTTGATAATGTCGAGATGCCAAAATGTTTAAAGTCTTGATGATGTTTAGATGAAAAATGCCAAGAATTGTCAAATTCAGGAAGGACACATCCTGAATAATGTTGACGTCAAGAGGATTTGATCCCTAATAGTCAAAAGGGGTCCCTTGAAATGATGATAATGCCTAGGAAGGACACATCCTAAGGCATAGATGACAGAGTTGGTTCTTTAGATGAACACATATGAACAATACTAATGTCAAGAGGAGTGATCCTTAGATTTTAAGAGGATCACTCAAAATGTTGAATGGTAATGATGACGCCTAGGAAGGACACATCCTAAGGCATGAATGATGAAGATTATCTTGCAGAAGGACACATTTGAAGGTTAAGCAGGAGTTTTCAGTTTGATCGGTTATGATGATTTGACTTGTTTTGAGCAAGTTTGACTTGTGTTGACCATATGTCACTATTGTCATGATGATATGTCAATGAGATTGTCATGCTGTGACAAATGATTGTCATAATTTAATTTATGAGTTCTATTCATTTTGGAAAGATTTGCTTTGTCCTGAAGACTTTTTTATGTGTGTGCCAGTGTGATGCCATGAACCCTAATGGACTAACCTAGTGCAGCCTTAGGGGCTCATCGACAGATGGCCTTTCCTACGTCATGCACTCAGAGACCTCATAGCTTGACATGACCAATGACTTTGTAGTGATGACCAAAGATTGTGCCATGATTTTATTTTGAAAAACCTAAAAGGACTGACCTAATGTCTCAGGGCTCGAAAATGAGTCTTGCCTACATAGAAAATGCATAGAGACAACGTAATTTGGACAAATGATAAAGACTTGACTGATTGATAGGATGGATTTTGACTGAAGATGATCCTGCATTGGACATTTTGTGGTGGTATTCTTCAGGACATTTTCAATGTTTAGGTCTTTTTTAGTACATTTTTCAATGTTTAGTTCTTTTTTTAGGACATTTTTCTAATTTTCGAAGCCATATGTGACATCCACTATAGTTATATGATACAAATTTTGCCCCGAGTCAGGTCCAAGAATGGGATGCTGCTAGTTTACTAGGTGGACAGTCGTCAGGACTTGATGTCAATCGTTTATCATCCATGACAGGAAGGGTATAATGTCATTTCGATTGGTGTGATAATGGTGTGAGATGCCTTTCATCCTAGGCCAAGGTAGACAAAGTGACAGTAGATGGTAGAGCAATGATTGATTATGCATGTCACCTATTTGCCAGATTTTCACTATGGTACTTATCCAAAGTGCCTGTTTGCCAGGTTTTCATTGTTGGACAAATTTTTTCTCTTTACTATTTTGTCATTTTTCTTATTTTTTTGTTGTTTCCAAGATGCCTTTTTGCCAAGTTTTCACCAAGGTAATGATGTTTTTATCTTTTTTCAATTTTTTGTATTTTTATGGTTTTTCCAACTCAATCTCCTGATGCTATGCATAGAAATTTTGGAGATGTAGACTATTGATAGGCTCTGTTAATTGTTCTCCATCTGGAGTCACCAACTGATAGGATCTAGAAATAAAAGAAGATATGATGACATAAGGACCCAACTAGTTTGGTTCAAACTTTCTTGGCTTTTCTCTGTTAGCTTGGTTCTTAGGGTTCTACATTAGGACTAAATCACCAATGTCAAATTTCTTGACCATGACTCTCTTATTGTAACTGCCACAAAGATGGTTCTAATATGCTTGTAGATGGTTTAGGGAATTTTGTCTTCTTTCTTCCAGCATTTCTAGCTCATGCAAGCGCAACTGTCTGTACTCTTCTTCATTAGTTAAACCCTTCACAATAATAAAGCACAATGAATCCATAATGAAAAATTAAACAAGAATGATTATACCAGATTCCTCCTTGAAGTTTTTTTGATTCACCTCCATAGCACCTTCTAATTTGTAGAGTATGATTGATACCCTTAGATCGAGTGTGTGACCAATTTGACTATGCCATTGTCCTATACAAGTTTTGAAGGATTTAATTATATTATGCCTATGCCAATGATAAATTATAAATGACTATGAATGATAAATGACTATAATGCCTATAATAATGAAGTGGTCTCCAAATTATGAAAAAAATTGACATTTTATAGAAAATGTAATTTTGAATGGATAGACAAGATCGACTCTTGATAGAAACCTAAAGTCAGAGGATGAGATTCAATCTGATAATCCCTAATCAGGGTTAGGGTAAAATTCTTAAATGAGTGGTCAAGATGTTATCTAGGAAATTTAGATCAGTGCTGGAGAAAAGATGAGATAATTAATTTAAAAAATAAAGATTTTCAAAATTAAGAAGATAAAGATACCCTACTTTGTGAGATTTGAAAAATCAGATAAAAGATGGACTGAAAAGCAATTTTGATAAAATCAAGAACCCACTTGCTTTATTTGATTTTTTGAAGAAAGCTACCAATTTGAATTAAATCAACTCAAAATATGGATTTTGTGAGACAAATAAATACTCTTTTTTTGATTATTTACCAAAATGCACTGTCAGTTAAGATTGTGATGAAATTTTAAATAATTTAATTTATTTAAAATGAGAGGAATATTAATTTTGTCAAATTAATAATTAAAGATAATTATTTAATTTAGAAGATATGATTAAGAATTAAATAAATTAATGAATTTATTTATTTAAAAATCAAGAAGAATTAATGAATAAAGATAATTAAACAAATTTAGAAATTTATTTAATTAGAGGAAGACTTAGACAATTAATGGCATATTTAATAAAAAAAATAATTTTTTTATTTAATAATCATGAAGAATAAGAGATATGAATTAATTAAATAATTATGAATTATTTAATTAATAGTCGAATGTGAACCAAGGACATAATTAAATGTCATAATTATGCTAGGACGAAAGTGGTAAAAATGAAGCTTGCATGCCTAGGTCATTTTTAGGTGTACAAAGTTCTCACATCCCAAAAAAGCCAAATTTGATGAGTAAAGAGGATTTTTAGATTGCTATCTTGAACTTGTAGTAGTTCTCCATTTCCAAAATTTTCCAAAACTCCTTTTGTAGACCTAATTCCCTCCAAGCTTAGTGACCATAAATTCCCTTTGTGATTACCAGAAAATCACATCAACCAAGTAAACAATTACAAGCTTAGTCATGACCTGACACCTGAGAGACCTTGTGGTGGTCATTTGAAACCTAGTTGTAGATTTTTACCTTACAAGAGAGGCATCACACTTGTGCATTTTCTATGTTGAGAAAGTGCAAAAACATGCATCAAAAAAATGTCATGTAAAAATAGGGTCCTCAAACCTAGTGAGGACTCATTCACCATGTGGCGAATGAGTCCTAGGTCACCTACCTAGGATACACACCTAAAATTAAGTGTTGTTAATAGAATTTATATATGTCAGGTTTTATCTCTCAAAATTTTCATTTAATTAGGCTTGGATTTGAATTGAAGGGGCCAAAGTCAAATTAACATCAATTAATTAATAAAGCCCTATATTAGTGTGAAAGTAAAAAGGTACACTTTACAACACCATAAATAAGTCACAGTTAAGTCCATTTGAATTAAAAGGGCCCTAAACTTAATGTGAATATGAAAAACACATTACAACACTAAATCAAGGCATAATTAAGCTTATTTTAATATTAATTATTCCCAAATTAAGTGTGAAAAATGGATCTACTTTTTACCACACTACAATCGAATGGGCTATAGAATGCATAAGTTTAGGAAATTAGGGATTCATTTAGCCTCAATAATTTATGGGGGCACAACGTAGTGTGAAATTGTCAAGGGTAACAATTTATGATGTTATATTTAGCCCACACTTTAGTGAGTATGAACTTATGTTCAAAATCACACTAAAGTAGATAATTATATGTCAAGAGGGGTTCAATTGTCCAAATTTTGAAGAGATAGAATGGCTAAGAATCTAGGTAGGTGATTAAGCCATCAAGATATAAGATCCTATGGCAAGACAACATAAGTAAAAAGGAACACACACATGCATGATATGTAGCAATATAGCATACACTAACATACAATATCAAAATGAAGTACAAAAAGGAGGGAACGAGCTAGTAAGCCATGTTATGCTAGGATCCACACCAAATATGTTCATGGCACACAATAGAAAAGTTTGATAGTTTCTAGGTGAATCACAAATTGGAAGGCACATAGGCTAGTGAGGATCACTTTTCACTAGCTGAGCCACCAAGATAAGGTAGAAAAATGAGAAATAAACTAGATCTAATGACAATTGTATTTCACTAGGTGTCCACCCATGACAACCATACCAAGAGTTATACTCTATGATAACTTTTTTAAGGTGTTACAAACTAATCAAAACACTATGTCAATGCAACACTA
The DNA here is from genome assembly GCA_007258455.2 of Sequoia sempervirens. Lineage (NCBI taxonomy): Eukaryota > Viridiplantae > Streptophyta > Pinopsida > Cupressales > Cupressaceae > Sequoia > Sequoia sempervirens. The sequence continues at coordinate 173,335,379 of VDFB02000008.1, read as the reverse complement.
AGTTTAGTTCTTGTGAAATAAGTGAAGAAACTAAAGTCAATTTCAACATGACACTAAGTCCAACACTTGTAAACAAAGTGAAGCAAAGTAATGAAAATGTATTCCCCCACCTTAAATAAATTTCTAAACACCATGTTGTTAATTACATTAAGGTAGAAAAAATGATAAATGCTATGTAACAAAAGGATCACAAGATCATATTTGAAATCCCTATGCCAATGATATGTTTCCAAATAAAAATACATCATGGTAAGGGGTTTCCCCTAAATGCAATCTAACAAAGAACATAGAAGATGAACACATAAAGAATTCACTGATCTAGGATCAATATATGTCTTTCCTACAGTGATATAATAGATCTCAAAACTGATATCATCCGCTAAATACTTGTGGAACCAAAAAAAAAAAGAATGACACATAGAGAGGGAAGAAAAATGAATTTTGGGTCAACAAGATACCTAAATGTCTCAATGTGTTGCATCATCCACAAAAGGAAAACAAAAGACAAGAATAAAATACAAAGTTTACAATATATAGAAGAATGGATATGCAAATAAAAGAATGTCACAACATGTTTGTTTCCTATGTATCCATGCACCAATAGAGCAACAAGGTTCATACAAAGAAAGATAAAAAATGTTAAGACACTTTAATCAACACAACAAAAGAGATGATATTGTTAGAACCTCCAAAATTTGTGTAATGTCACCATCCTGACAAGATTTGAACCCAATATGTGAAAGTTCAACCTTGTAAAATATCCAAGTTCCATAAACAGGCCCACCTTGCAAATAAAATTTTAGGTCTTAGTAACACTGGAAATACCTCACAATTCCCAAAATCATCATATGTGCCTCAACAATGCTAAATACCTAAGCCAATTATCAAAATCTGCATAAGCTTACCCTTAAAATTTTAACCCCGAGCCAATAATAGAATACAACATACCATTATCCCATTGATATCTTATTTATCATAATCATTACATTACAGTGGGCTTAGAAACATGAGATAGATCGGGTTGGGGAGACTACACTATGTCAAATAGAGTTATTTCATAGTCAGGTATGTATAGGATCATCATGGAAAAAACATGCCCTTAAGTGGCAAAAAATTCAGAAAAATCAGAGTTCTGCAACTTGAAGTAAAAAATTGAATAAGTTATCTATATTATTTCAAAAATATGTAAGAATATAATTTCTAGCAAATTAAATGTAGATTCTAAACTACTAGGATTTAAAAAAAAAAAACAAAATCTATTTGGTGAAAATTTGAAATTTCAATTCAATAGTACTTAAATTTTAGGGAAAAAATAAGAAGTAGGTGTCTATCTAACCACCTTAACATAGTAAAATGATACTATTTTTTTATAAGATTTTAGATATAAGTAGAGGATTCATGCCCGAATGTGATGCATATTTTTTTGTAATTTTTTTTAAATAAATAATTAATTATGATTTTTTATTACAACTTTTAAAAAATATAAAAACTCATACGTCTAACGATTTTAACTTGGTCAAAACTTCATGAAATTCAATTTGTCTTTTTTAATCCTATAGTATACGAAGCATAGAATGTGACGCATGTTTCAGATTCAAAAAATGTGCTACCATTTGAAAGCTATAGATGTTTATAAACCAAGACTTTAGTTGTAATTAAATAGAAAATGAATGATCTAATTATTTATTAAATTCAAAGTAAAGCATAATTTATATTGATGGAAAGATAAGAATATTATTTAAAAACCCTTTGTGTTTTAGTAATTTTGGGTAAAAAAAATTGTCAGCCACATACCCTACAAATATCCATCATATCACCACTTTTTGGCCCATCATGATCTTGCACATACCCAATCCCTTTGAACACTCGACATACAAAAAGTACATATATCAGTGAGAGATAACTAAAGTTCCCTTTGATGGGGTGATATGTATTGGAGGCATGACATTTATTGAAGATAAACCACAACAAAAGTAAAATTATAATCTCATTGATCAAAATTGAAATGCGTAAATACATCAAAGTGACAATGAAGTATTGAAGAGGTGATATAATAACTTAAGAATAGGTTCGAACGGACTTAAGGATATCAAAGAAAGAATACTATAAGTCCTTTCAATATCCCAGTAACAAATAAGCACATCAAAGGGAGACGTAAATATTGACCAAAACATAAAAATAGTCCCTTTGAAACTATATACACCTAAACATGGTCTGGATAATTTAATTAATTAAATATGATTTATTTGATTAATTAACTTTTAATTTCTCTACTATGAAATAAATAGAAATATTTATTTATATCTAGTTCACTTCTAATTCTTCCATCTTTATCATATTATTTCATCTTAATTAAATAAATGAATTTAATACTTTGTTTACTTAATTATTGAATTCTTCTATAATTATCTTCCATCCTAATCACACCATTTCATCTAAATTAAATAAACAAGTTTCATACTTTGTTTTATTTAATTATCATATTTTTTCCATATTTATTTAATAAACATAGACTTCTATAGTTTATTTTATTAAATTAAATATCTTCTTTTCCTAAATTGAATAAATCTAAATATTCAATGAAAACATGTTTCTATAGTTAATCATATCTACCTACCAAATTAGATATGAAATATCTATTTTAATTCAACTCAACTTTCACGGGAAAATTTGGAGACAAATTAGAGACAAATTTGTTGGAAAACTTCCTCTTCTTCCATTGATTCTTCCTATCTTCTGGTTGAGTGTTTTTGTGGGGAGGAACAATCTCCATAATCATCTCAGGCTTCTTCATCCTTCATCATTCAATATTTCAAATCAAATCTAGACCTTTGCATTGCTGCCCCTTCACAAATATGCTGCCGGAAATCTATAAATATAACCTCTGTCTATAGGAAATAGATCCCAATCTTGTGCAAATTTACTCTACAAAAATAAATTTATAGAATTTTAGCAAATAACATATCATATTAGTTTATACTAATGTCTTTTAACATAGATTGCATCTTAATATAGTTTCCATTATCATATCACAACATATAGATTTCATTTATCAGCCATCAATATCATAGCTTTTACATCACATAGCTTGCATATCATTTAGGAATCATATAGCTTATCATTCTCATTCTCTATATTGGCATTTTAACAATTGTAATACTTACAAAATCTGAGAACCCTGTGATTTAATAAATATTTGGAGATAGAGAGCAATATGATGCTTTCAATAGATTCTTGCTTAAATTAGATTAATTATTGTTTAGATCTATTGATATAATATCTCATTGATTGTGTTGATTATCATTTGCTCAAATTTTACTCACACAAAAACCAAGAAAGATAAAGAAAAGCTTAGTATTGATGAATTTGTTGAAGAGATTAATGAATATCAATAGGAATACAACATAGGTCACCTTGATGTAGAGAAGGAATTAATTCACCTAGGTGACAAGACATTAGTATCTCGAGGAAAGAAAATAGCAGTAGTGGCAACATTTATGAACTAGAAGACGAGTAAATTACAAATAGAATTTTGGCTTTTGATAATTGTTGGAATGCAAGAGGAGATGACAAGGAAGTTAGTTGTGGTTGTCAATAAGAGAATTAGGAGGAATTCTACTGGCTCAAGTAAGTAATCAAGCTTGAACTAGACTCCTTTTATTTTTAGACCAATTAAAACAATAAATATGAAACAAGGGCTTAAATTGTTTTGCAAATTAATGGTGAGTACATCTAAAAAACCGAAAGCTAAAATGAAGAAGTTAGAAAATAGAAATTTAAATGAAGACTTGATAGACCAATTCCCTAGTTCTAAACTAAGGTGCAAAATAATTGCTCAACTAAACTGAGAAGTCAAGAAGTTAGAGGACAAACATAGGGGGTTGGGGGATACATGGACTGAAACTAGAGGCTATGACCAACTAGTGTCCAACCCATGGAGACTTAAGTTGGGAAGATTAGTAGTAAAAAATGTGTTAACCAACGTGGAATTTTTCAAGACACTCTTGGAGAGGTATGACCCTAAACACAAATGACCTTCCTTCAAGATGGGTTTTCCTTTGTGCCTATCATGAAGGATTACATCTCCATAGGGATCTTTTAGAAAAATACCATAGCAAAAACACCAGCTATAAGAGGTGGAGGCTTTCATTACACATAACTTGTGAAGAAGCAGATAAACCTAAGGTGTTTTCAAATGAAGAACAACCCCCATTCTCCATGAGTTTTTTGAAGGGTACTTTCAATACACTTACTATTCATCCTATCAAGTACTAGGGTTAGATGCTCCCACATTAATGGTCATAGTGTCAATGGTCATAGTTGCATACATATAGAATCATGATGCCACTCAATTAGATTATACTAAGTACTTAGCCAATGATATCCATAATTCCCTCATTTTTATTAAAAACAATAATGGAGGTATTTAGTGCATGCATTATTCACTATTTATGCATCTTGTTTTGTATGAAGGGTAGAGAATGGATTGTGGAGTGATCATCTAAGAATAAAATATGTGGACATGACAATGGGAATATTCAAATGTGGACAAAAATCAAGGATAATACATGTGTAAGGTCACATTATATGTACTTTGAAGAATATTTTTTAAAACCACTATATAAACTCTTGGGTCGACCATGTGACTATAGTTTTTCACCAGAAATATACAGTTTCCTTAGACCCAAGGACAAAGATGAAAGAGTAAAATTTAGTAACAATTGGGGTGATTGGTATGCCTATGATGATTTTACAAAGGTTTGAGTATATAGTTATTGAACTATTGATTTTTGGCTCCCTAGGACTTCTCTAACTCTTCTAGGGTTTTTCACCTAAAAGGAGAGAGGTAGGGCCAAAAATACAAACTAGTTCATTCAAATTATGCTATGTGTAATGTTTTATAATCTAAATGAATTAAAATAAATGTGAATGAATGATGCAAATGATTAAATATGAAAGAAAAAGTGAGATTTAAGATATATTTGAAAACACACTATGATATGCAAACAATGAACTAAATGAAGAAATTATGCAAAATAGAAAGAAATAAAATGAATCTGAGAGCACTTAGACAATATCTGATAAATTTGGAATGTTGTGGATGCTGGTTGAAATTAATCATTTTTCACAGTGGAACTCATTCACCCATGATGGTGAATTAGTCCTACTCCTACTGAAAAAGTGTAAGAAACAAGTTTTTGTCTGTAGGGATCCAGAATTTGACAAAATTCAAATTTTTAGTCCTAAGGTCGGACTCATTAGCCACTACTGGCGAATTAGTCCTCTCCCAAATTTATGAAAAATTAGGAGACAACTCTACAACATTAGATCTAGAAATCATTGATTGTTGGGTTGTCAAAGTCAATTCTACAAGAAACAGACAAGAAACCTTCTCCAAGCTTGAAATAGACTTGAGTCGACTTGTAAACCAATCTTTAACACCAAAAAGCTTGTTAAATTTGCATACCTAGCTCTGTAAACACACATGCAATAGAGTAAAATGGTTGAGGATTAGCAAATAGGGGTTTGCCTTGATCAAACCTCACTTTTGGTAATCAAACCCTTAATGAAACAATAAAACCTTGGAAAGAGAATGGTAAACTAATAATATGCAATAGCTATCAACTTACCAAACCCTTTATAATGCAAATCTAAAGTAATGTCAATGGATGCTCCAAAGTGCTTGAATATTTCTTGAATGCTTGAATATGATGTATGAATGTTGGAGAATTGTATAGGATGTAAAATGATGTGAAAATCACATTTTTATACACACTTGTTCTTTAGACAACCATTCATACCTCATCATAGGCTGACATCAAGTTATAATAAATAAAAACCCAAAAGGAAATTTTCAAAAATTTATATTTGGAGCAAAGGGGGACTCATTCACTAACCATGGCAAATGGGTACCACCTAGGACCTGAAAATATGTGTTGGGAAATATGTTGTATTTAATGTTTTTTGTCAAGATAATATTCAAAAATACACTTAATTAAGTGATATGAGGGCATAAAGGGGTCAAATAAAGCATGAGAAAGGGATAAATATTGAAATTGTTCCAAGAAAAGCTTGAAATATTCTTACAACACTTTACAACAATTCAAAATAGGACTTGTTGATGAATAAAATGGTGATTATTAGGTGAATTACAATAAATAGAGTCTAGAAGAATGTAGAAATGTCTTACAACACTTCACAATAGCTTCAAAAGACATCGTTATTTGAATTTTAGTACATAAATATGCATGTTCAAGCCATGTTACAATCTAAAATTAGAACAAAATATATTAGATACCATGAAAATAGACCTATAAGGCCATGAAAATGACAAGGGGCCATTTTTCTATGGTACGTTTAGCCCCCACTTTAGTGAGAAGATGAACTTGCTTAAAACTCACACTAAAGTAGCCATGAACATCAAGAGGAGGGTTCAAATGCACTTACGTTAGCAAGATGGAATGACAATGATCAAGAGGAATGATCAAGACCCCAGGATGAAGATCCCATGGAAAACTAAGCATACAAATAAAGGAACACACAAGTGTTGAGATGAAAGAATTGGATGAAGCTTCGATTGTCAAAACAACTAGTTGTGGATTAGATCTAGGCTAAAAGAGAATGTATACTCACTCTGGGGTGACAGAACATAGGACAGTCCATCGGGTGAGAAAGCCCAAATGTACTCACTTTTGGGCCACAAATTTTTTGGTTATCCATAGGGTGAGAAGGCCTAAATGGTAAGATATATATGCTAGTTGGTATGCACTCACAAACAAAAAAAGGTTAATATGGATCAAAGTCATGCTACTAGGTAGGATTCCCATTCAACCATATTAAAGTTACACCTATTGATAACTTTAACAAGCTGCTAAAAAGAAAAATTTTAGGAACAAAAAGAAAGGTACCACAAGCATGCAAGTTGCATTATGTAAGGTGGAAAAAATGCAAAAATGTAAAAATGCAAAAATGTAAAGTGAAAAAGTGTTAAGTGTAAAAATGATCGAAGGAGTCTTGTTCAGTTTATGCAAGGTCAGTCACTTAGGGAACATTGTGTCTAATGTCTCCAAAAGAGGACCAATAAAAAAATAGTATATCCACAATTTAGGGGATGCAATGCATCACATTAGGCCACTAAGAGGAATGTAATATGCTGAGATGGATCACACTTATGAAGGAAATCACACCCAATGTCATCCACAAATTGAAAAAATGACAAGGCTACACTAGGAACCAAAAATGCACATGAAATAATGGTAATGTATGCCCTCCACTTTAAAGGAATTGCTACAAATCATTATGTGAGAAATTAATTTAAAGTAGAGAAGGAAAGAAAAAGAAAGAAGAAAAAAAGACATGAGAGCCAACTTGGAAAACCCTATGCCAAGTCATTTGTTTCGAAGTTAGGCTATGTCATGTCAAGGAAAATGAAAAATAAAGAAAAGGGAGTTTCACCCCCCCAAAAAAAATCACACCAAACACAAGCAATCTATGGATTTGGGGTTAGTATGTTTGTTGCTACAATTTTTTCATGGAAGAGCTTAGAACTATCATCATTCCCCAAAGCACATAGAACTAGAAGAATGACACAAAGAGAGTGAAAAATAAAAGAAAAAGAAATTCTATTTTGGGTCAACATGGAAGATACATTTCAGTCTCAACGCTTTGCATCATCCCCAAAATGAAAACACAAGAAAAAAGAAAGAAAATGAAAAATATTTTGGGTCAACATGAAGGAGACATTTTGGTGTCAATTCCTTGCATCATCCCAAAAATGGAAACACAAAAAAAAAGTGAAAAAGACAAAGACATTGTGGGTCATCATGGAAAATACATAGGTCATATCTACACTTTGTGTCATCCCCATAAGGAGAAAACAAAAAAAAGTGAAAAGGAAAAGGACCTTTTGGGTCAACATGGAAGAGACATAGGACATATAGAAAAATAGATATATGAATAGAAGAAGTGTACAAAGAGAGGGAACATCAAACACACGATATGGGGGAACACGATACATAGATGGAAGGAAATGAAATATAAAAAAGTAATGCAAGTGCAAGTCAACCACTAACTAAGTTATTAGTCTCTCAATCTTAAATGGATAAGTGAAAAGGGAATAACATAGTTAAGAGATAAAGGAAAATGTAGTCTATGGATAAGGCTAACAACTGCTTTTCCCCCCACAAAGTTTAAAGGTAAGAATGAGCCTAGATAAGTGATGGGAAAGGATCATGTGATAGTGAGAATAAAAAATTCTACAACTATAGTGTGACGAATGGCTTGAATTGTTTCAAGGGATGATGGGGAAACAATCAATATTAGTGAAGTTATAGTCTTTTTTGATGTCCAAGAATACGATGATATTTACAAAATGGTATGTTATAGTCTTTTGGATTAATAACTAACCTATTCATAGGTGGTAAAAGCATAATACCTTTGTTTAAAAGCAATTGAATTCTCCTTTCACATTCAGGTGGAGGATGTGTCGGAAACTTAAGCTTCTTAAATTTGTATGGTCGTTATTCATTTGCTAGATTCTACTTTTTCATGCATAGAAAGAGGAAGGAGACCCATGGGGATCCTAACATCCTTGTCATTAGAAGGAGAGAATGGTTGTTCATGTGGAAGAAGAATGTTTAAGTTAGGAGGAGCATCAAAGATAACTATACTAGCATCCTAAAGTCTCTTGGGTTGAAAAGGATGTCTATCAAGATGAGAAGGATCTTTGTATCCTAATCCTATTGTGTGTGCATCAATTGACTGTTGTTCAAGAAGTTGGTGGATTTCATGTTCATGTTTTGTGTCACAACCTTGTTTACTTAAGATAGTGAAGCATTTACCATATGTTTCTTCAAGGTTTATAGGACTATTGGTGACTTTGTGATCATAAAAGGGTTGTGATCTTGTGACTTCATAGATGGATAAAAGGCTGCATTAGCTTCTAGGTTGTCAAGGCAATCATGTAGAACTTGTTCATACTAGCATCATTTTCTCCAATGATGTCTACATCGTGAGGAGAAAAATAATGAGGAGTTGAAGGATCATGTGTGAGTTCAAGGTCATTAGGGTAACAACCTGAACCATTTTTTTTTGGATCACTTGCACCTTTCTAGCTCTTCTAGGGTTTTTCAACTAAACGAAGAGAGGTAGGGCCAAAAATGAAAACTAGTTCATTCAAATTATGTTACGTGAAATGTTGTCTAATATAAATGAAGCAAACTAGATGTAATTTACTGATCTAAATGATTAAATATGAATGCAAAAGTGAGATTTAATCTATGTTCAAAAACACACGGTGATATGAAAACAACTAAGTAAATGAATAAATTATGCAAAACATAAAGAAATAAGATGAAATGGAGTGAACCTAGACAAAATATGATAAATCTAGAATGTTGTGGATGCTGGCTAAAATTGCTGATTTTTCAGAGTGGGAATCATTCGCCTAGGGTTGCAAATTATTCCTCCTCCTGGTGAAAAAGTGTTAGAAAAAAGTTTCTATCTATTGAAATCTGGAATCTGACAAAATTCAGATTTTTAGTCCTAAGATGGGACTCATTCACCAAAGGTGGTGAATAATTCCTCTCCCAAATTTATGAAAAATTAGGAGACAACTCTGTAACACCAGATCTAGAAATCACTGAATATTGGGTTGCCAAAGTCAATTCTGTAGGAAACAAACAAGAAACCTTCTCCAAGCTTGAAATAGACTTGAGTTGACATGAAGCACCTAGTTGAGCTGTAAACCAGTCTTCAACACCAAAAATCTTGTGAAATCTGCATACCTAGGTTTGCAAAAACACATGCAATAGGGGAAAAATGGTTGAGGGTTAGAAAATAAGGGTTTTCCTTGGTCAAACCCTTAATGAAACAATGAATGGAAAGAAAATGATAAACTAATAACATGCAATAGATATCAACTTACCAAACCCTTGATAATGAAATTCTGAAGTAATGTCAATGGATGCTCCAAAGTGCTCGAATATTGCTTAAATTAATGTTGTAGAATGCTTTAATGCTAGAATATGATGTATGAAACTTGGAGAATTGTAGGATGATGTAAAATGAGATGAAAATCACATATTCATACACACTTGTGCCTTACTTAACCACTCATACCTTGTCACAGGCCAACATCAAGTGTTTTTGAATAAAAACTCAAAAGGAAATTTTAAATTTTTTGAATTTGGAGCCAAGGGAGACTCATTTGCCACCCATGGAGAATGGGTTCCACCTTGGACCTAAAAATATGTGTTGGGAAATATGTTGTATTTAATGTTGTTTGTTAGGATAATATTAAAAAATACACTTAATTAAGTCATATGAGGGCATAAAGGGGTCAAATAAAGCATTAGAAATAGATAAATAGTGAAGTTGTGCCTTGAAAAGCGTGGAATCTCATTACAAGACTTTACAACACTTCAAAATAGGACTTGAATATGAATAAAAAGGTGATTTTTAGGTAAATTGTAACGAATAGAGTCTTGAAAAATGTAGAAATGTCTTACAACACTTCACAACACCTTCACAAGACATCATTATTTGAATTTTAGCACCTAAATATCATGTACAAGCCATGTCACAACATAAAATCAGAGAAAAATATATAAAAAACCATGAAACAAGACCTAAAAGGTCATGAAAATGACAAGGGGCCATTTTTCTATGGCACATTTATCCCCTACTTTAGTGAGAGGATGAACCTACTTCAAACTCACACTAAAGTAGCCATGAACATCGAGAGGAGGGTTCAAATGCACTTACATTAGCAAGATGGAATGAAAAAAATAAAGAGGGGTGATCAAGCCCCCAAGATGAAGATCCCATGAAAAACTAAGCATAAGAACAAAGGAACACACAAATGTTAGGAATCGGATGAAGCTTCGATCGTTTCTCCAACTAGTTGTGGATTAGATCTAGGTTGAAAGAGAATGTATACTCACTCTAGGGTGACAAAACACATAATGGTCTACCATGTGAGAAGGCCCAAATGTACTCGCTCTAGGGCCATGAAAGTTTTGACTATCCACATGTGGGGTGAGAAAGCCCAAAAGGTAAGATACATATGCTAGTTAGTATGCACTGACAAACACAAAGGTGGCTATGGGGAAAAGTCATGCCACTAGTTCAACTTCCTACTCAACCATATTAAATTTACACATGTTGATAACTTTAAAAAGGTGCCACAAAGAAAATTTCATGAACAAAAAGAGAGGTACCACAAGCATGCAAGTTGCATTATGCAAGGTGAAAAAAATGCAAAAAATGTAAAAATGTAAAGTGTAAAATGTAAAAGCGTTAAATATTCAAAGGATTCTTGTTCAGTTCATGCAAGGTCAGTCACTTAGGGAGCAATGTGTCTAATTTCTCCAAGAGAGGACCAATCAAAGAATAGTATATTCAAAACTTAGGGGATGTAGTGCACATCACATCGGGCCACCAAGAGGAATGTAATATGCTATGATAGACCACAATTATGAGGGACATCATGCCCAATGGCATCCACAAAGTGACAAATGCATCATATAAATGACAAGGCTACACTAGGAACCAAGAATGAAAATCAAATAATGGAAATGTATGTCTCCCAATTTAAAGGAATTGCTAGACATTGTTCTATGAACAATTACTTTAAAGTAGAGAAGGAAAGAAAAAGAAAAAAGAAAACAAGACATGAGAGCCAACTTGGAAAGCCCTATGCCAAGTCATATGTTTCAAAGTTATGTTGTCATGTCAAGAAAAGATAAAGAAAATGGGAGTTGCCACCAAAAAAAGAAAGCACACTAGAAACACATAAGGGATTTATGGATGTACAGTTAGTATATTCATTGCTACAATGTGTTTATGAAAGAGCACAAAACTATCATCATTCCCCAAAGCACATAGAACTAGAAGAATGACACAAAGAGAGAAAAAACAAGGAAAAATAAAGTTGTTTTGGGTCAACATAGAAAATAAAATGCGGTCTCAATGCTTTGCATCATCCCCAAAAGGAAAACACGAGCAAAAAGAAAACAAAAAGGTGAAAGAAAAGTGAATTTTTTTTTGGGTCAACATGAAGGAGACATTTTGGTCTCAATGCCTTGCATCATACCCAAAAGTAAAACACAAGAAAATATAGTAAAAAGAAAAAGGACCAATTAGGTCAACATGAAAGAGACATACACCATCTCTATGCTTTGTGTCATCCCCAAAAGGAGAACATGAAACAAAATTTTTTAAAAAAGGACCTTTTGGGTCAACATGGAGGAGAATAGGGTTTCTCAACACTTTGCATCATTCCCAAAAGGAGAACACAAAAAAAAAGGAAAAAGACAAGGACCTTTTGGGTCAACATGGAAGAGACATAGGGCATCTCTATGCTTTGTGTCATCCCCAAAAGGAGAACACAACAAAAGAAAAAAATACAATGCACAATAAATAAATGAATAGAGAGATGAATAGAATAAGTGTACAAAGAGAGGGAACATTAAATGCATGATATGGGGGAACATGATACACACATGAAGAGGAAAATAAAATGGAAAAATAAAAGAGAAAATCAAAAAGGCTAGTTAGGCAAATGTAGTTCAACCATCTAACAAGTCATCCACCTCCCAATCATGTTTAGTGTAATATGAGGGGAGTTGAATGTCCAAAGGAAGAATTGCAAGCACTGAACTAGGATTCATACAAGATTCTTCTCTTGTTGGAGAGGATTTATCATTTGATCTCATTGTAGATGAAAATAAATAGTTTAAATTGTTATGCACTTCTTCATCTATTTTTTCTATCGTCGCATCATCATCATCATCATCATCAAGATTAATGAAAATGGGAGGATGAAGGATGATTTATAAGGATGGATGTATCAAAGTCTAAGGTTGTTGGATTGGTTCATTTTGTTGGGATTGTTGCATTGGAATGTCATGTGGTAGGTCAGGAGAAGGAGGGTGGTCATCTATCACTTTTTGTCAAAGGTAAAGGTTGATTTTTTTTATTTTCCTCCATGAGAGATTGATTAGTAAGGAGACAATGATGATGCATATGTTCCCTACCGTGATTTTGTTTAATTCTTTTTTGGATTTGTTGAGGTGTAAGAGTGGATTCAGGCATCATAGATTCTTCTACTTGCAAAGAGGGAAGAATAGAAGAAATCAGAGATGATGGATCAACCACTTTCTCTTTGAATTTATATACTTGTTTAATGTAGGGAGGCGTGATAGAAGTTTGTTCATTTTCCCTTGGTCAATTAAACAATAGCAAGGAAGTGTCTAGGGGTGGTTGTTTAGGAGGTTGTATGGTTTACTCAATGTTAGACATGGGTTGAAGCATGGTTTCATCTATGATATGAGGTGTGGAAGTGGATGGGGAAGCTTTACAAAGAGATAATTTAGACATATTTTTGGCTTTGAATTTTTGGTAGGTTATGAAAAAGCCTTTTGAGTTGTGATGGGTTCCATGGGTCCAGGCCAAAAGGCTTCTAATGAAAAGTTACCTTTAGATGATAATGGATTAAAGCCACTATGATGTGTGGGAAATATTTCATTTCCATGTGGAAACTTCAAACATTTTTGAATAACTAAAGGGACCACTTTCATTGGGCAAAGCCAAGGGTGGCCTAGCCGCAAATGAAATTGATTTGATTGTCAAATAATAGAAAATGTTTCCTCCAAAGTTTTGGGTCCAACTTGTAAGGGGAGTATGATCGATCTGATAATAGGGAATGCAAAACCAATATGTGTTTTAATCCATGTAGTTGGTTTATTATAAGCATCTTGATATAGCTCATGTAATACTAGAAAATCCTTTGTGACCACATTCTCACCACAAGCGAGATCTATTAATATCTCACTAGTGGGCTTATCATAGATTCTGCCAACTATGTAGAGAGGATCATCAAGAAGATTTTGTCATATGTCTTTACTAGAAAAAGTGATATCAAGAGATTTAGTGGTTTGGCCCTTATGAGGGATAACGTTTATCGTAGCCACAAGTTGATCCATAGGACCATCTTCAGAAACAGGTGGAATTGTAACATGTTGTTCATTGTGTGTATCAATAGTTATTACATCAGTTTTTGAAGGTTCACTAGCCTTGAAAAATGATGTAGTGTGTTTAGGCATAAGATTCGTGAAAATTTGTAAGTTTTGGTTAGGGGGCGCAATGGAATTATTACCTTGATCATTAACACCCACAATGGACAAATGGCCTGAATCAATGAGGTCTTGAACTAAATTTTTTAAATGCTTATAGTGTTTAGTGTCATGTCCATTCTGGAAATAAAAATGACAATAAGCATTAGGTATGAAAGTGGGTGGTAAGGGATGGTTTGGATAATGTAGTCAAATAGGTGGAAAAGTGAGCATGCGTTGTTCAATTAATTGGTTCATTATGTTATGAAGGGTATCAGGTAAGGGAGTAAATTGTCTCTTTAGGTCCCCATAGTTATAAGGCACTGCTAATTTAACAACTGCCATGTGAGTTTGAGCTTGTTGAGTTGGTTGTGGTTGTGAAGGAGGAGGTGGGATGAATTGTAAAAAGCCTCTATTTTGTTTGTGAAAGTTTTGTTTGTTGTTTTGATTATTGTGTTCAAGTTTTTCAATTTGGTTAGAAGTGAATTTTGAATCACAACTTGAAACTGAGTTATGGTATTCAAAAAAGGTTGTGCTTAAATGCATAAACAAAGGAAATTTCATCATTGTTAGCTTATCCTAAAGATGTGTGTGCAAGTTTTCGATAAACATCTTTTGCAGATGTGCATCAAGAATCTTGACATCAATTTGAGCATACATAGATTGGTATTGTGGGATAAAATATGTTACTTTTTAATCTATGTTTTTTCTACATCACATTTGGTCAATCATTGTATTTTTAGGCTTCATGTGAAATTCAAAGTGACTAGTGAAAGCATCAACCAATTCATTTAATGAACGGATGGAATGATTTGGCAAGTTGGAAAACCATTCTAATGTGGTATCTTTCAAGGTCCTTGAAAATAGTTTAGCTAGCAATTTATCATGAAGGACAAAGTCACTACACAAAGTTGTATAAGCATTGACATAGTCAATAGGGTCTCCTTTACCTTCATATTTCTCAAACTGAGGAATTTCTATCCCTTGTGGCATTGGGATACATAATATTTCTAAGGATAAGGGGCTCCTATAGACATGATATGTGGTTGGAGAGGATTGACCTTGGCTAATGGTGGAAAGTTGATGTTGCACATATGAAACATTATTAAGTAGTTGTGTAAGAACAAGATCGAGGTAAGTGGGTTGAGGTGGAAGAGAAAAAGGAAATGGAGTGTAAGTGATGTTAGATGAAGTGGAAGGAATACTATGAGGTTTGAAGGTGGTGGATGGGACTTGTGATGCCACAAGAGAACTAGGAATGCTAGGTGGAATCAGGAAATAAGTAGTCGTATAATTAACCTATTGCATAGTTGTGTGGACTTGCAGATTGGTGTAAGTTGGTATAGATGCTATGGTTGAAGGGGGAGGAACTTGAGGTCCTCCTTGGCTTACATGAATGTTTGCAGAATGAGTATTAGAAGAGGTATGTTTATTGTAAATCTCAAAAATTCTCTTCATCACTTGCGAGCCATCATCACTTTCACTCAAGCAATGAAGATTCTCAATGGTAGATATGGCAGTGGAGGATATGTTTTCTAGTGACAAATCTTGTTGTAAATGTGCAAAATCCTCATGAATATTAATGAACTTTTCTTGTAGGAGGGCATTGTTTTGGGTTTGAACATTCATTGGATGTAAAGTTGAAGGCATAAAATTAGTATTTTCAGTGCCTAATGCACCATTGTCCACACTAGGAGTAGGAGCTCGTGAGATCCCAAGGTCCACAATGAAAGTGCTATCATGGGAAGCCATGAGTCTAGAACTTCTCACTAAAGTATTATTAGTAGTGCACCAACCACTCATACAAGTACCACAAAGGAGAGGTGAATGCAAATGTAAGATAATCTAAGATGTCTAATATGCAAAGAATAAAAATTATGCTAACTGTAACGGATAGCTAACTACAAAAAATAGAAATGTAGACAAATGCCATAAAATTGCTAGAAATGTTGTTTAAATAGTGCAGAAGGGAAAATTTTCCCAGGGTGGAAAATGAGTCCAAGTATGATGCTTTTTTGTGTTTCTTATAATTTTGAATGTGATTTTAATGCACTATAGAATGCAATCAAAGATACATAATGGAAAATTGCAAAAATGAAATCTAAATGGCATTTTCACTAATGCAATATGAAAATTCCTAGAATGAAAGAACAAAATAATGTACTTATTGAATGTTAATTCAAAAGTAATCTAGGATGAAATATGCAAATGAAATCATAAATGTAAAGTGTTCAAAACATGGGTTCAAAAAAATGAACCTTGGATTTTTTGGTTCACTTGCACCTTTCTAGCTCTTCTAGGGTTTTTCACCTAAAAGGAGATAGGTAAGGCCACAAATGCAAATTAGTTCATTCAAATTATGTTATGTACAATGTTTTCTAATCCAAATGAAGCAAAATAAATGTAATTGAGTGATCTAAATGATTAAATATGAATACAAAGTTGAGATTTAATTTCTGTTTGAAAACACATTATGATATGCAAACAACTAAGTAAATGAAGAAATTATGAAGAACATAAAGAAATAAGATGAATCTGAGTGCACCTAGAAAAAATATAATGAATCTAGAATGTTGTGGATGGTGGTTCAAATCACTGATTTTTCACAGTGGGACTCATTCCCCCAGGGTGGCGAATTATTCCTCCTCCTAGTGAAAAAGGTGTTAGAAGCAAGTTTTTGTCTATCAAGATCCAAAATCTGACAAAACTTAGATTTTAAGTCCTAAGGTGGGACTCATTCACCATAGGTGGTGAATCATTCCTCTCCCAAATTTATAAAACATTAGGAGACAAACTTTGCAACACCATATTTGGAAATCACTAAATGTGAGGTTGTTGAAGTCAATTCTATAGGAAATGGACAAGAAACCTTCTCCAAGCTTGAAATAGAATTGAGTTGACTTGTAAACCAATATTCAACATCAAAAATCTTGTCAAATCTACATACCTAGGTCTACAAACACACATGCAATAGGGGAAAAATGGTTGAGGGTTAGCAAATAGGGGTTTTCCTTGGTCAAACTCCACTTTTGGTAATCAAACCCTTAATGAAACAATGAAAGGAAAGAGAATGGTAAACTAATAACATGAAATAGCTATCAACTTACCAAACCCTTGATAATGCAAGTTTGAGGTAATGTCAATGGATGCTCCAAAGCGCTTGAATATTGATCAGATTAATGTTGTAGAATGCTTGAATGCTAGAATATGAAGTATGAATGTTGGAGAATTGTAGGAAGATGTAAAATGAGGTAAAAATAACATATTTATACACACTTGTGCCTTAGTTAACCATTCATACCTCATCATAGGCTAACATCAAGTGTTTTTTAATAAAAACCCAAAAAGAAATTTTAAAAATTTTGAATTTGGAGCCAAGGGGGACTCATTTGCCACCCATGGGGAATGGGTTCCATCTAGGACTTGAAAATGTGTCATGAAATATGTTGTATTTAATGTTTTTTGTCAAGATAATATTAAAAAATACACTTAATTAAGTCATATGAGGGCATAAATGGGTCAAATAAAGCATGAGAAGGGGATAAACAGTGAAGTTGTGCCTAGAAAAGTGTGAAATCTTATTACAAGAGTTTACAACACTTCAAAATAGGACTTGATTATGAATAAAAAGATGATTTTTAGGTAAATTGTAATGAATAGAGTCTAGAAGAATGTACAAATGTCTTACAACACTTCACAAGACCTTCACAAGATGTCATTATTTGAATTTTAGTACCTAAATATGCATCTTCAAGCCATGTCACAACATAAAATCAGAGCAAAATATATCAACACCATGAAACAAGACCTAAAAGGCCATGAAAATGACAAGTGGTGATTTTTCTATGGCACACAACCAAAGGCACAATTGGACTAAATGAGAAAAAACAAAAAATTTGGAGATGAAAACATAATGCAAGAACAAGAAAGTGTAATATAGAAAAATTCCATAAGGATGTTAGAAATGTATTTAAAAAGTGCAGAGGGATTGATTCACCTAGGGTGGCGAATGAGTCCTAGTATGATATTTTTTTGTATTTTTCATAAATTTGAATGTGATTTTAATTCTCTACCAAATGCAATCAAAGATGTAAAATGCAAAATTTTAGTTTTTCAATGGGATACAATGCAAAAATGAAATCTAAATGATGTTTTCACTAATACAATATGAGAATTCCTAAATGCAAGAACAAAACAATGTCCTAATTGAATGTTAACACAAATGAAATCAGAAATGCAATGTGTTCAAAATGTGGGTTCATGAAAATGAACCACAGATTTTTGGCTCTCTAGGAATTCTCTAACTCTTCTAGGGTTTTTCACCTAAAGGTAGAGAGGTAGGGCCAAAAATGCAAATTAGTTCATTCAAATTATGTTATGTGCAATGTTTTCTAATCTAAAAGAATTAAAATAAATGCAATTGAATGATCTAAATGATTAAATATGAATGCAAAAATGAGATTTAAGCTATGTTTGAAAACACACTATGATATGCAAACAATGAACTAAATGAAAAAATTATGCAAAATAAAAAGAAATAAGATGAATCTGAGTGCACCTCGATAATATCTGATAAATATGGAATTTTGTGGATGTTGGTTGAAATTACTGATTTTTCATAGTTGGACTTGTTCACCACTGGTGGTGAATTAGTCCTCTCCCAAATTTTTAAAAAATTAGTAGACAACTCTGCAACACGAGATTTGGGAATAATTGATTGTCGGGTTGCCCAAGTCAACTTTGTAGGAAATGAACAAGAAACCTTCTCCAAGCTTGACATATACTTGAGTTGACTTTAAGCACCTAGTTGACTTGTAAACCAATCTTCAACACCAAAAATATTGTTAAATTTGCATACCTAGGTCTGCAAACACACATGCAATAGGGGAAAAATGGTCAAGGGTTAGAAAATAGGGGTTTTCCTTGGTTAAACCTCACTTTTGGTAATCAAATCCTTAATGAAACAATGAAAGGAAAGAGAATGATAAACTAATAACATGCAATAGCTATCAACTTACCAAATCCTTGATAATGCAAATTTGAAGTAATGTTAATGGATGCTCTAAAGTGCTTGAATCTTGCTTGATTTGATGTTGTAGAATGCTTGAATGCTTCAATATGATGTATGAATGTTGGAGAATTGTAGGGGATGTAAAATGAGGTAAAAATCACATATTTATACACAATTGTGCCTTAGTTAACTATTCATACCTCATCACAGGCCGACATCATGTGAGTTTGAATAAAAAATCAAAAGGAAATTTTAAAAAAATTGAATTTGGAGCTAAGGGGGACTCATTCACCACCCATGGTGAATGTGTTGGACCTAGGACTTGAAAATATGTTGTTTGTTGGGATAATATTAAAAAATACACTTAATTAAGTCATATGAGGGTATAAAGGGGTTAAATAAAGCATGAGAAAGGGATAAATAGTGAAGTTGTGCCTAGAAAAGCATGGAATCTCATTACAAGACTTTACAACACTTCAAAATAGGATTTCATTATGAATAAATAGGTGATTTTTAGGTAAATTGTAATGAATAGAGCCTAGAAGAATGTAGAAATGTGTTACAACACTTCACATCACCTTCACAAGATGTCGTTATTTGAATTTTAGTACCTAAATATGCATGTTCAAGCCATTTTACAACATAAAATCAGAGAAAAATATATGAAATACCATGAAACAAGACCTAAAAGGCCATGAAAATGACAAGGATCCATTTTCATATGACACAGTTATGAGGGAGCCCCATTTCTTCTACCAAAAACATGTCTTGAACATGTGACATATTTGGGAATTGTTAGGTAGTTGATTTACACATATTGTTTCCACCTTAGGAGCTATAGTGAGCAATCCCTTATGCCAACTACATTGTGTTTTGGAGATTTTGTTCTAGTTTATAAAAATGGGTATGAGTTAAACGACAAAAAGTTAGAAAATTATAATTTATATATAGGAAATAAGAGGGAGAATTTTTATCTTGAACAATTCATAAATGATGTTAAGGTCAAACAATGGTTGGGAGGTTATGATTAGATTCTTTTTCTAGAAGATGATTTAATCAGAAATGTTGATGAGAATCATGCGGCTAAAAGGATAAGCATGTACAATAGACTAATAGTAGTAGAGGCTTGGAGGACATACAATAATTCCTTGTATGAAGGTTTATTTCTTAAAACTATAGATCCCATAAAAATACTAGACACATTAGTTTCGCATGATGCTGAGTAGAAAATAGATGTACCATCTACTATGTTTAGTAGAAAAAGAAATGTCCCTACAAAAGATGATATCATGGGAGTGCAGAATGAAAATGAAACCCCACTACACCACATCTCCCCACAGCCTACCCCAAGCATCAACATTTATGTTGACACATCTATCACAAATGAAGAAGAAGTGGAGGGTGAAAATAAAGGTTTGTAGGTTATTAAACCTATAATTGAAATTTATGAACCTCCACCAGAAAGAAACATTTTCACAATAGAATCATCAAAGAAACTCTCAGATGATGTGAGATACCTTGCAAGCAAAAGGTTCATCTTTGACGAATCTTTTGTGAAGTCTCCAAAATTTAAGTTGTTTATTTCTGAATAGACATGGAAATGGAGAAAATCACCCCAAAAAAGGAAAGATAATTACTAGAGGAGGCTAGATTTATGCTCCTTTTAGGGTGCAACATTAGTTCAACAATTGTATTTGACAATTTTAGGAGTCAAAATAAGACACTATAATTAACCATAGAAGGAGTGGATAGGATTTACACTGGATCAAAATATAACCATGAGAATGCAACTTTGTATATTTGGGCCCTATATCCACCAGAAAAAAGGCCTGCAATCATTGATAATTGTGGCAAAGTATTCAACCATCTTCTGGTGCAAAGAGTTGGAGACACTGACCCTATTGAAACTAGAGATTTTAACATCAATGTTGTCAAGTTTACTAAAGCACAAATTGAAATATTGGTGAAGGAAAACAAAAGATATGTGTTTGAGAATGAAAAAATGAAGTAGGAGAAAATTGAATACAAATAAAAGATGCCATATAAGTCTTATCCATAATTTATGGATAATGATGTGAAGTTATTGGAAACCACGAATGAAAGGGATTAGTGGAAAAACAATGTTGGGAGAATTCAAAGAAAATATGACAAAATGAATAGTGACATGAAGACAACCAAATTCAACATTGTTTCAAAATTACTAAAGAGAAGATTTAAAAAGATGTTTGAGAAGGATGATAGGTTTTAGATAACATACATAGCAAAACTTACAATGCATTTTGAGAACATGAGAGGTTACAACATAGGTTGATTGAAAAAAGGGAAGAATTGATAGCCAAAGGAAATATTAATGGTGAAGCACTTATAGCATGGGACAAACTGATGGATATGCATAATCAATTTGGAGAAGTGCTTATAGAGGAACTCAATCACTTTGACAAACCATTGAAATTTAAATATCCATAATTATTGATGATGAAGGAAATATTAAGGAGCGAGGAGTATGGAAAGATGAACTAGAGTAGCTACTACCTCAAGGTCCCAATTCCATAAATGATGAATCAATAGTGGTAGATAATACACATTTATAGTTAGAAGGTGTGTTTAATTTATAATTCACCATGAAATATTTGATCATCTGATTGACTCTTGGACCAAAAAGATGTATTGAACATCTCTCTCATGCCAACATATTTATTTCTTGAGCAACATGAGGATCAGAGGCCTCATTGAATTTGCTTAGTATCAAAAAAACTATCATGAAGAAATGACCTTACAAGATACAAAGTGGTCATGGTTACCTTACAAAGATTAACAGAGTATGGTGAATCGAGAATGCTTTAGATTTCCTTCTCTTTCTTAATCACATTGTTAGGGTTTTTATTTATGTTAGAAAATGATAATTGAAAAGATGCCTCTCAAAATGTGATTTTCTAAAGCTTGTTGCTTTCTGTATATAAAGGAAAACCAAGACCAAATTTTGTATCATCATTATATATAGCCATTTTAAAATAGAATGCAGGAAACAAAATTTTGATATGACTTGTAAAATATTTTGAAGCAATTTAATGTAGAAGATATTATAATCTAGTAGCCATAATTTTTGTGTTCAATTGTTTGTTGATGTTAATTCACAAAATTTATCTTCTTGTCTCCAAATTAGTTTTCCATTGCTATTTAGATTGAATGTATCAAGCATGTGCTTAATTTGTTAAGACACATTTGATGCCTTTCTATGATTTGTGTTGATTTGTTTTTGCAAGAAATAATTAAATTCCTTTTAATTGGTTTATGCCAAGAATTAAAATCCTTTTAAATAAATGATCTTAATTGGTTTCCTTCAAATAAGAATTAAAATCCTTTCAAATATTCATAATAACCTAGGAATATATCACTAGGATTTGTAAGAACAACCTGGTAACTAACAACCTTGTAGAATTATACAAAGTATAAACATTTGAAAGTGCCAAACAGTTTGAGTTAATCCAGAAGGAGGATACACATATCATACACATTTGACTCCATTTCCCAGTAGGATAAGATATTGATCAAATACAAGATTCATAAAAATCGTATACATACATTTCTAACTTTCAACAATAGAACTAGGAATAGCAACAGTTAGTTTGAACATCCAAGTTATCTATTTCAAACCTTTATGCCATATTGAGGTAGATAAAAAAAAACTCTCATAAAACACACTCAATCTACTTAAGATCAATCAAAAGGATATAACATTTATAAAGGTACAATTGCCTAGGTTTTCCAGAACCTAAGGAGTAGGGAGTTCTAATCTAGATTGGTTGACTCCATTCATTGGAAAAAACACTATTAACCTTACCATAGAGCTTGGCATACTCTTAAGGTTTACAATTTGTAATTTTGGGAACCAATAGATTGGAGAATCTACTAGGGAGTGCCTATTAACCTTGGGTCCAAATCATTTCATTATAGATTCTCAAAGGTTCTTACATTGTGGAATTACACTTTCACATAACTAAGTAGGGGATTCTATTATAGATGAACCAGGAATAAAATTTTCCAAACCTTAGCACCAAAAATATAATAATTTTCTCACTTTTCATAAAAGTGGGTGGTGACTCTACTGCATCATTCTAAAATTGTTGTATGAGTGGACAATTAAAATATATATTAGAGAGCTTGAACCCTAGGAATCAAAGAATTATAGTCTCACACAACATGGATGGAAAAAGGCCATTGCATTAGAAAAAACAATCAAATAAAGATAAAAGATGGAAAAAAAGACAATTCAAGGTCCCCTCCTATCTCAAAGACAAATTATAAAGGACCACAAAATAATCAAAATAATGAGCAAAACAATATTTTGGAACAATACTTTAATACATACAACTCACCTAATGGTAAAGTACATAATGGGGACAAAAAAATTCCAAGAGAGCCTCAATCAAACTAATCATGGTAGTCCATACAATACTTTCCCTCTTTTGAAACTAACCCTCAAATGATGAGTGAATTTGAGTCACAAATTGAACTGGAAAGGAAATATAGACAAGCGAAAAGGGATTATAAAGAAAGAATAGCTCAAAAATATACATAAAATACAGGGGAAGGTGTAAGTATGGAAAAAGTAAACTAAATACAATTAAATACACCTCTTAATGAAACATTGTATCAAGATTAAACATTAATTAAACTAATTTAAATAGATAAAATCTTGAAAGCATCTCATTGCCTCCTATCTCCAAAGATTTATCAAGTTACATAAGGTCTTAGATTTGTAAGCACCACAACTATTTAAAATGCCTATCTAGAGAAAAAAATGGATGTTAAATGCAATGATGTGATGATTAAGAATGATTTCTAAGTGATATGAAGCTACTATAAACTATTCTAATGAAAATTGATAAAAGGAAGCTACAATAAAAACTAATGATGCTGCCATGGTATGAAATATACTAATGCCATAATGCTATGATGATACTAAAATGCTAATGCTAATGCTTATGATTGCTTGGTTGCTTGGTTGTATTCCTACAGAGTAAGTTTGCATAAATTGGGATTTCTCTCAGATCATTTTCATGCTTCAAAAAGTTGTATATATAGATTTTTGACAACAGTTTTGCATAGAGGTAACACTTTAGAGGCTGAGATTAAATCTAGATATTTGAATGGTACGAGATGAGAAGGTGGAGCTGATTATGGGGATTGTTCATCCCCATGAAAACACCTCGCAAGATGAGAGGAAATATTTGAGGAAGAAGATTTCTTGTAGGTTTGTCCCTAAGGATTTTCCTATGAATGCCAATTAAATTGATTAGATTTGAAAAAAATCTAATTTTATTGGTGAGTGAATAGAGGGATTTGATTTATGCTTTTATTTAAATATTTTTGGTTTATTTAAATTAGCAAAAAGAGATAATTAATTTAATAAAAAAAACTATAGAAGTTGTTTATTAAATAAAAATAGAAGGAATATGATAATTAAATTAAATATTTTAGGATATCTTTATTTAATTAAGAATAAAATATCATAAGATAATTAAATAACACAAACTATTGAAGCTATGTATTTAATTTTAAGATATAATTTATGGATAAAGTATAGAAGAACTAATAATGATAATAATTAAAGAAAACAAAGTATTTAATTTTGTTTACTTAATTAAGAGGAAATAATGTGATAAAATAGAAGAATAGAAAGTGAACTTAATATAAATAAATATTTCTATTTATTTACTAAGTAGATGAATTTAGGATTAGTTAACCAAATAAATCATATTTAATTAATTAGATTCTCCATACCATTTTTAGGTGTATACATTTTTCCCCTCTTTGAAGTGATGTGTTTACACATTGCTTCAAAGAAAATTTTGTGTTGTTGCTACTAGTATTGATGAAAAAATTGCAGTGTGCCCCAGACATGATTTTCAAGTGATTGATGGATATATATGCCCTCGAGAGATAAATTGATGAATTTTTCATTTTTTTATTTTTTGGAATTTTTTAATTTTTTATGATTTTTTGATGATTTGATGTAGATTTGATGAAGATTTGATGATAAAATAATTTATCTCATGATAAGTAATGAATAAAGTGCCTCTGAATGGGGTTTGAATTAAGACTCCTTATGTTTGATGATTTTTTATTATGTCAGCCTTTGATTTGATATTGATTGATGCTCCTAATCAAGAAGATGATGTTTGACCTCATGATAGGTGAGGTTTGTTGATTGATTGTTGATAATTATCCTCATGAGAGGAGAGGTTGATTTGATGTATTGACCTCATGATAGGCGAGGTTCAATGATGCTTGATGATTGACTTCATGATAGGTGAGGTTGATTTGATGTATTAACCTCATGATAGATGATGATCAATGATAGGTTGATGATTGATTAACCTCATGATAGGCGAGGTTCAATGATAGTCACTCATGAGATTTGATCAAAGTATCACCAAAGCTGAATAGATTGATAAGCTAATTGATTTTTGATTGATTGATAATATTATTGATTTGCAATATGTTATGATCATAGGAGGATTTTAGAGGTCTTCCCAAAGACGTAGGACATGATTTTGCATCTAATACAGGTCGATATAGATATCATCAACTACTATGGTTTATCAACTTTGATTGATATGCCCCAGTATATGATTGATCAGGGTTTGTTGATAGCACTAGCCGAGAGGTGGCATAGTGAGCACAACACCTTTCATCTTCCTACTAGTGAGATGAAAGTCACCCCAGAGGATGTCTAGTAGATTCTGCAACTTTCAATTGTTGGAGATGTCATATATAGTTCTACAAAGTAGGGTGATACTAATTCCCTTTGTAGAGTGTTTCAAGATAATGATATTGCTAGAGAGTGGATTCCATGGTGTGAGATGGTTGACTCATACGCCACTTTTCCTACATTACTTGTTAGATTCATCAAAGGATTCTTTAGTCCTGATCATAGGTCGAAGGGATTCTTAGTGTGTTGGGGCCAAGTTTTAGAGAGTATGGTTGTTCATGGCACCATATTTACTTGGGGCATGTGTATGCTTTCCCATTTATATCATGATTTACATTCAACTATCTATCTTATGGTCAGAGTTTATTAGTCAACATTACTTTGCTTCAGGAATGGGCATGGAAACACATAGCTATCACATGTCCAGTTCTAGTTAGACAGAGGCCACCCATGATACCTTATGTGTTTAGATATGTTGGTTGGCTTACTCATTCCAGACTGGGTAAGTTAGAGTATTGGAGGAGAGTTATTGACGATATAGAGTCTATGACATGGAATCCTTACCTAGATTGTGATCATTGGGATGATGATGATATTCAACTACCATTTCTTTGTTTATCAATGATCTTGATTGGATGTGCTCATTAGGTATTGGAGAGATTCTTTATTAGACAAGTGTACAAATAGTATGTGATGGTACAAGGTATGCCCCAAGGTGTTGCTCATTATGCTTGTTGTTAGTTGGATACTATAGATTGGAGGCCTTGTTTGTCATATGTGGTTGTAGTTCAGGAGTTTCAGGCTTTACAACCATTTGAGAGGGAAATTTAGCTAGATATTATTGAGCCTCTAGTTATGGTAGATTATGTTGATTTTTTCTCTTTGCATCCATTTCCATGCCTTAACATTCTAGATGAGCCTGCCCCATTACCTGCAGAGGAGGATGTTCCCATTGCACATGGTCAGAGATGAAGGAGAGAGGATGTTGGTGTAGTTGGTGAGGTAGATGTTGAGCCTAGGGAGGATGTTGGTGCTGAGGAGCAGCGAGGATGATAGATTTGATAGTGGAGAGGTTGCAGATGGGTCAGGGCCTATTTTAGATTTTCCTAATGAGACTATGTCACGTAAGAGATAGGCTGTGGGAGGTATGTCAGAGTAGCTACAGATAGTGAATCTATAGGTTTAGTTAGATATTGCTCTGGTGTAGCTTATTCAGGCTTAGGGTTTACTAGAGTAGACCCATGCTTAGATGTAGGCATAGGCTGAGTTGCATGCAGAGAATCTAGCATCAATGTAGGCTCGGTTAATCATTGCTCAGTCACAGATTGCAACATTGACAACCAAGAGGTATGTAGCTAGATAGACTACAGGGGAAGCCTAGGATCATATTACCTCTTTGAAAACTAAGAGAGATGCATCCAAGTTTGTAGTAGAGGGTGCTTAGGCTTCTGCCAATAGATTACAAAGACTAGTAGATGGTACCTCCCTAGCAAATTACATGCGAGAGGTTGCTCGTATTGGTGAGGAAATTGAGTTTTATAGAGCGAGATATTATGATGAAGTTCCTTCTGAGCAGAGAGTTAGCTATTTGAGGTCTCATTCTGCCAGGTCACAATCTAGGACTGTCAGTGTAGGTGTTACACAGCCTCTACCTAAAGATCCCAAGGATCCTAGTTCCTCCAGTGGTATGGGTCTTGATCCTACTATTCCTACACCAAGTGGAGCCAACAATACCTGATTTTTTGTCCATGCTACATTTGAGATATATGATGTTCACTTTGATTATTTTGATATACAACCATTTTTATTGTTATATCTCTCTTCATTTCAGACATCATTGTATACTTGACATTGTGATTTTTTTATATATGAGATGTAGTGGATTCTTTGGTCTATTATGTGTTCCATACGATTCTTTGATGGATGCATTTTCTTTGATGTTTTATTATGCTATGTGATGGTTTTACTGTTATGATGGTATGCTTTGATATGATTTTGTTCTATCTATGATGCACATAATGGTAATGTATGGATGCATGATATATGGATATATGATGTATATGGATTGATGTGTTTAAATGATATACTATATGTGATGTAAATGCAAATATATGATGTAATAAAATGGACAAAAATTTTAAATGATATATGATGCAATAAATTGATGGAATTTATGATAAAGTGGATGGATTATATATGGATATGTGATATAATAACTAGATGGATTTAATGAGTTATGAAGATGATGTATGTTTGTGAAAATGGAATGATAGAGATATATGTTTTTTGAGATTTTTGTTATGATATGATGAGAATGTAAAAATAATTTGATTGAGTGTATGAATAATGAAATGATGATGTAAATACTTTTAATTTATGTAAATAAATATGATGATGCAACTATATGATCATGAGGATGTTTTTTTAATGTCAAGTATACTCGGTCTATTATGATAAATGATAATTATTTAATGAATAATTGACCAATTTTGTAACAAATACTCTATAGATGTAACACTATTATGGATGCAATATACTTTTACCATGAAAATCTACATGTAAACATAGGCATTTTAACAGTACTTTTGTGCTTTGTATCATCATTGAGCTTTTTAAAATGTTGAAAGTGAGTACAAGCATCAAAGGTATAATGTAAACAGATCATGACCTGAGTACTACTTTCATGATTTTTGATATTGCAAGTGAACACAAGCATCGAGGTATAATTAAATCAAGATGACCTAAGCATTTCTTGTGTAAACAAACAAGAATTAACCACTTTCCTATGTGAATTGTAATGTCATCCATGATACTTTGTAGAGCATTTCCCATGATGATTCACATAGTAATTATGATTAATTCACAGATAGTAGACAAAGAAAAATACCATTTCTTCTTCCTGGCTTCTCTAGTTCAATACATCATTGAGTTACTCCAAAAAAATGATAACAATGATCAAAAGTACAACATATCTTACATTTTCTTATAGTATTCAATCATTATTTAGATTATATCATCCATCCTAATTTTATGATTTTTTTGTGTTTCTAAGATTTTGGATCAAACTAACCTAAAGACCTATCCTAGGGGTCTTAGGGGATGATCAAAGATTAGCCCTTCCTATGTTATACATGTAGAGACCATGTAGTTTGACTAAGATTGACACATGTTTTTGTCTTTTTGAGATTGACTTTTTAACTTTTTTTTGGATTTTCTGATGTGAACTAGATGTTTGCTTTGCTTCTGATGATGATTGATGTTCCATGTTGGGTTATGTTTTGATCATTTTTTTGTCAAACTATTGTTTGTCCATTTGAGTAAGCTCCATGTTTATGTTTCCCCCAATGATTTTTAGATGTTTCCCCCAAGCTAGGGTGAGACATGATCACATGATATGATATGATAATGGATGTAAAATGATGGTAGAAGTAACAACCATGACATGTGTCTAAATAGATGGAAGAGCTGATTCTAATTACAAATAGTGCCTCTTTCTAGTTTTTCACTATATGTTTTTATTGCACCTTTTCATTCCTTTTGATTTTTTTGTATTTTTGATTTTTTTATATTTTTTTATATTTTTGTCTTTTTGATTTTTTTTTGTATTTTTCTATCACTAGGATGCCTGTTTGCCAGCTTTTCATCAAGGTAACCATTTTCAGAAACTAGTTCATGCACTAAGTGATTCAGGTATAGAACTTTCTAAGATGGATACTGTTCATAGGTTCATCAAATAGATATCCTTCTGGTGTAGACAATTGATATGATCTTGATCCATACACTAATATGATTACAAAGGGACCTAACTAGTTAGGTTCAAACTTCCCTTTCTTTTCTCTATCCTGCTGATTTCTAGGGTTTTCCTTTAGGACCAAGTCTCCAACTTGAAAGACTCTAGGTTTTACCCTATGATAGTAACTCCTTGAAATTCTTTGTTGGTAGGCCCTCAAATTATTGACTGCTTGTTGATGAATTTCATCTAGTAATTCCAATTCTTGTAGCCTTGAAATTTTGTAATCCTCATCTGCTATGATACCCTTTAGTGATACATAGAGTGATTGTATTTCTACCTCAATTGGTAGAATGGCCTCTAATCCATACACCAAGGCATATGGTGTAGCTCTTGTTGGTGTTCTAATGCTAGTTTTGTAGGCCCATAGTGTAGGATTTAACTGAACATTCCAATCATGTCCAACATCATTTATCATCTTCTTTAGTATTTTTAGGATTGTCTTGTTTGAGGCTTCTGCTTGGTCATTTCCCTATGGATAGTATGGTGTTGAAAAATAATGTTGAATATGGAATTGTTCACATAATTCCTAGACATCTTGATTTTTAAAAGGCCTACCATTGTCTATGATAATGGATTGAGGTACCCCATATCGATAGATGAGGTAATTGAGTATGAAAGATGAAATCTATTTTCGAGTGACAGTTGTTAAAGGAATTGCTTCTATCCATTTTGTGAAATACTCTATTTTTGTGATGATGAACTTGTGTACATTAGAAGAAGAAGGATTTATTTTCCCTATCAGGTCTAGTCCCCATTGACAAAAGGGCCATGTGGATGTGAAAGGTTGTAACTCTTGCACCATCACATGAATTAGATTACCCTGAATCTTACATTTCTAACACTTTTTAACATATTGATATGCCTCCCTCTTCATGTTCGGACAGAAATACCCTAAGCAGAGGAGTTTCTTAGCTAGGGTTAGCCCACTTGAATGATTCCCACAAATATCTTCATGGACCTCTCATAAGGATGTTTCAGATTCGTGATGCTCTAGACATTGGAGAAGAGTACCCTCTAGACCTCAATGGTAAAGGATGTCATCAATTAATGTATGTCATGTAGATTGATAGATAAAGTTATGCTTTTGGTTTCTAAAGAGATCAAGAGGAAGAATGTTATCTTTGAGGTAAGTATATATCTCTCCATATTGTGAAGGTTGAGCTTTGGTTATGTGGCATATGGTCTGTGAATCAGGATTATTGTATGCAGGATTAGATACTTGTTCAACCATAAACTCATATTGACCTTTCTTGTCTAATAATTGCAAAAGAGAGGCAATTGTCACCATGGCATCTACAAATTTAGCTTCCACCCTTGGGATTTGCTCAAACTTGATATCCATGAAGTACTTTTTAAGATCATCTATCATTTGCTTATAAGGCATGAGCTTCTCATCTTTTGTTTGATACTCATCGTTTACTTGATAGATGACAAGCTGTGAGTCCCCATACACTTGTATTTATGTGATTTTCCATTCAATAGCTACTTTGATGTCGATAATCAATGATTCATACTTAGATATATTATTTGTGCATGGAAACATTAACCTATAGGATCTTTGAATGGTGTGTCCTTGAGGTGTGACAAATAGAATTCCTGCACTAGCTCCTCTTTGTCTATATGATTCATCAAAATAAAGCCTCCATTGTTGTGTTGTAATATTCATGATGTCAAAATCTAGAAATTCAATGTTCATTGGATGATGATCCTATAATGGAGCTTCAGCTAGTTGATCCACTATTACCTATCATTTGATGGCTCTCTTGTTGCCAAATTCACTTAAGATAATGACCCATTTTGCAAGTCTCCCTATTAGAGCAGCTTTACTGAGTAGGCATTTTAATGGGTCTATTTTTGCTATGATCCTGACTATATGATTCAACATGTAGTGTCACAACTACTGGGTTGCAAATACCACTGCCAAACAAGCCTTTTCTATGAATGTATAGTTTATTTTATATCTGTTGAGAGTGTTGTTGATGTAGTAAATTTATTGTTCTTTTCCTTAAAAATCCTCCTGTGCTAATAGAGCTCCTAAAGATATGTCAATTGTTGCAATATATAGTAATAGTGGTATTTATGTTACGAGTGGCATGAGTATTGGAAGTGACATCAAATATTGCTTTATCTGACTAAAATATATTTCACAGTTATGATCCCATTTGAGTGAAACATTTTTATGAAGTAGATGAGTAAATGGTTGACTCTTATTTGCTAGCTAGGAGATAAATATCCTAATGGATTGTAACCTACCTTGTAGGGACCATAATTGATTGATATTTTTAGGTGGAAGCATCTCCATTATTTCTTTAATCTTAGTTGGATCCACTTCAATACCTTTTTCTGACACTATGTAACCAAGAAGTTTTGTTGATGTCACCCCAAAGACACATTTCTTTGGATTCAACATTACCTTGAATTTTTCTAGTCTAGTGAAGATTTTACCAAGTATTTCTAGATGTCCTTCTTTGGTGTGTGATTTTTCTAAGATTTCATCCACATAATCTTCCATGAAAGTATGCATCATGTATTGGAAAATTGTGGTCATTTCCCACTGATATTTTACACCTAGATTTTTCAATTTGAAGGGCATGACATTCCAGTAGAATGTATCCCAAGGAAAAGTGAATTCCATCTTTTATTGATCTTCAGGTGTTATTTTTATTTGATTATATTTTGAGAATCCATCCATTATAGATAACATGGCATGTCCTATTGTTAGATCAACAATTATGTCAATGCTAGGAAAAGTAAAATCATCCTTTGGGCATGCCTTGTTTAAATCCCTAAAATCTATGCGTATTCTGATGTTATTATCAGGTTTGGATATTAGCACAATGCTTAAGATCCATTCTGCATAATCTATGGACATGATAAAACCTACATCCAATAATTTCTTCATCTCAGCTTTAATCATAAGGGTGATGTGGGGATGCATCTTTCTCAATTTTCGTTCAACCAATTTGAATCCCTTTGTTAGTGATAGATGATGCATTAGGAGCTTCAGAATTTGCTCAAAGAATTTGGTGAATGCAGGCTTCTCCTATTCTGACATGGATGCTGCTAGATGTAAGATCTTTGCCTTTTTAGTTGTTCCCAGATTTATAGACTATTTTGCCTCTACCAGTATTGATGATATGTCATGGTAATGCTTTGGGAGAGTGTAAAATATTCTATCCTTTAGTGCATCAGAAATTTTTTCATAGTTGGATATGTTCTTTATTTTTCTCTTTTGAAAGTTTAATGCTGCCTCAGAGAGGTTTTCACCATTAGATTTATTTTTCCTATTATCATTTTTGCAACTGAAATATTTGGCACCCTCTTATTTTAAATCATAGATATGAGTTTTATGGATAGTACTTGTATTATTTTTTTCACTACAAAGATAATTTATGATGGCATCATCATTTGAAAAGACTATTATAAGAATAGGTTTGGTGGGTTCCTAGTGAATCAGTTCGGGGTGTATTAAAGGTAAAAAGTCATCAAATTGAATAAGGTCAACTATTGTAAGTGCCATGATAGCTAGGTGGTCAAATTTTTTGGTAGGAAGCTTGAGGTCTATGATAGTACTCACCTCCAAGTTTTCTGATTCACTCAATGTTTGATCATCCTTGCTTGAGTTATCAATATTTGTTGCTCCCATAATAAATATTCTATTTCTTGAACTTTGTACCTCCTCTCGTAAGGGTGTATATACTTGGACAACATCAATCTCTTTTTTAGTATAAGATTTAGTAGATAGATGATCCCATTCATATTCATTGGAGTCTGTGTCAGAGCCATATCTCATTTGTAGTATCCTTTCTAGTGATTTTTGGGTTTCTTCCTCTTTTTTTCAGTTATGTAGCCTAATCCTATTTTTTCTTTGAGTTGTAATGTTATAGGTTGAATGGGTTCAATAATACCATCCTTTCTCTTGCCAATTGGTCCTTGACCTTTGTAACCCATTTTCTCTAAAATGGCCTTCGCTTTTCCATACTGATCTGTTTTGATGCTAACATTCGTTGATGTTGACACTTCCTTGTCTTTGTATAGCCAACTAAGAATTACTTTGTCTTCTAACTCATCTTCAAGTGTACCTACTTTTATAAACCTTTCATTTAGAGTTGTGATGGGTTTCAATGAACTTGGAGTTTTTAATATGGGTTGTTATGGAACTTCAATTTTTACTCCTTGTGTTCCATTCCTGTCTTGCCTTTTGTCACTAGTCTTTTATGGTGTTGGGAAAATCCTAAGGTTGGGGTTTTACCTTTGTTTTCACATAAAACCCTACTATTTTTATCTTACGCTATGGGTGGGATCTATTTTGTTGTTACCTTTTGAAGGGGTTTTAAAAAATAACTTATGCCCCATAGTTTCGTCTAGGCTGGGTCCTTTTGGTCTTATTGTTTGAATTCCTTTGCGTGAATTTATTTTCCTAGGTCTTGGATGGTCCCGTGCTTCATTGTTTTAAAACAAATTATGTCATTGTTTATCATCTTCCTACTGATGTCCCCTTGTTCTTTTAATAAATGTTTTATTTTACAAAGGGAAAAATTTGTGTAGCCATTGATCAATTATCATTTAATCTCAGTCGTTCCCCACCATCCTGCGATGACCCTACCACACTATTTTGGCTGATCATGATATCATAGGTGGGTGCCACGTGTCTCATCTGGTGAATCCAAAGGAACAATGGAAATACTTTGGTAAATTAATTTAGCTTTAATACACTATGTAGCAGGTTAATAAAGCATTTGTGAGATGCACATGTTTCAAATCAGCGGAGGTGTTATGATCTTGGTAGGGAAGATGCTTGATGGTTGATGATAAAGTTGGCGACTATGTTGAAGGAACATGATTACTGATGATCAAGATATACGATTGCCCATCATTGCGTGATCAGAAGTTGCAAGATCTTTATTGATCGCAATATCGTGGGTGAATGCCATGTGGATTTCATTGGTAGCGTATAGTATGGTGAGCCCTTATGGCGATGTGGATGATTGTGTCAGTTTTTTTTTAAGGTATTCATTTGATGAACTGATAAAAGTGAAGGATCAACAGCTAATATTTGAATCTGCATCAAATATGATTGTAGTCATTTGTGTAGCACACGAGTGAGCTTTAATGGTAGATGAGACACTTACTGGCATGATTTAATCAAAATAAAAGACTATTCTCCTACTTTTATTGTCACAAAGCATTCAAATATTTTTTCAAGCAGTCTCAAAGTTGAAGAAAAAGTGATGAGTTGTTACAACAAGAATTGGGGTTTCTCTAAACACAAAGTCGTGAGTTGATTTCTATATCTCCTAGTTATTTTGAACTTGAATTTGGGAAAAAAAATTGTGTACTTATATCGTAGGGCTTGTTGAAAATTGTTTTAGGGCTATAGGTTAATTGAATTGTGAGAAATTGTAAGGTTTTATTTTGTAATTTCATATCTTTGGTTAGTCCTAGTTGCTTGAAGTGTGAAATTGTAAGGAGGTCCTAGTTTATCCAAGATGGCGCCACTAAAGCAACATTCTAGCCAAATTGATTATTTAAGTATAAACCTATATGATGACTTCCTAGATTAATTTCCCTCATCAAAAAATGATAGGAAGAAGGGATTGGTTTTGATGTGAGGAAAAACCCTAGGGGAGGAATTAGTGTATAATTGTTCCAACATAGTCGATGCTAGGGTTCATCTTATAGGTTTGGAGATGTTTAGATTATGGTTTGGACAAAGGAATTTTCCTCACCCCTTTTCAAATGGTTGGATGCATGATATGGGGAAGCTAGTGAAACCAAATGTGTTCCTCGAAGTAGACTTTCTTAAGGCGGTGGCTGGACGATATGACCCTATCACATGGGTAATAAGAGATAATGATGGAAGGGTTTTGTTAAGCATTAATAGAGAATAATTTTGATAGGTTTTTGATTTGAGTGAGCCTAGTATGTACTTGGTTCCTATCAATATTGAGGAAATGAAGGAGGAGTATGGGAAGTTGAAATCACTCTTCAAAGCTAAGTTGCTCCCACCTCATTTATCTAGGGTAGGAGGCTCGAGGTTCTATATTAGCCCTAGTGACCAGGAACCTTTCAGATTGAATTGCATTGCAAATAATTTCTTGGTCACCTTTTACTCACTGTGCCAGATTTTGGGTTTCAATCCTAACACAGTGATGCCTATCACTTACATGTTCATGGGGGTGCAAAATACAACACCCTAACTTCTCTATGACTTATGATTTTGCTTCTTTGTTGGCTGAAAGGATACATGAAGGGCTATTAACGTTGCAACAAAATGATACATGTGCCCAATTCTTATAGTATTCTATGTTGATGTATATGTTCTTGTACAAGAATGCTAATTTCTTCTCTAAGAAGATGGAATTAAGGCAATCAATTGATGGAGAAAGATTGCCAGTACAGATTTGGACTACAGATTTATCATGTAACAAGGAAAACACTAGTTATGTGCATTTTGAAAAAAAAATTCTTCTAAATTGAGAGCTATGTTCATGGTAAATGTACCCAGGATTCTTGAGGGGCTGTATGATTTCTTAGACCAAAAGGGAGGAGGCCAGAATTGAAGGTTTTCCATAACTGGGGTGACATTATTCCATACCCAATCAACACTGCCTTGAGGGTGTACGGTTTTCAAGGGACCCCTCATATATTGCCATACAATGTGCCACAAAGGATGGGATTTGTAGAGGTTATATGGAAAATTGGTTGTATCCATGAGGACAACCTTACTGGGAAGGGTAAAGGAATTTTTTTCCTAGATTATATAATGGTGTCAAATTTTTTCTTTTCAAAAGGAGGTTGGGTGCACTTTGGGAAATTATTTGAAGACTATCATTTGAGGTGTGATCCTAAGTGGCATCATGATCTTGAGGGTTTCTTTTACCTTTTCAAACAAAGGATGAAAGGTGGTAAGTTTGTGCATGGGCACTTTGAGGACTTGATTAGAAATGATTTTTACCTAAGCAAGCAGGAGTTGAACAAGGACAACTTATGATAAGCTATTGGCTATTGTGCACAAAATGGATCCAAAGTATGATCCATTGTTGGAATTCAATCCATGCCATAAGAAAATTGACTTTATAATGGAGAACTTCAAATAAATCATGGGCACTTTGAGGACTAAGAAGATAAACTTGGAGTTGAATCTGTGTATACAAGAGCAAGGTCCTAGGCCAATTGAAATGAGCCCAACATACCAACCTATAGGAAAGAGGCCTATTTATAGGAGAAAAATATATGATAGCAGTGATGAGGAAGAAGAGGATACAAATTGGAAACAAATAATAAAATTTCCTACACAACTAGGTCCAAAATTCAAAACGCCTGGGGGAAATAAGATCATTGATTTTGGAATCATCACCTGATGATAGTCCCTCACCACCACCATCCGAACTAAGCCTTGAGAGGTAAAAGATTGATCAACCACATGAGGATTTGGTGGATTAAATTGTTGTCATTGATCAAGACATGTAGATTGGTATGCCTTCCCCTCCTAGGCCAGCTGAGTTGGTTCTATCCGATTTGGATATGAAAGGTAAATGTGTGCAAAATGCAATAATGGAGGCATGCAAGGAGTTTCTAGATGATAAAGCATTTGTAAAAAATCTTGTCTTCTTGCAATTGGTATGGAGAATGAAATTGGAAGAATACCAAGATAAGTGTAAGAAGAGAAGAGAATTGAGACCTGGTAGCTCAAACTAGGAGAATTATGATGAAGTGAAAGCTGAATTAATGGATGAATTCAAGAACATCACTCCTAAGGAAGGGAGAAAGCTGATAAGTTAGGCTAGTGTTTTGATTTTTCCTAAATCAGACATTGCAGATGCCATAGATTTTAATGCTATTCTAAATTCCAAGCATTCCTTGCAAGATTCTGAAGAGGAGGTCAAGGCAGCATTGCAAAATTCTATTTTCAGTGAAGAATATGAGACTTTGGCAATTTGGGCATTGGCCCCTCAAGGGAGAAAGCCAAATGTTATTGATATTAGCCCAAATTTAAGAGGAGGGTTAATAATAAAGATAGCTTCAGACACCTTAACCACTGAGGCCACTCATTTGACTGTAAATGTGGCCAAATTGGCCCAAAAGACTATTGAAAGAGAGGAGGCTAAAAAGAAAAGCCTAATGGAGAAATATAATCTCTTGAGTGAGGAATATAGCAAGATGCAACAAAGAAATGTAGAGCTATAGACTGAGGTGGATAGGTTAAGGTACAAAGATATTTGGGAGACATCAAGTGCTCTAGGGATCAGTACATTTCCTTCCACATCAGGGTTAGTGCCTCCTACTTCTCCTATTGTTTCCACACCAGGGTCTCCCAGTCAAAATCCTTTCCTCAACCCTCCTTTGGAACAACTTGATGAAGAAATATAATGCTCTGTTGATCCTACAAGGAAGCAGTTAATGCATAAAATTGAAGAATTACAGGCATCCTTGAAGGTAAGTGAGGAAGGATCCCTTCAAAAACAAAAGGAGGTTGTTACTGCTGTATTAAGGAATCTAAATGAGAAGTTTGATGATAAATTGTCATATATATATTTTTTATATTCTTTATTATTAGATGTAATAAAGAATATTGATAGGGATCAAGAAAGAGTGATACGATTAATTGAAAACTGGATCCCTAGGGCCAATGATTTAGACATAATGTATAAGGGCTCAAGGTTTGATATAAATAATAGGCCCCAATTATTAAGGCCTACTAAGGTGTTATTTAAATCATTGCAAGGTTTTTAGACCTTACCAGATGACTTGAGTAGGAAGATCAGGGAGTTGGTGAAGAATTTTTATGATTGGGGCAACACATTGCTACCTAACATAATTGATGAGTAGGGGAATATCAGGTCACTCCAACAGTGGCAGGATTAGGCAAATGAGGTCATCAATGATCAATTTAAATTAATTTGTGATGACTTAGATTATGATTTATTGGTGATATGTATGGAAAAAATCATTAGCACCAGCTTGTTCTTATAACCTTTTGACAGAGAAGCATATCGAGTAGTAGTTAAATACACACCTTATAATGTCAAGGTGAATGAGGTAATTAATTTTGATTGGCCAACTGATGAAGAATACCAAAGATGGGTAAATAAATATTTAATTGAGGATTAAAAAGGAGTAGGTTGTTAATGGGTGACAAGTCAGCCATTGTAGTTACAACATATTACAGTTATGTTTTTGGTGGTAGTCTTGGCATGGAATTCTTGAAGCTTTGTTGCTGCATCAATCATTCTCAGTGGGCACGATGAACAAGAGGATTCTCTGAGAAATTGTTGTTGTAACAAATTTTGGAATGTCACAAAATAGTCCAATTGGCTGGTGATGCATGTGTTTTCTAGCCCGATGCTTGTTTGCTCCTTTGTTTCTATAAAAAGGATTTCAAGGCCAGAAGTATGAGTTGACAAGTTATATACTTATTGGTTGAGTCTAGGTAGAGTTGTAGAGAAAATTGTAAAGCTCGATGGTTTTAAGGAAAATACAATTTACATTTTGAGTCATTCTATAGTAGGTTTTGAATTCATGGGGATTTGATGTTTTATGACAATACTAGCATTTGAATTGAAATGATTAATTCAAACTCATGTCTCTCCATTGTACATGCATATCTAAATTTTGAATAAGATAATCAAGGGGTTGTCTCATTCATCTCACTATTGTGGTGTGTATGATTTTTGTTTTGGCTTTAATTCAAGGAATTAATTAAAATGCTTGAATGGGATTGTAGGTGGATATGTTATGTATAAGGATTTGATAAGTAGTATTGGGTTAGAATACATGTTGATGAAATTGTAAAGCAATGTTCTCAAGGATCCTATATGCTATGTGTTAAATCTGTCACAAGCCCTTAGATGTTTATGAATTTGACTCCCCCAATGGATATATGGCACTGATCTAAGTTGTACTAATTTGGATGGTTCAATATTTTTTTGTCTTTACCTAGAGCTTGCTACAAATTAAATATTAGTGACTATTTTATATGGTGAAGTGTGTTGTAATTATCTCATGCTCCAAATAGTTGATATTATTGATGAACAACCAATTTTCTTCAGTATTATCCTATTATGTTGAGCTAATAAACGAGACTATTTTTTTTTTAATGTTGTTTATGATAATGGTGTAGAGGTCGTAAACACATTAAGGAATCACCCTCCTAGGTCTTGTAGAGCCCAAAGTGTAGGAGGTCTTTAAAATCCTCGTCAGTTGGTCCAGGTCCTTCAAGTTTCCCTTGATTGGAATTAGCAATTCCATAGGTACATTAGAAGACCAACCTAGTTACAGTAAAAACTACCAACAAGTTGTCCATATGTTTTTGGTGATGGTAGCAACTATGATAGCCACAAAGATTTCTCAAGAGAATATTCTCCTAAACCTTTTTTGAAAGTTGTGATAATTCATTTATAGGACATTTGGTGTTTTTTGTGTGTGTGACAGTTGTTTCTTTCTCTAGATTCTTCTTCCCAACCCATTTGGCTATGAAATTGGGTTGGATGTCAATAGTAGATGAAGTGGAAGTACTGACTTCTCTGTTATGAGGTTCCAAATTGTCTTGAGTTGTTTTTAACATGTTGCAAATCTATGGATTGTTGTTGTCAACTGATATGGTAACCTCCTATCTGTTTACTGGAAATTTCATACATTGATGATATGTTGAAGGTACCGCTTGCATGTCATGGATCCATGGATGACCCAATAGTATGTTGTATGTTAGATCTTTGTCTAACACTTGACAAACAATGTTTTTGACATTCAGCCCTACCTGATTTGGAAGACCTTTCCTCTTCATCATAAGCCTTTATTGTTATTTTTCTCCTGGCATCAATGGCATTGACAAAATAGCCTAGTGCATGAATCAGTTTCAAGGTACAAATATTTAAACTAGCTCCTCCATCTATTAGAACGCATTTAACATGGCGTTTATGGATCATAAATTCTATATGCAAGGCTACATTATGGGGGTGATTTAAAGATACATCATCTTGTTCAGAGAATGAAAAATAATAAGGTGTGGTGAGATGTCCCACCATGGCTTGGAATTGACAAACATCCAAATTATTAGGGACCATTGTAGCTACCAAATCCTATTCCAAAACTTCTTTGTGTGACGGTGAAATTTTAAGAAGTTCCAGAATAGATATTTGCGCGGGTATCTTTCATAATTGTTCCATCATATCATAAAAATGTGATGGGGGAGTGTTGTTTTTAGAGTAAATTCTTTATAATATTACTTTGGACTTCCCCCTTGTCATTATATTGACTTGTGGATGGTCTTGTGTTTCCTTGATTTTAAGGATATTGATTTGATTATCAAATGTGTTTGCACTTGGAATTATGTTCAGGGTTTCAATGTCATTGATGTTTGTGTCATCTCTTTGATTATCAATGTCATTTTTCTCTACCTCAGAAAGGCAAAGAATGGTGGTGTCATAGACATAGTTTATACTTTTTCCCTTACCACTAGAAGAAGAATCTCCTTTTTCATAGTTGGGTAATGGATTGGTAAATGCAGTGTGATAATTGTTTGTCTGATGCCCTTCAATAAACACCTTTTTGGCTTTGATCAAGTCTTGTATTAGGTGTTTTACTTGCATACAATCATTTGTTTTATGTTCTTTATTCTTATGGAAATCACAATAATCTGCCTCATTCCACCATGATGGTTTTACCTTTGGCTCCCAATTTTGAGCTTCTAGTAAAGTAATAAGTTTGTTTGCAATGAATTCTCTCGTTGTTGATTCCAATGTTTGTCCTAATGGGGTGAATTTTCATTGATTGGATTTTATTTGGTATGACGGTTGTGATTCTCCATTGTTGGTGTTATTGTTTTGAATAGTGCTCTAATTGTTGTTTTGGTTTTCATTTTGAATTGTTTTGATAGTTGATGTTGTCAAATTGAATACTAGTTTTTCATTGTCAGTTGTAGGTTCATTGCTTCTAGTATTTCTATTTT
The DNA here is from genome assembly GCA_007258455.2 of Sequoia sempervirens. NCBI lineage: Eukaryota > Viridiplantae > Streptophyta > Pinopsida > Cupressales > Cupressaceae > Sequoia > Sequoia sempervirens. Next base: position 173,293,796 of record VDFB02000008.1, on the reverse strand, counting down.
TCTACAAAAATTTTGGCTTGTCATTCTTTCCATAGTGATTTGAATTGTTGGATGTTTCACTATAGTGCTTAATCACTCCTCATTTGACTAGAGCTTCTTTGATTTTGATCCCATTCTCAATTACTTTTTTGAATGTTGGGGGACATTGCAATTAGAGTCTATAACTCATCTAATCATTTAAGTTGTCTATAAATAATTCAATCTTCTCCTCTTTAGGTATAGATCGAGGATATCTAGTGAAAAAATTTCTCCATCTTTGTAAGAATGATAATAATGTCTCACCATTTTTCTATTTTAGATTATATAAATCCTTTATGGTTACATCATGTGTTATGTTGAAGGAGAATTGAGAAATGAATTTATTGACCAATTCTTTGAAGGATCCAATCCTTGGTTATAATTTTGAGAACTACTCCATATAATGGGCCCACGAACTCCTAGGAAGTAATCTCATGAGGCATTTATCCTCCTGTGCAAATTTGAGGCTCATTGTTCTGAATTTTCATACATGGTCAGTCGGGTTTGATTTTCCATTGTATTTGTCATATTTAGGAAACTCACAATGCCTTGCAAAGGGTATCATATCCACACATGGATGAAAAGGGTAAGGAAAAATTTCCTTTAATAAATATTTTTTTGTGGTTCCTATTTTCATGTTTTGAATCTATTGTTGTAGGGTTTACATTTGAACAGTCAAAGCAGCCACTTGATCCATATCCTGGGTGTGGTTTGGTTTTGTTTCATTAATTCTAGGTGTTTCCTTCAATTGATTGATGTCAAAATCTTTGTAACCTATCAAAAAAAATATTTTTCTTCAATCATGTTTAGATTTTCAATTTCTTTCTCTTTGAGTTTTTGTCTTTGTAACCTTGTGAAGATTGACATACAAGTTTTGGTTGTTTTTCACTAAACTTAGATCTTCTTTGTAGTGCTAATGTTAATTTGATTTTAAATAATCCCAATAGAATGATGTATTATATTGATAAGTCTAAGTTAAAATTCTTGATTATTGAGTTTTGTTTTGTGATGGTAGGATGTCAAAATCCTGATGAGGAAACTTGGCTCAATAATTTAGGTTTGGTTTTGATAATTGGACACTTTGTATTTTTCCAAATCTAGTGTTTTGTTTGAAACAATTTTAACTTGTATGAACCTATTTTGTTTCAAGTTTTTAGGACACTCTTTGATCTGTAAAATCTTTCTAACTAGTAAAAATCCTATGTTTCTGATGTCCAAATGTTTGACAATTTTTTTAGAAGACTCTCTATTTTTTTGTTTTGTGGAAGCAATAATATAGAGGGCAGAAGTTCTAAAAAAAAAAGCATAAGTGCTAGAATTTCTAATAAAAGCACTACAAAGTAGTGTAGAAGAGCTAAGACAGAGCATAGAAGCACTACAATACTATTGATAATTGACACTAGTATGTTTGATAATGACAAAGTGCTATAACATTAACCAAAAGCACCGAAACAGACACAAGAAGTGCTATGTTTGGTCATGTAAGCACTAAAATTTGGCTTGGAAGTGTTAGAATGGTGTTGACACTAGAATTTTGATAGTTTTGTTTGTTGTAGTAAAAGTGATATAAGATTATTTAGATGTGTTAAAAAAGGGTATAAGCTCTATAATTTTCTTTTGAAGTGCTAAAATAGAGTTCATATGCACTATAGTTTGCATCAAAAGTGCTATAGTTTATGTTTAATGCCAAGCAGGGGGTGGCAATATGGGTCTCCTAGTTGTTATGTCTGCTTTCTCTTCTTCTTTGTCCAAGACTATGGATGTTGTGAGGAATTGATGGGGTGTTTTGTTCTTTTCAAAAATAAATGTTCTCAAGCTACTGATAATGTCGGTTTGAGTGCCTTCAATGTGTACATTACTGAGCTGAAATATTGGTGTGGTTAGCCTTGGTTGTTGAACAGGAGCTATAGGTCACCAAATGGTCATAAGGAATGTTGTATGATGGTTTCAACACCTTACTATAATGTTATCCATTACCTATTCCCAAGTAGGAGGTAGCAACATGGGTCTTCCTACTGCAATGTTTGTATTTTCCTCTTCTTTGTTTAGAATGATGGATGTTGTAAGAAACTAATGGGGTGTTTTGTTTTCCTCAATAATAAATGCCCTCAAGCTACTGATAATGTTTGTTTGGTCATTTTCAAGATGTATAAGGCTAGGTTGTATGATAGGTGGTATAAGGCTTGGTTGTTGAATGGGAGTTGTAGGTCACCAAATGGTCATAAGGTGGTAACTCCTTGATTTTGTATGTCAACCTAAGTTTTCCAAAGATTTATCTATCGTGAAAACTAATCAGGTCCAGTGGAGTATTCTATGGTGGGTTGTGGAATGGAGGATTGACAAATACATTTACTATGGTTAGATTCCTATGAAAGAGAGCTTATCTGAATATAGGCTTGTGAATTCAAAGGTTCTACAGCATAATCACCTGTGTAACCCTTATTGAAATCATGAAACCTATGGAGGAAAGTTCTATGATGAAGTAAATTCTTCCTATTATGATACAAGAAATGTCATCTTTGCAAAATATTTTTGTAACTAAGTGGTATGTCTTAGATATTCTAATTCTCTTGGCAAGATATTTCTTCACAAACTTAGTGGTTTTCTAGTCTCTAATCATATATTCTTAGTTTTGATTTTGTTCAATTTTGTATTTTTCAGGATGATCTATTATCTGAATTTTAATGATTTTGGAATACACATCATTCAAATGAAAACAATTATTTTTAAGAGTTTTTAATCTAATCAAATAGTGTATGCTCAAAAGAACCACACATGGTCCTATTTTCATTGGTTTATAACAATAAAGCACTTCAAACATACTCACTCTTAATAGTCAAAAGGTCATCATTATACTCAACAACCCACATCTTAAAATTGGGTCAACTCACACAACTGTGTCACCCCCTAAAGGGAACCCATGTTTTTGTCTTTTCCATGTGTGTACTCAAGGTTATATTTCTTGATGTCCTAGGCAAACAGTCCTTGGAAATTATATGGTATCTTGGGGGAAAATTCTTCCCTCCCCTTGCACTGCGAGTATTACAATGTTTGGTTACTGACTCGGTTGGATGCTACACTAGGTTCTTAGAAAGGGTTTACATTCAGAGTGACAATAATAAACTCCCTCAGGAGATCTCCCAACCTTTAGAACAAAGGTTGTAGGGATGGTTATCTTGTACACTTCTGGAAAAAGTTGGTTTCCCCAAATTTTCTTTAAATTTTATAGTGGGGTGGAAAAACTTGGCTTTGGTTTGAACCCACTTAGGTCATTCCCGTAGGGTGAGTACTTTTTCCCACTATGACAGGCCTTCTAAAGGATGTAATAAAATTTGAAGAATGCATAAAAAGGATGAGTCTAGATTTTTGGATCACCTAGTTAAGGGGAGAGCATATGCCTATCAACCATACAAACACATAAATCACTTGTTCAATTTTAGAGCCCAAATGAAAATTTTTTAATCTATGTGAAGATGTTGCTTCACAAAAAGACATGGTGTTCATTTGTAAATCCCAAATTGAAAAGTCTGGTGACTACCCTAGATTGGTAAATTTTTAATCCAAATGAAAATGTGACTATCCTAGGATTGATTCATTTTTAAACTAACTAAAGAAGTGTCTATCCTAGATTGATTCTTTTTAATCCAACTGAAGAAATGAAATTTACTGGTTGCGGACACGGATAAAAAAAATGAATTAAATAGAAGCACTATGATAGTGGTCAAAAGCGTTATAGAAATATCCAAAAGCACTATAGAAATAGCCCTAAGCACTATAGAAATAGTTAGAAGCATTATAGGATTTTAGAAACACGCTAAAATAGATGTTGGATGTTGTGTCGGCCTATGTTGGAAGGTAGGATAGAAGTGCCAAAATAGTCCTTCAAAATGCTATACTTTTCCTTGGAAGCGCTAGAACAAAACTTTGATGTACTATAGTTTGTCTCGGAAGAGCTATAGAATCTCCTGATCATGCTAAAACTATTTATGTCATATTCCTATATGAAAACTTTCTAGAAAAACTTGTAAAAAACATGGGGTATAGCCCCATGGTGGGTGCTAGAATGTAAATGTGGAAAAAGTAAACTAAATACAATTAAATACACCTCTTAATGAAACATTGTATCAAGATTAAACATGAATTAAACTAATTTAAAACAGAGAAAAGCTTGAAAGCATCTCATTGTCTCCTATCTCCCAAGATTTATCAAGTTACAAAAGCTCTTAGATTTGTAAGCACCATAACTGTTTAAAATGCCTATCTAGAGAATGAAATGGATACTAAATGCAATGATGTGATGATTAAGAATAATTTCTAAGTGTTATGAAGCTATTGTAAACTGTTCTAATGAAAAATGATAAAAAGAAGCTACAGTAAGAACTAATGATACTACCGTGACATGAAATCTACTGATGCCATGATGCTATGATGATACTAAAATGCTAATGCTAATGCATATAATTGCTTGGTTGCTTGGTTGTATTCCTATAGAGTAAGTTTGCATAAAGTGGGATTTATCTCGGATCATTTTCATGCTTCAGAAGGCTGTATATATAGATTTCTAGCAACAGTTTTGCATAGGGGTAACACATCAAAGGATGAGATTAAATTTGGAGATTTGAATGGTATGAGATAAGAAGGTGGAGTTGGTTTTGGGGATTGTTCCTCCCCATGAAAACACTAGGAAATATGAGAGGATTTCCTATAGGTTTTTTCCCGAGGCTTTTCCCATGAATGCCAGTTAAATTGATTAGATTTGAAAAAAATATAATTTTATTGGTGAGTGAATAGAGGGATTTGATTTATGCTTTTATTTAAATATTTTTGTTTTATTTAAATTAGAAAAAAGAGAGATAAATAATTTAATAAAACAAACTATAGAAGTTGTTTAATAAATAAAAATAGAAGGAATATGATAATTAAATTAAATATTTTAGGATATCTTTATTTAATTAAGAAGAAAATAGGATAAGATAATTAAATAACACAAACTATTGAAGCTATGTATTTAATTTTAAGATATAATTTATGGATAAAGTATAGAAGAAATAATAATGATCATAATTAAATAAAACAAAGTATTTAATTTTATTTATTTAATTAAGAGGAAATAATGTGATAAAATAGAAGAATTAAAAGTGAACTTAATTTCAATAAATATTTCTATTTATTTACTAAGTAGATGAATTTAGGATTAATCAATCAAATAAATCATATTTAATTAATTAGATTCTCTAGACCATTTTTAGGTCTATATAGAAGGAATACCACAAATTGTGCATTTCATAGAAGCCCAAGATAATCTTACCACAACAATGGAATTGATCACTCAAGAGTTAGAATAAGAGGTAGAAGAAATGATAGAGGAACTTAAGAGGAAGTAATTGTTAAAACTTAGAGTGCAATTGGCTTAACAGTTGCTCCAAGTCGATGCTCAACTTACAACAAATGGCTCAAAGTATGTACCTCCCCACAAGCAAGGTGGGAATGCAAAAAAACTAGTTCAAAGGGATCACACTAGAATACAAGTGGTTTGAATATTTCAAAGGAATCTCACAATGTAGTAGAAAATCCAAGTAGTACTAATTATGTGCAACAAAATATCCACCACAAAATGCCTCTAAAGCTCCCCAACCCATGGCTAACACCTACCCACCACTTGGTCACCCAAAAACTTGGAGAATCTTGAAGATTATGTCCTCACAAACCTTCACATCAATTTTTATGAGATTTCATTGGAGAAATTAGGAGATATTGAATTTTGATTTCTGATACCCTCTTCAAATCTAAACTTGACCACCTGGAGAAAAACTTAATGAAATTGAATTAAAAAAAAAAAAAAATCTCTAGATTCATTCCACCATCAAATATGATGACTACCCCTCAAGAATTTGACTGTACAAGGCAATACAATAACCTACAATAGTATTTTACTAGTAATTTCTAAAATATAACAAAGTTTTATTCATGATTTATCATTACAATACAAACTCCTGCCTTGCCTTGACTTGTGTGAGGCCTTAAAAAGGTGTTACATACCATAACCAATTAGTTTCAACCGATTCTTGATCTTCTTTCCTAATGGTGACCCTTCAACGTCCATTATGTGCATAATTGCAACTTTTATGACAACATTTTATAGTATTGCAACTTTTTGACACATTAACCCTCCTAGGAATCAAATTACATTGAATATGACTTTACAATCTCAAACATAGGCCTTTCATATGAAATTGACCCTTCATATTATTTTACATGCAATTTTGCAACTTTTTGTAATACATGACAAAATGTGACAATTTGACACCAAAAGATAAACTAGGACCCTATGACCAAACCGGGACTCAAAACATATTTGAATTGGTCCATTGGACCTTATTACAACACCAAATTACCTAACTTAATCCAAGAACTCAAGTATGCCTCATGGAGGCATGAAATCCAAGAGGTGGTCCTGCACCATCATAGTATTTCTAGGGATAGTTGGCTACTACATACATAATAGGTGGGTGGTCCATTCTAGTTTCAGTTGATGGTGGATATTTTCTTTTGCATGGAGAAGATGGTGTGGAAAATTTGTGTTATGAGAGTTTCATTGTAAGTGGTATGAGGAAGGGAAAGTAGTGATGGAGTATATGTAGTGGTAGGGCAAGTGAATGGAATGCTTATAGAGGGTATGGTGGAATAGGAGAGAACATGTAATGCCACATAAGAATTAGGAATGCTAGTAGGAATAGCCGAGGAAGGAATCACATTGCTAACCTATTGCACTATGATTGTGACTTTGGGAGTGGTATAGGTAGGTACGGATGCTACTGTTGAGGGTAGGTATGGATGCTACTGTTGAAGGAGGAGGAGTAGTAGGTCCTCCTTGACTAACCACAATCTGTTGATTGAGATGTACTAGAGCTAGAAGAAGCATGTTTGTGGTATATCTCAGCAATTTGTTTCATAACATTTTGGCCTTCATCAATTTCAATCATGTGATGGATGTCTTCTATAGCAAGAATCGTAGTGGTTGAAATTTTTTCAAGGCACAAGTTATGTTGAAGATGTGTTAATTCCTAATGAATGTTAAGGACCTTATCTTATAGAATGTGATCGTTTGATGTGTCAATTTGCATGTTATGGGAAGGCAAAGCATTGTTAAAGGTAGGTTCCATGCCTAGTGTACTAGTTGCAATACTAGGAGTAGAAGCATTAGATAATCCAAGATCCACAACCACTGTATTATTGTGGGATTACATGAGTCTTGAGCTTTGTCTCACTAAGGTATTAGCAATAGGACACCACACACTCATGCAAAGTTTTCTAAATGCAGGTGCATTGAAATGCAAAGTAAACTAAGAGAAATAAAAAGTTGATAACTTAAATTCAAGAAATTGTAATAGTAATGCAATAACAAAAAAAATTGCAGAAAATGTGTAGAAAATGCTAGAAATTACAATGCAAAATATGCAGGACTAAGTCACCCCATGTGGTGAATTAGTCCCAGAGATTTTTTTTGGAAATTTTTCAGAAATTTTAAATGAAATTTTATGTTTTCCAGATTTTTAGATGCAACTATAGTATGAAAATGAATTTTTTTACTATTTTCCAATGAAATATAATGGAAAAATGCAAGCTATATGATATTTTCACTAATGAAAATTTTAAATCCTAGGATGCAAACTAAACAATGCAAAACCTAATTCAATGTTGATGCAAGTTAAACCTAGGACGTGAATGCACTTAAAATTAGAAATAAAATGTTCAAAATTTGGGTTTTCCAAAACGTAAACAAAGTTTTTGGCAACTGAATGCTTTCTAGCACTTCTAGGATTTTCACCTAAAAGGAGAAAGATGGGCCAAAATGCAATGTAAACACTCAAAATAAATACAAGGATGGATGAAATATGCCTAAATACAATTTCCTAATGCAATAAATTGAAAAAGAAAAGTGATTATTAATGCAATACCTAAGAAATGCAAGATGCTAGAAAACATAGTGATGTATGCAAAAACACCTAAGAATGCAAGTAAACAATAACAAATTTAAACAAGATTTGAGAGATACACCTGGAATCTAAGTTATGATGTAGATATGCTTTGGAATCTTGAATATTTCACTAGAAAAGCTAACTGGAACACTTGTGCCAAGCTGGGCAACTTAGTCTAGTTTCGGGGAAATTTTGCCAAAACATGAATATGCCAAATGGGTACTCAAAAATGAAAAAACCACTTTTCAGTCCTTGTAGTGGAACTAATTCACCACAAATGGAAACTTACTCCACCTAGGAATCTCAAGAAATTTTGGACAAGAATCTGTAGCTTTTGGTCTACACTTCCCTTCTTGATAGGTGTCTAGTTCAGATTCTGTAGAAAATGAGCTAAAAGAGGTCTCCACGCTTTGATTAGGGATTTTTTGACTTTGATGACTTTGAAAAATTGAAAACACCTTTTTAACACCAAACTCTTTGAAAAATCTACATACAAGGCCTACAAACACACATGCAAAGAGGGGGAAAAGGATTAAGGGTTAGAGAATAGGAGTTTTCCTTGGTCAGACCTCAATTTGGTAATCAAACCAAAGATAATGAAATGAAATAAAGAGATAATGATGAATGAATAGCATGCAATGTAATAAACTCACCAAACCTTTGATGTTGAAATCTTAAGATATGCAATGAAGTGCTCAAATGGATAACTTGATGATGCGTAGAGTGCTTAGAATGCTTGAGAATGAATAAGTAAATAAATGAATTGTTTGAATGATGAATTAGGTGTGAAATGAGAGGAAAAATACTTTATTTATACTTGATTTTCCAATAATTCCCCAAAATAACACATCACAGGACAACCTCAAGTTCAAGAGAATAAAATCTTGCTAGAAAATTAAAAATATTTTGATTTTTGTGCTAGTGGGACTAAGTCGCCCCAGGTAGCGATTTAGTCCCACCAAGGAAATTTTACTAGGTGTCAAGGATTGAAGTGTATTTAATGAGGTTTAATAGGAATACTATAAAAAATACACCTGAGTATGGCTAGAAAGTGCCTTAGTGATGGCAAGTCTAGAAAAGCATGAGAGTTTGTTACAACTCTTTACAACACTTTGAAATAAGACTTGGTAAGTAGTAAAAAGGGGTTATTGAAGTAAATTATAATGAAAGGGTCCTCCAAAAGTGTGAAAGTGGGTTACAACACTTCACAACACTTTCACAAGACATCCTAGAATTCTTAATGATTCACAAGGGTCCAAGACCTAATATGAATGTGTTGACCACATTAAAACATTAAATCTAGGAAAAATCAAGCCAAAGTCCACTAGGAGGGCTTAAACATGAGAAAAAGTAGAAGGTTTACTTTTTTCATGTCTGTAAGGTGAAATTTCTATTTTAGGTTGTTCTTGGTTGTTTGGGTCTTATTTAGGTTCAAGCATGATTTTGTAAAGGATGTGAGGTTTAGAGGTGGGCATGGACATGTTTTCAAGAGATAGTTTCAGCTATTTTCTTTGCTTTGAATTTTGGTAGGATATGAAAAGGAATTATTCTCATGGATTTATAGGTTCCATGTGCTCACGCCAAAAGGAATCTAATAAAATTTTCCTTTAGATGATGAAGGGTTGAAGCCACTATGGTGAACAGTGAATACTTCATTTGTTGGCATATAGTTATCATTGATGTCAAAAGGGAAAATCTAGAAGAGGAGATCATTGGCATGATAATAAAGGATGATCATGAGAGTAGTGAGTTTAATGGAAGATTCAAATTGGGTTTCTTGAGAGCCTTCCAAAAAGGTATTGTGCAGGTTGAGAAAGTGAAGGATGCACCCATAAATGTTGTATTTTTGGTCTCATGTATTAGGGTTTATTAGTTGAAATCTAAGGATACTTACATTCATGGCATTCAAAATAGATTTCTATTTTGATGTTGACCTAGTATTAATGGTTATCGGTTATATTAGGTGCAACTTATGTCTTTATAGTCATGAGGGTGACCAACCCCTCTGACTAGCACTTTGATGTGATACATTTCCTTCAAATCAATGTGACAATGTGTGGTCGGTGAGAGAATGGTAGATTTCTCTTTGATGGTTCGATGATCATCTTGTTAGTGATACATTGATGTGTTAATATGAGTCTATGGCATGCCTCTTCGATGGAGTGATAAGGAGTGTGCTAGTGCTATCGATTAGACTATATGGTGTCGGTGATACCTTTTTCAATGTCTCTTTAACATGGTGATGTGAACGCAATACTCGAGTGGGACCTAGTCATGATGATGTGGGTTATAGTGATGATGAAGATGACACATGGCATGATAGGATTAAATGAATGGTAATCTACATCTTTTTTGTAGATTACGATGTAATGACATGGTGATGAGGTGGATAGGTGATATCATCAATGTCCTTCATTAGCATGACTGATGGTCGTCAGTGATACTTGTTCAGATGTTGTTTTGATATTCTGATATGTGCTTGATCGAAGAGAAAGATTTAGATTGGAGGGAATTTTATGATTCTCTCTTCAACATTCTAATGGTGGAAGGTTGACGGTGATGATCAATGTGGTAGGATCTAATGGTGCCCACATACCCCGTTAAAATTTTGGTTGGGCCTGTTCAAACCCATGGGGTTAGCCAAATTGGTGGCAAGATTCCACATTGGTTGGCATATAATAGTGGGACCCAACCATGGTGATAACGAAAGTGAGCTAAGGTTCATTAGTGAGACATAATGGTGTTGCCAAGACATTGAAGGATCTCTCCCCAACAAGCCAATGACCGTTCGATCAGTAGGACATCAATAGTTCAGAAAAACTTTGAAGGATCTCTCTTTGAAACAACAATAAGGAGGAACATTCAATCATCAAAGTGACATGATGGTTTCACTAGGAGTTATTCAAATTTCTCTTCAACAAAGAAACATTATGTTAAGTGAATGTTTCATGATCGATGATGGGGATTTAAATTACTAGTTATCCAATGTTCAGGGTTAAAAGGTTTCAGAATGAATAGGATCATGGTGCAAGAGAGAATATTGATGACAAGAATTTAAAATTAGAGGTCTACAACAACTCAATAGTGTGAACAAGGATAAAAATTTAGAAACCAACATATGAAAAAAATAAAATCACTCAATTTCCAAAGTGAACAATTAATTAAGGTGATTTGATCTATAGGTTGGCAGCACAGAGTCATGTCGATCAAGATCAAATTTGATCTACTAGACAAGAAAATGTATTGAATGCATATCAGATTCTAGGGTTTGATAGAGAGCTAATTTAGGAAAATTCTTTGAAATAGAATGTAATGTTGTATGGCTCAATGTAGGGGATGGTGATATCTGGTAAATCCCATAAAATATCTTATTGATGACTTAAATAGTGGTGTTTGGCTTGATGTAGAGTAAACTTGTTGAAGATGATCGCAAGTGAGAAACCGTAATAGTGATTATATTATGTAAGAGCCAAAAAGAAAGAAATAGGTTGAACCGTAGTGAGTGAAAGGAAGCGTGAAGACAAGTTGTCTAAAAGTTGAAGCTGTTAGATGGGGTTAGAAATCAAATAGCATAGACAAAAGTGACAGCCAACACTTCTAAGCTATTAAACCACATCCAAACAAGAGAAAACAAATAATGAAGAGAATAAAAAATACAAAACATAAAAGAAAACACTCCCCATTATGGTTGATTCTTTCTCTTGCTCTCCTTCTTCTTGTTATGCAACTTTGCCCTCAGATTTGTTGAAACACTTGTGCAAACCTGCAAATGGTAGCAAGAAAGTTGGAGAAAAATAGCTGTTAAAATGAAAATGGAGAAGAAAGGTTGCTTTTATAGACAACCATTCGAATGGACGGTTGAGATTAATCTTCTAGAAAGATTCCAATATCAATGGATGAGAATGCATGAGAGAGATGTTACAAAATGGATGGTTGAGATTAAGTCTCAGAAAAGATGCCAAGATCAATGGTCTAGAATTGATGCACCAAGAATATGCCATGCATGGAAAAACTATGACGTTGACGGCTATGACGCCTGACAGCTATGACAAACATGCAAGGCATGCAGGCTATGACAGAAATGAATGTTTTGACAGAGGATTATGATAGAGCATCTTTGACTAGGTGGAGGTGCATAAATAATTTATTTTAAATTATTTATTCAAAATGGAGGAAAATGACAAGTGGAATGGAAAATAAATAATTTATCCAAATTATTTATTTAGAGAAAATGAAAAGAGGAGCATTTAATTAAATTTATCAATTTAATTAAATGGAGAGATGGAAATTAGACATGGACAATTAATTTGAATTATTTATCCAAAAGAGAGGAATGAAACACAATTAAATAATTTTGACAATTATTTAATTATAGAAGAATAAAAGGTCAAGTTAGAAAAATGATTTATTTAATTATTGAAGAAAGGGATATATTAGAGACACAATTAAATAATTTTAATTGATCAGGATAGAATAAAGATTAGAAAGTGAATTAATTAAATAATTAATAAAAATTATTTAATTAATAGAGGAATATGATCAAACATAATTGAATAACTAAAATTATTCAATTATCGAAGGACGAGGAAGAAAAATGACACTCGCAGGCTTAGGACATTTTTTAGTGTCTACATTTTGCCCCTCTTTGAGACAATGCAGCTTGTCGCATTGTTTCAAAGAAAAAGATTGATCAACTGATACATGCCCCAAATATATCTTGGTAAGGATTATGATAAGAATGATATGCCCCCTCGAGAGATTGATCAAATAGATTGTAAGAAGATTAATCTCTCGATAGATGTCTATAAAGTGATTAGATACTTGATATTGCGTAAGTGATAAAGCAGTGATGCACATTTTGATGAAAATGAATAGTTGATGGGCGTAACTGAACAATTGATGGAAATGATCAGTATAGCCAGGTTGATGAGCTGATGAAGCTGATTGAGCTGATTAAGCTGATTGAGGATGATGCTTACGCAAGACAAGCTAATGCAATGATTGATTGATTGATTGATTAGGGGGACATGAAATGTCAAAAAATAGATTGATTGATTTGAGATTTGATTCAAGAGACATATATTAGTGAGTTAAGCAATTGATTAATTTCCCTGCGACAAGAAAGATGAAGGAAATGAAATGCAAGATGGAAGAGAATGAAGGTGATGAAGCTTCTTGTACCATTTAAGTGCTTTTATCATCATGGGGCTTATTATGTCGCAAATTAGTATAAGCATCTAGATAACATGAACATCTAGATGACCTGAATACTGTTTGCATTTTTATTTAGTAATGAAGTATAAGCATCTAGTTATAAGAACCTTAGATGACCTGAATACTTATTGCATAGAAGACACTATCAAACAAGGAATGCTCTCATCCACATTAGACTCATAGGTCCTTGATGGTTTTAGACAACCATGTCCTAAGACAAGTCATCATGTGAATAAGAAACAATCCGTAAACAACAAACAAGTGAACATGCCCCATCCTTGCCTCTCTAGTCAAAGACATCTTGAAGAAGCTAAAAGACATGTCACCAAATATAAAATCATAAAATAAGCAAAGATCAACAAACAAGTAGGGGTTTTGCTTCGATGTAAAAAATGATTCTCGTTATAGTTTATATGTTTTGGTTGGATTTGTAAGATGGGTTGATATTTATGTTATAATGTTTGCTTGATTGTCAACATTTGCATGTTTTGATTTTGTTGAAGTTCAAAGCTGTGTGGTGATCTGAAAGTGTCACTGTTTTTTGGAATTTTGGATTTTTTTGGGATGTTTGGAATATTTGATTTTTTTGGGATTTTTGGAATATTTGATTTTTTTTAATTTCTTCCAGGACATTTTATGATTTTTTAGGACATTTTATGATTTTTTTTATGAAATTTTTGGACATTTTATGATTTTTGATTTTTAACATTTATGATTTTTTGGATTTTTTGAGGACATTTATGATTTTTTTGAATTTTTTGAGGACATTTTATGATTTTTGAATTTTTAGGACATTTATGATTTTTGGATTATTTAGGACATTTTATGATTTTGGATTATTTGACATTTTATGATTTTTTTGAATTTTTTGAGGATATTTTATGATTTTTTTTGAATTTTTTGAGGACATTTTATGATTTTTTTGAATTTTTTCAAGACATTTTATGGTTTTTTTGGATTATTTCAGGTCATTTTATGAATTTTTTAGATTATTTGAAGTTTTGAAGATGGAGTGAAATGAAATGTGATATGACTGATTGAAAGAATAAGATCTCCCACAGTAGAGGTAGTGCAACCATGGATAAATGATAGATCAAAATGAAAGATTCACTGCAAAACATGTCACACAAGCAACATATCCTTTGTCAAAAGATGATAATGGTTGGTTGATTGGATGCCAAGAATGATCGATTCCATAAGGCATGATGATGATAAGTACTTAGGATCACTGATTCCTCTAAGTATGATAAGATTGATGATTGTTTATGATTGTTTAACAAAAAATATGAGGATTGGATAATGTTTTACAACTAGGCTCAAATATGATTCTCATGATAAGATTCAAGGTTGCAAAGGGACATGATGACCAACATTGGAGGTGATTTAATCATGGATAAATGATATGGATGTGAACAAAGATGGAATGGTAGCACATAAGGATATGAAAGGGAATCCAAAGCATGCATTTTTAATTTTGCCCCTAATCTCATCAAGAACAAAGGAAGGAAATAAGACATGGATTTTGATAAGCTAGGAGATATGGAATAGAAGAATGCAAAGATAAGGATAATGAATAGGATGATCAAGATCGATAAGATATGGACATAGTGCCTAAGTATTATGCTCCTATTCCTCATAAAGACCAAGGAAGGGAAGAAATGATGCATTAAGATAGGATGGTGGAATATGGATACGGTGAAGGATATGGTATGAAAGATATGGATAAAGTGTATAGGATAAGATATACGATGTTTAAGAGGATCCTTAACCTTGTCAAGATCAAAGGTGGAAAGGTAAAGGATGAACGTAAAGAGGATAATGGATATGAATGAAAGGATGGATGAAACTTGCCCCCAAGTGTAGAGTACAAGAGGAATATGGAAGATAGGATATGGATAGAGATAAATGAAAATGAAAGGTAATATATGCATGATAGGGAGATGGAGGAAGGACTCAAGCATCAAGTTTCATGACTATATCCCTCAAATGTGTGCTCTAATAAACCATGGCAATGAGGATTAGACTCATAAACATAGGTATTTTAATGGTGTGATGGAAGAAGCTAAGGAATTATGCAAAGGTTTGGATTAAAGGAGGATAATGGGGGATGAATGGTGGATAATGGATAGGAGGTTGGAAGGCTTGTTGATGGATAGAGGAAAAGGATGGAAAGGATGGAAAGATCAACATCGGCACACACCTTGAAGGGTGGTGGAGTGATGGAGGAAAAATGAATTTGGAAGGTGATAGGTTTTTAGATGGACGATAGGAGGAAGCTTTTGGATTAGCAAATTTGGATGCCAATTTAGATTTTATTGCTTCTACGAGATTTTTAGGAATCCACATAGCTTTTGACTTTGATTTTTGATTCATGGGCCTTTGTGGCCTTTGAGATTCTTCCTTTTGCTTTATGGGCCTTTGTGTCCTTTGAAATTTTTCTTCTTGATTTATGGCCCTTTGTGGCCCTTGAATTTTTTCTTCTTGATTTATGGGCCTTTGTGGCCTTTGAATTTTTTGCTTTTGACTTGATGGGCCTTTGTGGCCTTTTGGATTTTTCTTTTGACTTGATGGACCTTTGTGGCCTTTTGGATTTTTATTTTGACTTGGGATCAAATTTTCTTTTATTTTTGCATGGCTCTTCAAGGAGACATGTTGATCCTTTGATACATGTGGATTTTGATATGGAAGCTTTTGACATTTGGAACCCAAATTACTTCCAAGAGTAATGGGATGGGTGGATGGAGATGAATGATATGGAGGTCTTATGGATTTATTAATGTAGGTAGAATTCTGAGAGGGCATCAAGGATGTGTGCCTTTGTTGTTCTTGATGAATAGGAGATGCAGGGATGTAGGGCCCCAATATGGATGGAAGGGTTGATGAACTAGGGTTTGGATGATAAGGACCAAGGATAGATGGAACGTTTGATTGGCTAGGATAAGGACCTAGGATAGATGAAAGGTTTGATGGACTAGGATAAATAGGTTTACTTTGATGGAATCTAGGCTTGCGATAGATACCAATGTCTTGAGCGTGAGGTGTATAACCAAGGCCATGATCATATGGATTTTCTTGGATATAAAGGGGTTCTAGGATACCTTTTTCATGAAGGCCTAATCCTTTGCCTTTGTAGTTCATATTTTGACACATTCATTTTCCAATGGGATATATATTGTTTATGAAACAAGATGCAAGTCCATTGTGAGGTGGTTACGATATGGAAGGAATAACAAGATCTTCGAGTAGACCACCTTGGATAAAAGTGAGGGAACCCATTTGATAGGTAAGAGGTTCATGGATAGTTTGAATAGGGGTGATAGACTCTTGTGGAGGATTGTGGTCATGAGGGGAATTAGGATGTGTGATGGGATCTTGACATGGGGATAAGGGGTTACTTTGATCTTGACTTGGAAAAGGATCAAGACTTGTAGGAGATGGATTAGCTTTCTCTTTATTAGGTATGGAATCATCAAAAAATGGTATGAAAGGCATGTCTTGATCATGAGAAGGATGAACATCATCATGGAGTGAAAGGGTATCCTTGAATGGAGGTATATCTTGATCTTGATGAGGAAGGGAATCCTGATATTTTGTGAAAAGCATATCTTGATCATTGGATATGATGGAATCATGAGATGATATGGATTCATTAGATGAGGTGGAAGGAGGACTTGGAAGGATACTTTTCTCTTGAGATGGAAGGGGATCATCTGGAATGAAACAAAAATAGATAAGGGGATCATCGTGAGGTTCTTGAGAGATGGGATCTTGGTCAAAGATTGGAAGGGGTTGTGGAGTTTTGGTATCATTGGATGGAGTGGAAAGAATGCTTTGATCTTGATGTGCAAGGGAGTCTATGCTAGCATGCTTTGGACTAAGAGATTGACATGAATAATTGGATGTAGATGGTATGATAGGAGAGGATGGTTGGATGAAATCGTTAACTTGGGTGGAAGACTCATGAGGTTCATTTTGAATTATGGGAGATGAAGATAGATGCATGACATGGTAGGATTGCTCAAGATTATTTGTGTTTAAGGACATAGATTTAGGTTTCTTATTTAGCCTTTGCAGAAAATCATGGATATTGAACTTGGATGATGTAGTTTTGGGTAAGGATAAAGGCTTATGAGATGATTGCATCACCTCATTCAAATGTTGGGATTCAAGTTGTTTTTCAAGCTCTTTCAAACGATGGTCAAGATATTGAATCCTTTGGTTTCATTCATAGGACATGGATGAATATGGAGGATAGTAGTTAGACATGTTTGGTTGATGGTTTTGGAAATGTTTTGAGGTGTTGCAAGTTTCTAGGTGATATTTGTTTGAGGTCAATTGTTTGTGTTCAGATTTGTGAATGTGGTGAATATTATTTGAAAATCCAGAAAACACTTGAAAAACACAATGTTTTGGTGTATGCAAACACACATGAGACAAGCACAATCCTAATAGGCCAAGGGTTTGTATACTTGGTATAGCCCACCTATATACCCCGGATTGGTGCTGAACACCTCTCCTTCTCGAGAGTGGATAGCTTAGAATTTTGGTGGCACTGGCTCCCCTCCACGGCTCATTAATGTCATTCGGGCACACCAACTTCAAATTATTGGGTCATCACTTCCCAAGAACTGCTATCTCTACTCAAGGGAGTTAGTAGTGAGTATCTTCAGGCATGATACTGTACCCTGCACTATACCAAGCAACAGCTAAAAATGGTTGGCTTCTAAAACAAAAGGTGTCTAGTTAGGGCATCCATTCGAGTGGCCACACATGGGGCGAGAGATTAATCACCAATTAGGTGGCACTCCAACCTGAAGAGGTTACGCTCAATAGGGTTTATGGGAGTACTACTCCGTCCGTGTGACACATCCGCACTCGTGGTACTTGAACTTTCCTCAAGCACCCATTTTATATCCCGACTGGAAGTGGCTTGGCTTTAGCCTATTACTGGTCAAGTCGTCCCTTAAGGTGAGTACTTTTTCCCTTAAGGCAGGCCCATTTCTAGAAATAATAATCATTTCTCTTGCACCCAGGATCACTCGAAAGTGCAAGGGGAGAGGATACTTCAATTATTAAGTCGTGAAGGTGACTAAAAATAAGGTGGGTCTAGTTTTCTGATCACCTAGTTTTCACAAGGTGAGAGCATAATCACCTACCACCTTCAAGCACAGTTAGACACAATCAAGCACATGTTCATTTTAATGCCCCAAAAGAAGTGTTTTATAATCTAAAAGACAATTGGTTTCAAAATCATGTCTTCGACGAACGTCCTGCATTAAAATCTCATTAGTAGTTTCATGCCTCCTTTCTTTGACAAGCATATGTTTTGATTTTCAATTCTTTGTCAAACGAACCTGGCAAGAGAAACCAAATTAAAAAAATTAGTCACAAAACCAAAACTTGACCAAAATAAAAACCAACATAAATTTAAAGAAAAATTAATCTAGGAAAAAAAGTGAAGCTAATCTAAGATAAAAAGCTAATTAAAAGTTAATCTATATTAAAAATCTAAAGTTAGAGATTAAAAACTAAACTAAAAGTTAGATGATTAAGGGTTCACCAAAATGTTAGATGGGGTTAGAAATCAAATAGGGTTCACAAATTAAATGTTAGATGGGGTTAGAAATCAAATGGGGTTAGCATGGATTGATTGATTGATTAAGGGTTGACCAAAATGTTAGATGGGGTTAGAAATCAAATAGCAAAGATAAAAGTGACAGCCAACACCTCTAAACTATTAAACCACATCCAAACAAGAGAAAACAAATAATGGAGAGAATAAAAAATGTAAAAACATAAAAGAAATCACTCCCCATTATGGTTGATTCTTTCTCTTGCTCTCCTTCTTCTTGTTATGCAACTTTTCCCTCATATTTGTTGAAACACTTGTGCAAAACCTGCAAATGGTAGCAAGAAAGTTGGAGAAAAATAGCTGTTAAGCTGAAAATAGAGAAGGAAGGTTGTTTTTATAGACAACCATTCGAATGGACGGTTGAGATTAATATTCTAGAAAGATTCCAAGATTAATGGATGAGAATGCATGAGAGAGATGTTACAAAATGGATGGTTGAGATTAAGTCTCAGAAAAGATGCCAAGATCAGTGGTCTAGAATTGATGCACCAAGAATATGCCATGCATGGAAAAACTATGACGCCGATGGCTATGACGCCTGATAGCTATGACAGACATGCAAGCTATGACAGAAATGAATGTTATGATAGAGGATTATGACAGAGCATCTTTGACTAGGTGGAGGTGCATAAATAATTTATTTTAAATTATTTATTCAAAATGGAGGAAAATGACAAGTGGAATGGAAAATAAATAATTTATCCAAATTATTTATTTAGAGAAAATGAAAAGAGGAGCATTTAATTAAATTTATCAATTTAATTAAATGGAGAGATGGAAATTAGACATGGATAATTAATTTGAATTATTTATCCAAAAGAGAGAATGAAACACAATTAAATAATTTTGACAATTATTTAATTATAGAAGAATAAAAGGTCAAATAATGATTACTATTATTATTTGACTATAGATGAAAGATAAATAATTAAATAAAAAATGATTTATTTAATTATTGAAGAAAGGGATATATTAGCGATGCAATTAAATAATTTTAATTGATCAAGATAGAATAAAGATGAGAAGGTGAATTAATTAAATAATTAAAAACTATTTAATTAATAGAGGAATGCAGTCACACCTAATTGAATAATTAAATTTATTCAATTATCAAAGAACAATGACCAAGAAAAATGATGCTCGCGGACTTAGGACATTTTTTAGTGTCTACAGAAGTAGATAACTGTAACATAAAGTAAAAATCTAAAAATACATGAAGTTAGTTATATTAGAGTAAGAGAGAATAGAGAGAGAGCTTATGTACTAAATTGATGCATTGTAAGTTCAACAAAAACCATTTTATGCATAGTTGATTGCAGAAATTTGGAAGAATTTAAAAACTCCATTTTCACTAAGTTGTATCTTAGATTAGGGTGTTGTAGCATCCTTGAAGTTGTTGCTTCTAACATAGGGATTTGAAGCTTCCTTGGGGTTGTAGTCCTTAAAACTTGTACCTGAACTTTGATGCTTGTGAGATTGGATTAGGACAATAGATCCTAGGAACATTTCTCACCATGGTTTTTCCTATCTTGGGTTTTCCATATATATCTGGTGCAATGTGTTGATCTCTCTTGTGCTTCTAGTTATTATATATGTTCATGTTTCAATCTGCACATCTGATTTTAAGGTTGAATTTGCAAAAGTTTTTAAGGACTAAAAGTTTTAATGTCTATTGTTTCAACCCCCTCTAAGTAGGTCATTGTGTTCTAACAATTGGTATTAGAGCACTAGGTTCCCTAGGAGAAGTTTGATTAGCTCAGGTAGATCTTGGATAAGTGAACACAATGGAATGTCAAGAAGGTTCAAGCAAGCCACCTAGATTTGATGGAACAAACTATGCTAAGTGGAGCTCTCTGATGAAAGGATACTTAGGTTCTCTTGGATTTGATGTCTTGATGTCAGTTAAGAACAAATATCTTCCTCCTACTACTCCTACTAATGCTAAAGGAAAGAAGGACTATGAGAATAATGAGAAAGCTTGGTTCGCTATTATGAACAACTTGTTTGATTTTGTGCATAGCAAGGTTATGCATTATGAAACTGCTTATGATGTCTAGGAAAACTTGAATTAGATCTATTAAGGAGACTCCAAGGTGAAGCTAGAAAAGCTACAAATACTGAGAGCTAAATTTGAAAGTTTGCAGATGACTGAAGAAGAAAAAAATTGTAGATTATCTTTTGAGAGCTAATGATATAGTGAATGCTATTAGAGTATATGGTGTGGAAATGAAAGAGGATTTTGTGCTAAAGGTTCTAAGGTCCATGGTGACTAAATATTATTCTAAAATTTCTACCATTGAAGAAGGAAGAGAAATTGATAAACTCACTCTAGATGAGTTATATGATATATTTACTACTTATGAGATGAGAATGCCAAGTGTCAAGTCTTCTAGAAGAGAATTTGCATTTATCATTGCTAAGAAAGGAAAGGATGGAGTAGAGAAGAAATAAAAAGTTGTAGTCACTATTTCAAACATTGAAGAAATAGATGAAGAAGAAGAAAACTTCATAAGGAGACTAAGGAGAGGATCTAGTAAATATAAAGGTAAGCTACCCTTCAAATGCTTCAACTATGGTAGAGTAGGCCATTTTTCTTCTAAATTTCTATATGATAAAGTGGATGAATCTAAACAAGAAGGAGAGTAAAAAGAAGAAATATTTTTACCCTAAAAGGAAGAATAATTGAAAAGAAGAAGAAGAGTCTATGCATTCAAGAAGAAAGTGATTCATCTGATGCTAGTGATAGTTTAGATGAGGATCAAGATTGCTCCCTTGTAATGAAAGAAGATAAAAGAGAATTTCTATTTATGGCTAAAGAAGTTAAGGACAAAAAGATGCACAAATTGAAGATTCACATGAAGAAGAAGAGAAGGCACTTGTTGATTTTGGAGGAGAATTAATCAGTGCTCTTAAAGATCTTGATGAACTAAGAGATAAATATGATGATCTTAAGAGAGAAAATAAGAAACTAAAAAAGGAATGCTCAAAAGGAGACTAATAGATTAACTCAAGAACTTGAAGAATCCAATAAGGTGATAGTTTCTTTGAAAGTTCATGTAGAAGATCTCAAAAGTCTTGAGGATGTTATGAAATCTAAACTATAATCTGAGATGGATAGGTGCATGAAAATTGAAGCAGAAATAGTTTCTTTAAGAAAAGAATTGGAGAAGACCAATGAGTAGATCGATAAGGACTTGAAATTAAAAAGTGGTACTAATACTCTTAATGAATTGTTGAGTACACAAAAGCCAACCAAAAAGGAGAAATTAGGTCTACAACTTGAGAAAGGAAAGAACTCCTTTGTTGATACCTTTGCAAAGTTCTATGAAAGATTTAGAGTAGAAGAAAAATTAGACATCAGTGGAGAAAAATATGACAATGGAGAAGCCTCTAAAGATGAGAAGTTAGATGCAATTGAGAAATCTATTAATAAGAAGGAACCAGTTGAAGACAATAAAGTTAAAAAAATGATTCCTTATTAGCAAAAGAAGAAGTAGAATACTAACAAAACAGATAATGATGGTTTCACAAAAGTACACTATCGAAGGAAACCTAGACAAATATATCCTCATCTAGTTGAAGGAAACACTATGACTAGGTACTCATCATATTTGAATGGGTATTGCTATAATTGTAACAATTTTTGTCTCAAAGATAGAGAGTCTAAATTCATTCAAAGGAGGAATACAAATTTTTGGAGTAAAAATTATTTTACTCCTCTATTTGATATGAATGTAGTTTGTTACAATTGCAAAAAATTTGGTCATACAACTAGAAATTGTAGAGAAAATTTTCTTAGACCAGATACTCAATCTAAGAAGAAGAATAATATATCTCCCATAGTTTAAAAGGAAACAAAGGTCCTAGAGAACAAGGAATAAAATTTTGAAAATAAACCAAAGGAGGTTTGGCAAGAGAAAGAGCAGAGCTCTACTATGTTTATTATTTCCCAAAAATCATTACATGTGAATGAAGAAGATTTTTTGGGTAATTGATAGTGGTTGTTCCAACCATATGGCTGGAGATAAAAGAAAATTCATTAAACTTAAAATGAGAAAAGGAGGATTAGTGGGCTTAGGTGATAAAAATGTTGTTAACATTCGTGGTAAAGTAAATTTGAGCATAGATGGGAAGAAAAAAACTAAAGATGTGTTGTATGTTGTGTTGGATCTTTTAAATACCAACTAGATCTTCAAGGGAGCCTATGGAATTTCCAATTCCAATGATTAGTAACCTAAAAGTGGTTGGCCAACAAATGAGAGAAATAAATTAAGCTTTCCTCTTGCACTTCAAGTTCTACAAGACCCATGTGGGTGATCCCACAATGCACTTATAACATTCCTTCACATGATTTCCATGTACATTGCATATTAGGCAGAAACATTCTCATATCCATGACTAGACAAGTAATAATTTGCAAGGAATTTGCAAATCCATTACACCTTTATAACTTGGAGCAGAGAATGGCCAATTTGAGTGAGAACTGTAACAACCATCATCATTTTGAGTATGATTTTAAATAAATGAATTGTTCTTTGACATGATCTAGTTGATCAAATATATTTGAATTTGCTTAATACATAGAATAATGCATTATCCAAGGGTGATGGGGTCAAATTTGCAACATACTATAATGTAATAATAGTGGCATTCGATATTTATAGACTATTATGGATTTTCATTATAAATTCATAACTCAAACTTTCTAGACAAAACATACTTAAAGATCCTATGAATTAACTCACAAACCAATGACTACATTAAATAATTTTAATCAAATACTTGAATTGAAGTAGAAATGCATACACACATCCAACCAAATGAATTGGAGACCAATAAAACAATCCTTGATCATTTCATTGTTGATTCATTAACAACTACATAGAAGACAATCTGCATGAAATTTTCCATTATCAATTTTCAAATACTATAATTTTTGAAAAACATTTAAGCTTACTATGAATACAAAATCATAACCTAAGACTCAACAAGTAATCTATATCCATTTTATACCCAATTACACTTCATGAAAATATTTGCTAAGAATACCTGAGATCAACCAAAAAATTTCAAAGACCCCTACACAATATCCTTGAATTCCCTTTTATAAGATTAAGGGAGCAGACAAGCTTTAGGATATTGGTTAGTCACATTACATTTCAATTTGTATTTCAAAGTATTTCATTTCATTTCAACCTCCAGTCAGTTATATTTACACTTGAAGAAATGGGGGGAAATACAAAAAGACCAAAAACTTGTAGAAGCTTATTGAACTCCTATCCTCATTCTTTGAGAAATGCACATCATCACCTCATTCAGAAAAAGGAATGAAACATGAGAGAAGAAGAAGAATAAAGCAAAGAGAAAATCTTGGCTAGATTACCACATGAATTTTCACATTGAGAGGATATATATTTTTCTTAAATAGTTATTTCAAAGGACAAACATGTATTATACTCGACCATGTTCTATATCTATCTTAGCATTATTCAACATATTTATCTAGCCAATCCTTGTATTCATCCTTTGTGGGCCAATTGATATCCAATAGTTTTTGCACCTTTGTATTGTATGCATTATATCTTATATCAATTATTGCTCTAGATTCTTTCACAAAGGTGCCCATGTTTGTTTGAATCCTGATGATATTATCAATTAAACCATTCAGCACAACTAAGTCTAACTTATCATCAATGTATGTTATGTATGGACTTGTAGTAGTTTGATGCCTGAAAAAATGCCTCCATGGTGCATACTCTTTGAGTGTTCCATCTTCATTAAGGATTTTGGGTACACCTTGTTCCTCCATATCCCTGAAGGCCTTGATTTTACCTTGTAGTTGCCACCAATTCTTTCATGGAAACCTATGGCTTCACCAATCATTTCAATTCCCCTTATTATGTCTAGAAGATTTTCTAGATATTTTGGGTTCTCCTTTGCATTTGTTTGAGTCTCTGTTAAATTGTTTAATCTACTACTTCATTTATTCCAAGTGCTTTGGAAAACCTCTTGAACATGTTGGAACCTTTCAAATTCCTCATGTATTCCATTATAAGTTAACCATGTGGCTTCTGCTTTAAGGGATTCTTTGGTCAATCTGTGGTCCATAATCTCTTCAATTA
Organism: Sequoia sempervirens; assembly: GCA_007258455.2. Classification (NCBI taxonomy): domain Eukaryota; kingdom Viridiplantae; phylum Streptophyta; class Pinopsida; order Cupressales; family Cupressaceae; genus Sequoia; species Sequoia sempervirens. Next base: position 173,268,831 of record VDFB02000008.1, on the reverse strand, counting down.
TATCCTTTGCAGGGAAAACTTTAGTGGCGAATCTTCACCAATTGGCAAATTTCGCACACCCAATAGAGTGTCCAAATTACCTAGATTTTATGAACTATAGGTCTAATGCATGTCCATTCACCAATGATTTTTTTTATGATGCATATTTAAGCAACAAATTTTCCATTGTCAAACTATACATTTCAATTGGACTAGCTAATATTTTCACCTGGAATCTCGAAAGCATCTAATGAAACACCTACATATTCACCAATACTATTGAAACAACATTGTATCAGGACCCATTTCACTAATTAAAATTTACAAATAGTTGCTTGTGAAGATTCATTTCGCCAATTAAAATTTATAAATAGTTGCCCATGATGACCTTTTTTCCAATAAAATTAAAAAATAATTACATTGGAGGACACATTTCGCCTCAAAAATTACAATGTATCATTGTATAAACAAGTAGGATTCACCAAATATTTAATATACCATTTAAAAATATTTTGGAATTCACCAAATATGGAATCATGGATTGATATAAATACAATCAAAAGTTTCATTTATTCTTACACATTTTTTTGGGTTCTAAGGTTCTACTTCTCCATTTGAAAACTAGCGAAAGCCGAAAACATAGACTTAAAAGGTGAGTGATCATTTCGTCATAGTGTTATTAGTTATAATAATAAGTTTTCTTTATCTCTTTTCCATTCTTGCTTCAATAAAGTGAACATCAAAAGTTAGAACGAAACTCTAAAGTTTCAAAGTTTTTGAAACCTCTGACCCATCGAGTAGAAAGATGACCAGGAAAGACTTGCAACTCAACAAAGTGAACCATCAACCAAGTCGGGGAATCAGGAAGCTATGAAAATTTAGAACTCCATGACAAGGTTATAAAACTTTGAGGACTAGCAACTAAGGTTAGGAAAAGCCAAAAAAAAAAAATTGTATTCCATGGTATTGAATTTCATATGTGATTTTGCATCATTTTTAAAGAACAACACTTATCACACTACTTATAAATTCCTCTTGCATTTCCATTCACACAATCTTTGATAAATAAATGAAAGGAATATTATTAATCCATTCCTTGAATAGAAGCTAATAGTTCAACATCCATAACTTATAAGTTATAAGCTAACAGAAGCTACTAGTTCAACATAGATAAATTATAAAGGCATCCACCCAACTTAAACAATAAAAGCTTAAACTGCCAAATCACCTAAATTATACTGAGAAATCCTTACACATCCATCACCATAAAATCTTTATTCACAGATAAACATTCCACAACAATGAAACTATCCAAAAATCTATCATTCCAATAATAAACAATCCACAAGAGAATATATATATATTTTTGTCTTGATAATGGTTTCTTGAAGACAACCATTTTAGAAATTAAAATAAAAATCCTTTGAAGTATTGAGAGCCAAAATAAAGAAAATAACATAAAAACTAAAAACTAACAATGGTCCCACTCCCAGCACTAACTCCTTAGCTTTCAATTATTTATGCCTCCTCCTTCAGTAATGCCTCCTGTTTCTTTACTCTTTGCATGTTATCCCAGTACTTGGTGACAATTGTGGTGATGTTTTTGCTTCCTAGAGTTGTAGTAATCTGTAGCTTGGTTCTCCATGTGGCCAAAGCCTTTTCAGACTCAACCAACATCTAAGATATTTTCTCTTCTCCACATTTATATGTTCTTAGGTGGATCTCCATTTGACTAAGTTTCAAGAAGGACTCCCTTGTTACTGTAGCAGGATCAACTATTTCTTTCTTGAATATCTCTCTAAACTTCAGAGAGATCTCTTTTATATCTAGAATGTTTTCATCAAACTCATCAGTAATTTCCACTCCCAAAATATGAAAATCTTCTTTAACTTCCACCAACATTTCATAATATTGTTCAAGTGTATTATTAATTTCCTTCACCAGATTATCATATATATTTAATTTCCATTCTAATGAAATAGACCAGGAAGGGTCTAGATCCTTAGGATTATTCACAATTTTCTCACCAATTAATATCTTTAGATCCATAGAGTTCAATTCTTTCATTTCTTGAGAAAGTACATAGAGACTAGTTTGATCTTTTCTGAGCTGCTAAAGTTCTATTACTAACTCCTTCATCTTATTAACAACTTGAGTATAAATTACAACTCCTCAAAGCTACTCTTTAGAATCTTCCAATTTATGCTTTAAGCCTTTTTAAAATATCAGCCAAGTTTGTGGATGCCATTGAAAAGATTCAAAAAATATTTCTTTGGTTAGGTGTTGAAGAAAGAAAAATATTGCCTTTAATAGGGTGGGATCTAGTGTGTAGACCTGAAAAGGCCAGTGGATTAGGCCTTAGAAAAATTGGAATAGTTAACAATTCTTCTTTCTAAACAAATTTGGAGGCTATTTTTGTCCTCAAGGGAATGGACTGATATCCTGACAAACAAATATTTAGAGAATAACAGATCTCTTAAAATCATGATGAATTCCCATCTTCTACCGAGAGGCTCAACCTATTGGAATAACTTGATTACAGGTAGAAAATTTTTTGAAACATGAGTGGGTTGGAAAGTTAGGAGTGGAAACCAAACAAGATTCTGGGAGGATAGATGGTTGTTTAATGAACCCCTTATTGAAATTGAATCTTTTCACGGGTGGGATGAGATTTGTAAAGCTCTATTTGGTTTGTATGTTAAAGATTATTAGGTGAATGGAAAATGGGTGGATCTGTGTCATGTTAGTTAGGCTCTGGATCCTTTTCATTCATCCTTGTTGGCTATTAGACTTTTCCATGATTAGATGGAAGACCATCTTGTTTGGATAGATGAACCCTCAAGCAACTATTCTATTTCGTCGGCTTTTTCTAGGCTGTCTTCTTCCTAGGTTCCTCCTCCCTTCTAGTTGAATGCTTGGTTCAAACACCCGGTACCTAAATTCAACATCTTCTTCTAGATCCTACTTCAAAACAAAGTGCTCATAGTTGATAATCTTTGTAGGCAAGGCTTTCAAATACCCAATAGATGTTATCTCTGCAAGATGGAAGTAGAGTCAGTCTGTCATTTGTTTCTTCATTGTCCTTTTTTTGCCTCAATTTGGGAAAAATTCCTTTGTTATTGGAAATTATCTTGGGTGTTCCCCCTGTCAATTGTTGACTTCTTCATCCAATGGAAAGCCCCTACTCACAACCCAACACTTCAGAAACTGTGGTATTTTTCCTTCCCTCATGTTGCTTGGGATCTATGGAAAGAACAAAACAATAGAATTTATAGAGATAAATAATCTTTGGTGGTCATTGTGTTTGATAAAATAATCAAATTAATGAAATAAAATTTCAATGCAATCCCTCGAAAGGTTTGTAACACCAAGAAAGTGGCTTGTTCTTCCTATGATCTTACGATTGTTAAGGAATGGAGTATTAGTTTTGATATTTCCTACGCTCCTAAACATGCTAAGAAGAATAGGGATGATGTCTACTAGAATTTTCCGCCTAATGGTTGGATCAAAGCCAACTTTGATGGGGCAGCTAAAGGTAATCCTGGGGGTGGTGGGATGCGGTGGAGTTATAAGGGATTCTTTTGGAAATTTTCATGGTGCGATTACCACACCCCTTGGTTCTCAAACCAATCACTTAGCTAAGTTTGTTGGAGCTTTTCATGTTATAAATTTGGCTCATAGTCTGAATTTAAAAAACCTTTGGCTTGAAGGGGACTCAAAAAATATTATTGAATGTCTTTTAGGTATCCCCCCCCTTGTGGACCATAAAGTCTTGGACTGATGATGTTATTTTGACCTTAGCTAAGTTTGATAATATAAAGGTTTCCCATGCCTATAGAGAAGCCAATGTTGTGGTGGAGTTTTTTGTGAATAAAGGGGTTAAAAGAAAAGGATAGTGCACGTGGCTGAACATTAGTGATTTAGATGCTAATGTCCAAGACTTATTGAACTATGATGTGTCACATGGGCAAGATGTGTTTCATCTCATTAATGATGATAGAATGGGGTAAGTACATCACTATCATTATATTGCATGAGGCCCAACTAATTAGCTTATCCTATAAGCTTGCCTGACATTCTTTGTGGGCTCACAAGTTTCGCGGGACCATTTTGAGTCAAGATTTTTTCTCTATCTGCATTACTATGATTGCTAAAATGGGAGGAGATAGAAAAATAGTTGAGGCAAACAACTTTAAGATGTACACAAGAAACACTAAAGCGTGGAACAAAGTTAAAAGTAGGGGTTTACTCTATTTTCTAGAAAAACACCATGGGTCTAATTAGGAAGCTACTGAGCATTTTGAGAGGAATTGGGACAATGGGGAGGTAACCCTTTTTGGTAGGAAAGTTAAGCTCGATGAAAATCTCATTACTGAAGTGACTGGTATGTCCATTGAAGGACACAAATTTTTTTAGGATAGGATTTTCTTTGATGAAGCGGTGGTCAGATTTTCAAAGAAAGACAAGGAAAAATTAAATTTGGTGAAAGTTTCTAATAGTTACTTTGAGGCCAACACCATTAAAGCTCTCTGGAGAAAAGTTCTTTGCATGGAGTATATCACCATAGATGGTCATTTCACTAGGGTCTACAGCTATCATTTTTCCTTGCTCAATCATTTTCACTATAAGGTTAGGGTTTATCTCCCCTACTATCTTCTCTATTCCTTAAGAAAAAGTCTCGAAGACCATAAGAAAAACCCAAAAAGATATCCTATATTACATACTGGTCTGATTTAGTTAATTTTTGAACATTTTCAAAATATGTCAGCCCCTGCTAAATTGGATGCCTCTTCGTAGTTTGAGGAGGATGACAATGAACCTAGTTGTTTGAGGAATAATCCCAATTTGAGTCAAGTGAGGATGGTCCTAATTCTGCCCTCTGTCTAGATGGGCAAGAAAACCCAAATCTGTAATCCCCAATTTGTTAAAGCCTTCCTTACTTCTAAGCCTGGAAGCTCTACTCCTAAAGCCAAAGGTGTTGGAAAGAATCTACCTGTCAAAAACCTTGTTTTGTATTCTGAAGATTCTTTTGATTTTGAGGATTTTGGCACTAATAATAATTCAGCCTCTATTGTCCCGTCGATAGATAGAGATGCTAGAACTGGGTCCCCTAGAGCCTCTAACCCTGCTAAAAGTTGCTTCAATCTTGATAGGGAACCCTCTACTGATTTCCTAGGTATAGCTAGGAATAATGTTGTGGACCATTTTAGAATTTTAAAATGGGTCTTTCATGAAAGTAATGACTTGAAAATAAAAAACTAGGCCCTCTAGAGTAAATTGGAAGAAATGGGAGCTAAGGTTTCTGTGTTATGCAAGAAGGATGTAGAGCATAAAAAATACATTGCTAGTAAAGAGATCCAGGACAAGGCGGTTAAGGACAAAAGGATTGAAATTGAATTGGAAAAAATGAAAAATACAATGAAGATAATTAATAAACAGAATAATAGGATGGCAAGACATACTGCCATTATTATCAATGCCATGACTAAAAATTGGATAAATCTCAACAGGGGTCCTTGGTTGTTGATTTGAAAGAGGTGAAAGATAAAAACCAAGAAGATGACATTAGGATTTCAAAGAGAACTAGGGCTAATCTGAAGAGCAAGGCTCCCCCCACGTCGTAGATGATTCAAACTTTCAAGAAGGGTGTCTAGGATATGCATGACCTGGAGGTAGAGACTGAGTTTGTGATGAAGACTCTGGGTTAGTTACTACTAGTTTTTTGGCTTGTGTGTCAGCTGGTCTTTTGATTAACCTTCCTGGCCTTTTTCAGCTGGCTGCTACTTTATCTAGTTTTTTCTATAATTGTAGCTTGTTTATTCTATTGGACCTTTTTCTCCTTCTCTTTATTTTTTTGTAAACTTGGTGGTTTCGGGTCCCTATAAAACCTATTTTTTCCTTTATTAAAAACAACTTGAGTGTAAAAGAGCATGGATTTATTCAAAAAAAAGATAGCCTCTTGAGATATTTTATCAATCCCCCCACAAGCAACTCTATAATAGCTCAAATTCTTTCTAATTTTCTCTATGGTGAGAACATCGATGCCCTCTACCTGATAAATTGATGCTTCATGAGATGTAGAAGCAGTGGCCATGGAAGAAATAAAGTTACTCAATGTGAGGCCTTGAGATTCTAGTTTTATATTTTCTTTCCTTTGTTCTTTCACTCTTTTAATCAAGGTATTGACTAAATAATTTGCATGGTACACATCACCTTCAATTGTTAGAGGTCCCATATCAACATGTGTGACTTTGTAGTTCACCTCTGTTATTAATTTCATCTTCATTTAAATTATTTACAGGATCAACATTTTCTAACATTTGATTTCCAAAAGTAGCATCAGTCACCATCCTTGACATCCTCCTAGCTTTCTTAGGTTTTGAAGAGCTTTGAAGTAACTTTGAAACTATATCCACTCCAATTTTCATTGTAGGAATATGCTTTCTCTTCTTCTCCACTGCTTTTTTCAACTATCCTCGGGAGGCTACTCTCAGACCAAAATCTTCATTTACACTAATAGTTTCTTTAGCAGTGTTAGGAGTGATAGGTGGATTATCAATGGAAGGTGGAGAAGAGGAAAATTTAGATTCAGTCAAATGAGGAAAGATATTATCTTCAAAGAATGGGTTTCCAATGGGAAGACATACCCTTGTTTACCCATGTTCGTATACTTAATATTAACAATGGTCATTTGTTGACAAACTTCTAGAAATATTAGTAAATCTTCAAGATACCAAGGTAATTTAAATGGGGCTTTCTCAAAATTCCCTATTCTCAAATAGGAAAATTTATCAAATTGGATATAAAAAATCCCAAATTTTGATACAGTAGAAATCAATTCAGGGGAAAGGTGTATTTCTGAATTTCCATCTAGCTTCCTCAAGACCTCCATTAAAAATGCATCAATAACATGATAAAAATCACCCATTCCAAATTTTTTAGTGAATTGAGGAAAGCATTTATACACAAGAATATCAGAAGTTGGGGTTACTTGTGGCTCCAACCTAGGCCAAAAGGACCTTTGACTACCTACAATGTATGTCAAGCAAGAACACATACAAAAAGTAGCAATCTTATGGAAATTAATTAATTGCTCATTCAAATGGAAGCAAATAACTTCACCACAATCAATGAAAATGTTCTCATCATAGACTATCAAGATAAACCAAAAAATCCAATCCTCAAATAACTCAACCTGTGGATTCCCAACAACGTGGTACAATAAAGCAATAGCATATGAAATTTCTCCCTTAAAATGCAATCTTTTCAGTTTACTCGGCAATTGCAACTTACCTTTCTTTTCAAACTTCAACTAGGTTTTGGCCATGGAGTTCTTACACCAGTCATTATTCACTTTAAAAAATTCACCTTCCACAATGACAAACATTTCTTCTATAGGTTCCCTTTCTAGAATCCCCAACACATGGGAAACAACTTTAGGAGAAATTTGTGCAATTACAGTTCTATCCACGAATTTAATTTCCTATGCCTATAGAATGTACCTTCTCTCACATGTACTTATCAGGTCCACACTCAACACAGCTTCTAGAAACCCTATAGCCTATTGGTTTTTTTTTACTATAACCAAGTTGGTCTTCTAATCTACCTATGGAATTGCCAATTCCAATCAAGGGAAGCTCGAAGGACCTGGACCAACTGACGAGGATTTTAAAGACCTCCTACACTTTGGGCTCTGCAAGACCAGAAAGGGTGATCCCTTAATGCATTTACAACCTTTGTACCATTATCATAAATGACATTAACAACAACAAATAATCTCATTTAATAGCTCAACATAATAGGATAATATTGAATAGAATTGGTTTTTCATTAGTAATATCAACTATTTGGAGCATGAGATAACTACAATAGATAGGGTTTTAAAATGATTTTGAATTTATAAGAAAATTATGAAGTGCACTAGCTGCAAGATAAATCATTGCCTAATTCTAGGTCATGGAGTCAAACACATAAAAAAATTCATCAACAAATGACATTCAACTAGTTGATTTAAATTGTTAATGCCTTGCATGAACTGTTAGTGTCTTACACCAACAATCCCACTCATGTTATCAATCAAACTCTCCTTACCAAATCCAACATATACACTTGAAATCATTGTTATCTGCTCAAACCATTTAACCATTTCCTTGAAATAGACCCATAAATAAATAACACAATCTCATGAAATTTGAGATGACAAACTCAGATACTTTGTATTATTTAATTCATATGATTAAACTTGTACAAGTATGGAGACAATTTGAAGATATTCATGAATGTGCACACACTTTCATGATTTATTTGCATAAACTGGCTACATTTTCTCATGAAATCAAAAAATTACAGCTTACAGACTCAAATTATGACCCAAAACTTGACATTTTCTATCTACCCAGCCCCATACAAAACCTCAAAACTAGAATACAAAATTGAGAAGAGAAGAGAAGAAAAGGAAGAAGAGAAGGATTCAAAAGAAGCCCTAAAGCTGATCCAGAGATGCCATCTGGAATCTTCTTCACCATTGATCCATAACAAAAAGGCCTCTCTCCTCTCTCTGTAACAAACATTGCCTCCAAATTTTCCTTTTCCATTAGTTGTTCTTCAATAGAAAATATGCCCATGTGAAGAATCTCCAAATTCACTCATCTACTAGAAAACAACCTTGCCTATGAAAATCCTTTTTTTCAACTCTTTATTTTCTATTGTTGCACTTTATATTTTTCCTTCTAACTTTATGCAAAGAAAAATATATTATTTCAGTATGTATAGTGAATATAAAATTTGCTTTTACTTGTCTTTCCATTTACATCCAACAATAAAATATTTGATTGCACAACAAATAAATGTACTTTATCATAGTGAATATTTAATTCACATTATTTCCCAGCAAGGAAATATTTCCGACAGTGAATACATTTTACTCATAGAATATCCCGTACCATTCATTGATATTTTATGTCACTTTATAAAAGTGAAAGAATTTCAAAATTTATTGGGCATAGGAGAATTTACCCACCATCTAAAATAAAATTCTATGGGGCCCACCGTTTCTATTCACCCACAAAAATTTAATTTTAAATGTTTTTCCATTAGAATGGATGGAAGTCTCATCAAATAATTTCATCAGGAAAATAATTAAAACTATCCTTGTGCATTCAAATTTTTCCAAGACCCACCATACACATGGCGGAAACCCGCTATCTCATGGGATTTAAAAGGTGTGCATGTTTTCATTGTGATATGGTGGGGGGCGGTGAAGATTTCATCTGCATTCTGTCTTCATCTCCACTTTAGATCTTCCTCCTGCATCTTTTACTCTTCACAATTTACCCTAATTTTACATTTCATGCATCTACTCTACAATTGTTTTGCTTGACAATGGCGGCATAACCTATGCTTTGATGGATGTCCACACTTTCTCCAAATGCGTTCCTTGAAGGTTTCTAAAGCATTTTCTACAAATTACATTTTATGGCATTCCACCTCTCATCTGGTGCATGGCTTCATGCTAGCTCGGCGGCGCCCCATTCTCCCTGCTTTGATGGGTGTTCATTCCTTCCACAAGTGCACAAGCCATATACATTTTTTTAAAGTTTCTAAGGCCATTTCAGCAAATCCATTTAATACACCATGATGCATTCCATATGAAAATGTAAATGTAATTAATACATGTGTATTGCTTTATGTTTTACTTTTAAATCTACATGCAATTATTATTATTTTTTTCTAGGTAAAACACTGCTAGGGGCAGCACCCTATATTTATTATCAAAAAGGTATTACATGATTTTTGTTTTTTTTAAAACCACCCTAAAGGCCTTTTTATTCAAGTGACCTTCCCTAATCAGCTATCCCACCTAGATTTTCATGCATTACAAAATTGGCCTGAATTTTACTGCAGCAACTCTAAGACTCGAGACTGACTCAATTACCCTATTACTATTACTATTGCTATTCAACAACAAAAAGATGAAATCATACCCAACTATACTTTATCATTCATCATCATCCTCTTCAACATCATCATCCTTTGACTTTATGTGTTTCAGGTACAGCTTGCAATTTGCAATCATCAGGCAGTCTGCTCCACATTTCTGGTGCCCTAGGATTTTGGCCTTTTCCTCTAGATCCCTAGGATCATTTGTAAGCCATTCTTCCCCATTTGCAAGGTTCCAATCATTATAATCAACCGCTACAATTTCCTCTGCTAGACCTTCACCCTTTGTGTATCTCATTGCCCACCCACGTGGGAGATTGGTTGTCAGCTTTGCTACCCTAAGGAGAAAGAAAATGCTACAGTCCCTTTCAACCCACAATTTTTCAAATCCTTCTAGTACAATGGTTCAGAATAAAGGAAAATTCATAACCTCTCTCCCTCTCATCTGCATCATGTAGTAGTTTTGTGGCATGGGGATTTTCCTATTCTCATCTACATTACCTAGTGTTGCATCAATGTTGCCCAGCCATGCGTGCACAAAGACCATTTGGGTCATTTTTTTCCTTATCTCTTTCGAGACTCCCATATGTAAAATGATTTCTAAGAATATTTCCAAAATCTCCATATTTGCTTTGGCTCTGTGATAAGCCTTCAAAAATTCTAGCCCAACCACCTGCTTAGTTGCCTAGAGAATGAGTGGATAGGTCAAATTCATCAGCCCCTGTAGTCGCTTATCGGTTATTTCTCCTCTAAAGGCCTGATCTTGCTTCTTTGTGTCCAATGCAAGTAGTGTTTCCATTTTACTCCTCATCCACAACTCTCCTTTCTAGAATTTTCTACCACTGCTTCGAATTTTGGAAATGCAATGTGATAAATGGCTACTTACTCCACCTTTGCATGCAATTATTTCATAAATAGATAATACTGAATTTCTGAAAGGAAAAAAAACTGATGGCAACTTTCTTTTTACATTTGAATTACTTTATGTTTTACTTTTAAATATACATCCAATTATATCATAAATAGATCATAAATTATGGGCCACTAGTGTTGCTACTAGCCTGATTCATACAAACCAAAAAAACCAACTTAGTCAATTCATGTATCTAAAGCCTTAAGTGTACAGTTAAAAATTAAAATTCTTAATTTGATTGATGTTTGGCTACATGGAAATTGTACCTCAATCTGACAAGTTGTCAAAATCCTTAGACCCCAATCAACAATACCAGTGCCACTCAAACAATATGAAATCATTACAAATATTGTTTCATTAAAGCTATGAGTTGTCCAATCAATCACTTCGGATGTTCAAAACTAAAAGATTGAGAATTTCAATTAAATGAAATGTAATACGTCAACGCATTGAAAATAGAGAAATGAGCCTTGATCTCACCACGTGTCCACATCTAACAATTCTAGTGTTATTTTAGAGGTTTCAATTCACAAATTTACTGCTTGAGAGATATACTTCCATAATGCAACTATAGCCATCCATCAAAAATTCATCGAATGGTCATGGTTATATTAATTTGACTTTACATCCTTTGGGTAGAACATTCTTAAGTTTTTAAGCCTTGGTCATACGTTCTTCCTAGGTGGTCCCTCTTTTAAAACAAACTTTCTGCACATGCATATTTCGGCCACTTAAGTTCTTCTATTGCTCATCACCAAAATCCAACCCATCAGGTTCATTACCACGATGATGAGCCTTGATCTCCCCATGTGTTCGCATCTAATGGTTCTAGTGTAATTCTAGAGGTTTCAATTCACAAATTTACTACTTGAGAGATATACTTCCAAAATGCAACTACAGCCATCCATCAAAAATTCATCAAATGGTAGTGGTCCATAATGTCATGTGGTTGCTGAAACTTGGAACCTTAGAACCAAAGTCTGAAGTTTTGAAGTTGTCAAAACTTTCGACCCACCGACTACATGGATGACCATGAAAGACTTGCAACCAAGGTTAGGAAAAGCACTAAAAGCTCAACTTTGGTGAATTAAGATAGGAAAGGTGGTAAGGACAGTGCATTTATGAAGTGAAGATCGTGGGTAGATTTTAGCAAGTGGACATGAATGGAGGATCAATTGGTAATTAAGATTGGTACATGTAGAGTTTGGAAAATTATTACCGTTCGGCTAGGTCTGGAATTTGACGGCCACCCCTACTTGTCATATGAAAATTTTGTGATAGTTTTATTCATTTAAATGCTTGTCAATTTATGTTTTATGAAAAATTTTAACTGTGAAAAAATTATTTAATTTATATTTTTTTATATAAAATCTTTTATATTAAAATATTATTGATTTTATTAATCATACATATTAAATAAATGCTATAAAATAAATATTGTTGAATTTTTTTTTATAGTTTAATCCTTAAATTCATCTATCTAAAAACATAAATTATTTGTAAAAGTAAAATAAAATTTCAGCATGCTCACCAATAAAACCAAATGTTGTATTATCTAGAAAAAAATCAAAGCTAAGAATTATTGTAAACAAAATGCTATAAAATAAATGTTGTTGAATAAATCATATATATTAATATAAAGTGAAATTAGAAAGAATTATTCCAATTGTAAACTAATTTATATTTTTATCATAAACATTATTATATACTTTAGATTTATCTTCATCCATCAACTACCAAAAATTATTCCAATTTTAAACTAATGCTATAAAAATATACTTTAGAAATAATTATTCCAATTCTAAACTAATGCTATAAAATATACTTTAGATTTATGTTCATCGACCAACTACCGAAATAGTTGATTAGCGAGCATAGTTTCCATTTCCAACATATCAAATTATCCCTAATCATACTTGCCTGAAATCTACCCTTCCAACCATTGTTTGTGCCCCAAGGTGTTTTACAATTATAATGAAAATACAGGCATAACCCCCAAAAAATATCACAAAACAAGATTTAGTATAGTAATCTATTTTTTATTTAAATTTGTACTACTCAGATGCCTTCGATGAATTACCCATCTCCAATGGCTCTATCTCCATTAACGACTTCATCTTCTTCCTCAGACATAGACCCTTCTTTTCACACATCTTTTCTCTAGTGATGTCTTTGAGATTCTCTATGACCTCCTCGACCTCCATTAGCTCAATGCATATTTTGAGTGCTTTCCAACTGCGCTCCACACCTTCTCGCCACAGAGCTTTGGTGTGCCCTTCTAGCCACCTGATAAAGAGATGATTTAAATAAGAAAGCTTTGGGCCTCCACCATCCATGCCTTCAACCTTAGCAATCCCCACTCCTAGTATTTCCCATTCCTAAATGCCTTCCATATCCTCTAAAAAATCTTTGTGAACTAGAGTTTTCATGACTTTCCTCACTACATCCATTGGCTCTCCTAAGTTCAGAACCCAAGCCATGACCAACAAATAAATATCCATATTGTTCCTATATCTGTGCTTTAATTTTTCAAAGCCATTACCCAAAATAAATTGATCTCTTGTGCCACCTACACATCGTTGAAGAGAAATAAACCCCGCAGCTAGTTCATAGATGCTTTACCAATAAAAGGGTCTAGCTTCCTTTGTTATGTCAAGGTGAAATTGGCCTCCATTGTTTCTCTAGTTCACTAGCTTCCTGACAACCCTGCACCACCAACTGGCTACATCAGATGTGTGTCTTTAATACATCTCAATTTTCTAGCCATCTCCATTAATGTCAATTTCAAAATGTACATCTAGTGTTGGAAAAAACCTTCATAAATGCTTCACTTTTTATGAAAACTTCTGTGACTCCTTCGCTTACTAAAAAATGTTTTGTTCACAAATTTTTTTCTTAATCATTTGAAAATAGGTTTAATTCACTAATGAATTTTATTTTTTAGGTTGAAAAAAAGTTTTAATCATTAACAAAATTATTTTTTCTGGTTTGGAAATATGTTTAATTCACCAATCAAAATATTTTATTAGTTCGAAAATAGATTTTAATTTCCAATGGAAAAAATTTAGTGGTTTTAAAAAATTTGCATTTTTCCAGGATTTTCCACAGACTTCTAATGATTAAGAAAGATTCACCAATGGACATTATTTTTTGTTCGCGAAAAAATGAAAAAATTCACCACTAAAATTAATATTTTTATTGGGAAGTATACAAGATTCACCAAGATTTTACACCTCTGAGGGCGAGGGTTTCTTAAAATTTTCCCCGATCCTTTGTAATCTTGTTCGTGTTCTCCAAGAGCTTATTCTTCTTAGACTTGGTCACTTGGAGCTCACTCTTTAATGCATTAATCCTCAATTTTAAAGTATCTTTATCTTGTGGTGAAGTAATAGATGGAGAAGTAGACCAGGTCTTCTGAATTACCTTGAACACAGTAGCTTTCACTTTATTATATTCTTCAACTAGTTTGTAGTGTTTCTCCAACAATTTCATATATCTAGCCTGAGAAATTTCTACAGTGTCAATGCTCATCATGGTTGTGTGCATTTTCAACCTTGTAGCTTGTGGAGTTGTCATCTCTAAAGCTCTTCCTATTAGAAAATCTCCTGAAAGTCCAATCATTGTTCTATTGATCCCGCATCTTGCTAAATCTAGTGTTAATGTCCAAATGGCTAGTGCATGTAAACTAGGGCTAAACCTTGAACCAAAATTTTTCTCATCAAAATTATCCTTAGACACCATAAAATTTGGGTCATTCCTAATTGCATCTAGGGAAATTATTGATTATAGGTTCCATTATGGCATCACCAACACCTCACTATTTTTGACCAATCTTCTAGCTTCCATAGGATTCATTTGCTCAATTTCTTGAATAATATTTTCTTTAGTCTTTTTTCTGACCTCTTCTAGTTGTGAAGGATCCACTCCTTCTTGAGCCTTTTGTATCCTATCATTTATTTCTCATGCTTTCATCTTAGCAATGAATTCTCTGAATTCTCTAGTTGTCACAGAGGAATCATCCTCTAGTAATTTGGCACAAGATAGAACCCTTGCATCATTGTCTTGGCTTTCATCATATTCCCAAGGTACTAGCCTATCATTTGGAAAAAATGGTTCCATTACATCTCCAACATCAGGGTGTGAAAATTCATGCTCTACTTCTTTCTCAATAGACGATGATTTAGGAGGTAGTTGTTTAACATTTCCCTCAACACCCTATGTTTCATCAAAATTTGCAAAAGGTAACTCCTTAACAAGAGTATCCTCAATCTCCATTGGTTGTTATTGCACTTCTAATGTTGTGGGATCCTCTGATTCACTGCCAATTTTTAGTAAATGCTCTTGCAAAGCACTCTGATCCAACTGCTCTACTTGTTGCACCTTCTCTAGAAAAATACCATCATTAAAATCACTAAGGATCAATTCCATCCTCTTAAATTTTTTTGTGAGGTGCTTGTAAGGGCTTTCATAGTAGGAATTTTGGGTAGAATCCCAATGCTCAACTTCAACAATTTTCATCCAAATCTTTTCTCTATCTTGAACAACAAAAAATCTTTGAAAGTTTCTTATCACATCCTCTTTGAAGTATAAATTATGAGGTCCATGCCCTAAGATTCCTATTTTTATCTTTTCTCTATTAATGAGCACCTTTGGATCAAACTTTCTAGTAGGGGCTACATTCATTCTCAAATTATTTATCATTATGCCAAACACCTCATATGCTTCCTTTGCAGTGACAACAAAATAATCAAAAGAGAAAGTTGATGCAATAATAGAAGCATTCCTACATAATCTAAAGTTCTCTACATCATAATTATCCATTTTCCGCATTATTTTAGTGAAATACAACCTATCAAAAACAAACCTAGGCAAGAGATGCAACACCATAATAGTCCCATAACACTTGATTACTGTGCAATTGTCATACAAATACCAATCTCCCTAATTGCACTCATAATCAAGGTCATCACCACACTCTCTTGGTCTCAACAATGCTTGAACTATTTTAGAAATTCTCTTAGTTGGCACCAACCCCATTTGTACCAAAATAGTATGTTTTATGAAGTTGCAGAATCCAACATAGTTTGAATTTAGGCAATGCAAATCCCAAATGTATGTCCACATTTGCATAGACAATTTATTACCCCTTTCATCCACTTGTCTTAGTTTCATGGCTTGACCAAAAAATTCCATTCCCTAGTATAATATCATGTGCATCAGTAATGAATAACGTCTAAATGCCAATGGGGTTTTTCTTTCTTTCAACCTCATCAAGTCATAGTGTAACTACTCAACAATTTTTTTAGTATATTCAAACCATGTGTGCTTGTTTTTATGTTGAATATCCATGATCATAATTAATAGGGGTTACGTTATCCTTCCATCACATTCAACTTCAAGCACCTGAAACAACATAGAGTATGTGTATCTAAAATAGTCTACAAATTCTTCACAATCTAGTGGTTCAACTTCTTTGATTGCAAACAAAAATTCCTTCTCTCATCTATGCTTTGGTAGTTCACCTCTTCTGAACCCAATCTTGTGTTCAACATATTCCTGCTACAACTTTTCCATACTAATCTTTTCACTACCATCAGGGTTCATTCTGAAAACCTCCATGACTCTACTTTTCCTTATTTCCAAAATTTGTTTACCATCTATGTTTGTGATTACTCTATTGACATCATCATATATGTTTGTGAAGTGCAACATTAAATCTACCTCCACAAAAATATTGGTAACAACCAATTTCACCAAATAAAAACCCTAAAAATTTTGACTAGGATGTGGAGAATCTCTTCTTGTGTAAGTGTACAAGAAAAACTCCCATCTAGGCTCTAGCACAACAATGTCCCCAATTCTAGCTGTAAGGTCCTTGAAATTGGTGGTTAGTGTTCCTTCCAAGATGTCCTTCCTACTACTTTCCTTGACATCTCCTAGCTAGAACTTATCAATGAAATGGACATAGTCATTTGGTTGGTCCTTCTTCTTAGTTCCTTTAGACATTTTGGGTGGGTCATAGGAGGCCTTATGTTTTTTCTTTTTGGGTGTGGGTTTCGAAGACAAAGACTCACCGAGTTAACTCATATTGGCTTCTTTAGGGCTTTCAAGTTTGAAATCAAACTAGGTTTTGGAATTGATACTCTATTCTTGACAACTTAAACTCAAATTTGAATACAATTCTACCCTTTTTCTTTTATCCCAATTAGAAAACTACACTTAATCAAGATAAGCCAAGAACCCTAATTCACCCTTGAAAATGACCAAGAGATTTTGATTCAATGTAATAGTTCTTGAAAAATTACAAGAAAAACCAATGGGGTTTAATGACAGCTTAGCCAAGAAAAAACTCCTTTGCAACTTTCTTTGGCCTTGGCTCTGGTCACTCTAAACTCTTCTTCAGCTCCTCAAATATCAAAATGAGAGGAAAATGAAAATATAGAAACTTTTAGATGAATTCGATTGAGTATGTTCACCATTAATGGTGCAAGAAGGCTTGCATGAGTGAACAAGTACTTCATCAATTGGTCATTCCCTTTTAATTTGAGCCATTGATTTACTGATGCAAAAATTCCATCCAATGGCTTACATCATTCCATAATCTCCATGGGGCCCTTTCGATGATTTTAATACATACTTTGATGAGTTAAGAAGCTTCCATGCATACCTCTCCATAGTCTATGAGTATCACTCATCATGTCTTCTAGCTTTTCATTTGAAACTCATCAAGTGATGACTTAGAAGCCAATGATGAGATATTAACCCTTGAACTTGATCACGAGGGGATCTTAGTTGGAGACATGAACCCTATCGCTCATCGCATCTTCACTTTTTGTCGAGCAATCTTAACTAGCGATAGACTGAGACTATGTGATGGGGAGAAACTCTACCCATTGGCGGTCATGGGTTCCCCTTTAGAGAGCATGAAACAACCAATGATAGTGATAGAGCTAGTGATGGGTTAAAAACTTAACTGCATCACTGATCGAGAGTGGCAATGAAACATGTGATGAGCGATGAACATAGAATGGTAAGAAAGATAGTGCATTGCTTGTCACAAGATGTAGATGGGCTACTATAAAGTAAGATGCGATGAGCAATGAACTGCCAGTGGTGAACTTAAGTAATACTAAAAAGCATGTGGGAATACGTTGTTCTAATAGGGGGACTTGTTAGGCTTGAGGAGTAACCTAAATGTTGGGGCTGGTTGAACAATGACAGTAAAGACCATAAGATGCCACTTAAGTAACCAGTGACCTGATGCAATTGGTCAATGAGAGAACATAAGCTGAAGGATAGCTAATGATGCAAATTTATATAAAACTCTTAAACCCTAGACCCTAATGGCAACATGATATGAGAAATTAGAAATGTGACCATGGAATCAATGGGATTATGAATATTTTTTTAGGGTTCCACCATGTTGAAGGTCTAAAACATAATCTTTTTATTGTGAGCCAAATGTGTGATAATGAATACAAAATTGTATTTAATTCTAAAGGTTGCAAGATAAGAATGAATAGAAAACAAGGGATAAGGATTGATAGTAATCTCTATAATCTATGTGAAGTGGAAGGCCAAATGTGTTTGGTTAGCCAAATAGATGAGAGATGACTATGGCATAGAAGACTGGTACATGTGAATTTTGACAATTTGGTGAAGATAATCTCAAAAGGATTAGTTAGAAATATGCCTAAGATTGGAAAGCCAGATAACATCATCTACTAAGGACAAGGGACTATTCAACTACAAAACCCTTGGAGATAATTCATACTGATCTATGTGGTCCAATGAGGACAAGGGAATTTCAAGGAGAAAGTTATTCCATGCTATTGATTAATGATTTTACTAGAATGGCATGGGTCACATTTTTGAAGGAGAAGGCTGAAGCATTTGAAAGGTTTAAAATCTATAAGAAGCTAGTAGAAAATGAGGTTGGGAGAAGAATCAAATGTCTCAGGCCAAACAGAGGTGGAAAATTTATGTCATTTGAATTCATGGAATATTATGAATATCATGGAATCAAATGCCACTATTCAACACCAAGAACACCACAACAAAATGGCATGGTAGAGAGAAGAAATAGGATTGTGAATGAAAAGGCTAGAGCCATGCTGAATGAGGAAAACTTGACAAATAAATTTTGGAAAGAAGTAGTACAAACTACTATATACATTCAAAATGAAGCTCTTATTGGATTTAACAATGGTAGCATGCCATATGAATTGTGGTTTGGTAGGCTGACATTAGTCAAGCATTTGAAAGTATTTGGTAGTAAATGCTATATCAAAAGAGAATATGAATATTTGGGAAGTTTTGAGTAAATACGTGGGTATGTGAAGGATCATGATGGGCCAAAAAGTGATGATATGATGGGTATGTGTAGGGTATGTGGCTAACAACTTTTTAATCCAAAATTGATGAAATGAAAAGCATTTTTCAAGGAGATTCTCAGATTTCCGTGACCAATATAAATTATTCTTTACTTTGAATTTAATAAATAATTATTATTTATTTTCTATTTGAATTATGACTAAAATCATTATTGATAAGCTAATTGAAAAACATCTATTGCTTTCAAATGGTATCACATTTTTTGAATCCAAAACATTGTCGCATTCTATAAGATTAAAAAACAAAATTGAATTTCATGAAGTTTTGATCATGTTAAGGTGGTCAGACATATACATTTTTATATTTTTTAAAAGTTTTAATAAAAAATTCATAATTAATTATTTACTTGGAAAAAAATTATAAAAAAATATGCATCACATCGGTACATGATTTCTCTACTTATATCTAAAATATTATAAAAAAATATTATCATTTTATTGCATGGTAAGGGTGGTCAAATAGAAACCTACTTATTTTTTCCCTAAAATTTAAGTACTACTACATTGAAATTTCAAATTTTCACCAAATAGATTTAAAAATAATTAAAAAAAATAGTATTTTAGAAACTATATTCAATTTACCACAGATTCTATTCTTATATTTTTTGAAATAATATAGATAACTTATTCAAATTTTTGATTCAAGTTGCCTAACTTTGATTTTTCTAAATTTTTCACCCCTTAAGGCCCTATTTTTTCCATGATGATCTTGCACATACCCATGTGATAAAGGGATATTTTTGGGGTATTCCAATTATATAAAATCATAAAAATGTTACAACAAGAGATTGCATAAAAGTGTAGAGAGTGTTATGTCAAAATTGATGAAATTCAAGCCAAGTCTAGTATAAATAATCTTGAAAAATAATTAGATGATGAGTATATAGGTGCAATAGAAAAAGAAGAAGAATGGGAAGAAGAGAATGAGAAAGAGGTTGAACATGCTCTTATAAAATATGTGCAAAAATATCATCCTACAAATCAGATAATTGGTGACAAGAATGAAGGTGTGTAGACTAGAAATAGACTTGCAAAGAACAAGGAACAAGTGAACTTTTCCCTCTTATCTTAGATTGAACTGAAATGCTTTGATGAAGCTAGTAAAGATGAAAGTTGGATGAAAGCAATGGAAGAGGAAATCAATCAGATTAAAAAGAACAAAACATGGGAATTGGTTCCTAGACCACCAAACAAGAATGTAATTGGCACCAAATGGGAGTTCAGAAATAAGCTAAATGAAGATGGAGTTGTGGTCAGAAACAAAGCAAGGTTAATGTACAAAGGATATCATCAAGTAGAAGGTATTGGTTTTTAAGAAACATTTGCCCCAGTTGCATGATTAGAAGCTATTAGGATGTTTCTTTCATTTTTTTTGTGTAAAGTTTTTAAAGTATATCAAATGGATGTCAAATCTGTGTTTCTAAATGGAAACCTTGAAGAGGAAGTATATATTAAGTAGCTAGAAGTTTTTGAGCTATTAGAGAATGATGATTGTCTTCAAATTGAGAAACACATTTTTTGTGCCCTCAACACACACCTGTTCGGAATGGGGATCCTCTTTTCTTTTGTCTTACCAGGTCATTTTGTCACCACCTCATTTTGTGTGCCCCCCATTTTGGTGTCTTAGATGGTCAGTGTACCTCCAAAGTCTCATTTTGAGTTGACCATGTTTCATCCCCTCCATCTTGGTTAAGTCCTGGATCCTTGCAGACTCTCCTTGACAGTTTTCTTTTGCCAACAGCCATGAGGCCTAGTGGGCCCACCTCACTAGGTTTTTCTAGCCAAGATTCCTCTAGGCATTCATCATTTCGAGTAGTAGAAGGATTTCACCTTCTCAAACCTCGATGCCTGGCTCCTCATTTTCCACCCATTTAAATTTTTAATGTTTTGGATTTCCTTTATCTGCTCCGAGTCTGGTCCACCGGACTTCCATCCTCGGAACTTCATTTTGTCTTTGTCATTTCTAGCAGCCAACTTGCGGTGTCTTTCCACCCTCTGGACCCTAGGTTCCCTTTCGTCGATGATTTGAAAATGAAGTTTCAAGTAGCTGTCTGACCGTGTCTTTCTGGCCCTCGGACCCCGAACCTCCCACCGCCATCCGACATTTGAATCCACCAACCTTCCTATCATCCATACAGGTATTAAATGAGGTTATTAAATGCATGTTTTGGTATATATACCTGGCTCAACCAGTGATTTTAATTTTTCAAGTTTTCCAGAGGAGTTTAGAGTGCATTCAAGGAGTTCAGTGCATCCATTACCCACCATCGTCACATATGTGATCATCATTTGGCCATCCTTGGTTGATTTTCCAACTTCCCTCATCGAACTTCCAAGGTAGGTTTGTCGTTCATTCCTCCAAGAGGTTTTTTAATGATTTTACAAGTAAAATGATTAATAAACATGGGCTAAAATGCATTAAATTGACAAAACCTACAAAACCCATGTCTTCAAATTCTAGAAAACCTCCAAGTCATCCTCTAAGATCCATCTGGAGTTGGACCTTGCCACTACCATTCTTTGTGCAGGGCATTTTCACCCTCTAGGCCCGCATCAGCTCATTACCATCAAAACTTAGCACATAATCTTGACCCGACAATGGGACCACCTCCCAAGCCCAAGACCTCCGTTGTCTAATCATCATCAAACTAACCAAGCAACAAACTTAAAATCTAGCCTCCATTTCAACTCATCGGGCCCACTCCCATGGGACTCCATCCTTGGGATTACGCATTAACTCTACCATTCCCAAATGGTGAGGAGAACCCAACCACCTGAGATACGGGGCATGCCTAGCCTTTCATCATTTGGAGTTGAGCTTGAATGAACTAACCAAGCATGTCATTGGGTCCTGGTCCACAAAATTCCATTTGAGGACTTCTGTGGTGACTTTTCCCCTTTAGAATGACCTACTATCAGTGACCTTCTACCTCTCAGGTCCCGACCCTCCATTTTTTATCCTTGCACTCATTGGGCTCTACCCAGAAGAATTTCATCCCATCTCAGCTGGTACAAAAGGGAGAAATAAGCTAGTATTTTTTTATCTCTAGGGTCCACTCTGCTAATCGGTGAGAGAAACTTCACAAAGAAAATATAGTGGCCAAGCCTAATGCCAGGTTCGGTCTGTCGAGCCACTTATGCTAGGTTTTCATTCCATGACCACAATTTTAAACAATGAAACCCTGACGGCTTCTTGCCCTATCAAGACCAAATCCTCTAAAGTCAAAATTGCATCATCCATCCATTGAGCTCTCAGGTACCGAACCCTAGAGTTCTAACCCCAGAACTCCATTTCTTCCTAGTCATTTTAAACAAAAAATCCCTAATAGCTTTCTGGTCTTGAATCTCTGCAAGCTCCAAAATTGATCAAAATAACCTCAAATTTGACCATCTTTGATACGATCCTTCCAAACCATCACAATATAAAGATGGGAGAAATCACTCAAATCACCCTACACTGTCCACCCTTCAAAACAACGTTCCTGCTAGGGAAGTCCGACCCCCTAGGCCCGTGTTGTCCAAAATCCCTCCAAAAAATGACTAATGATATCTTGAAGTAAAATTTTGATTTTATGAATGATGAATTTTTTGAATCGATTTCATACAGGGTATTTTCACTAATCTTAATACTTTCATAATTGGTTGTACTCATTATGTCTCCATTTGTAGGATATATGGAATCAAGTACATGACCCTCAGAGGTTGCTGCAGAGAAGGACAAAGGAAAGAAAATAGGAAAGAATCCTCATGGAAAAGAGGACAAGGACTAAATGAAGTACCAGTTCTAGGGTGAGCCTTTTCATTAAAAAATCATCACAGACTATAAAGAAATTACAAACACTAATATCGGCCATGTCAATATTGATGAGTTCAAACCAAGGGTTAGAATCCACCCTAAGACTGATAATGCCAAATTAATCAGACAAAGTGAGATTGAAAAATCTATAGGCTTCCCCCCATCCCTCATAGCCCCTGAGTTGGTCATGGCTTGCTGGCAGGCCTACCAGCGATAGACAAGAACCATTGTTGATAGGGACAAGAACATCCTTGATGATATGTTGGTTTAAGCAATTACTAAAACTTTTCACATTCCCACTTTTGGGGAGATGGAGATGCCCACCATGGAGGAAGGTAAAGAAACATGGGATGAGGACCTGATGGGCTACAAGAAACTAATAAACCAATACGAGCTCAAAGAGAAAAGGGGAAGTGTTGCAAAGGTTCCTCAAGAACTCTTCCACAATGACTTCTATGAGGACAACCATGACTTGGTCATCATGTTGAGTAGAGCGATGGGTCTCCCCATTTCTTATTTTTAGGAATGGATGGTGTATGTTATAGGGAATATCCTCTGTGGGGATGCAAATGTCACAACAAAAGCTTCATTCTATTGGGGAGGCATAATAAGCAACTGCTTCCATGAGCAGTTCATGAATGTTAAGAAAATCTCTAAGTTCTATATGACATCCTATCTCGTCTACTCAATGGATGAGTAGAGGAAATATAGTGGATTATTTGTGGCACTTGATGAGGAGTCAGGTCGAGCATTGAAGGTTTATGATAGATATCCCTAGCTCTAGCTCAGGAACTTCAAGAAAGAATATTGCAGGGTTAATGAAGCCTTCATCGGCCATGTCATTAGGTTGCTTGGGGGGATTTTGAGAGAAGGGTCTCTCATAGCGCATAGACATTCTTAAAGCAATACACCTTCTTATTCATATAGTACCCAAAGTTTACATATATTTGTGCCTAGGGTTTAACAGAGAGGTTGAATAACCTACCCCAGTACCCTAAAGACCAAATCATATTGTTAGAACTCTCCTGGTAGTTGTAGCATGTTCATTCAGCCCTCGATAGTAGACATTTGGTATTGATCCCTTATTCCTTAGCCTTTGGTCAAGGAATGTATAAATTACAAACTTCCCAGTGCCCTGGGAATTCTGAGAAGGAATTGGCAGAGTACCATTTCTGCCTGCATACTACTCCCACATGGGTGGACCCATATGGGCATGTGAGAAAGGAACTAGGACTAGGATATGCCCATTTGTATGACATTGAATATTTCCGGGTAGACTGCCAGGATGACAAGGAAGTGCGAGCAAGGAACTACATGTGGATGACTATGTACTTTTTCAGGAGGGTGCAACTATTTCCCATACTAGATCAGGTCAAGGAGGATGAGAGCACCATCATGGATCCCAAATATAATGTAGTTGCTAACTTACCACTCCCAACAATAGATTAGGATGAGTAGGAGGTCGATGACCTTGATATTGTAACCAAACCAATCGTGGCTCACACCAAAGAATGGGTTAAAGGACAAGTAGCCCAATTAAAGAAACAAGGGGTTGTCCTATCATATGAAGGGCTTAAGAGTGAGCCTAGTGCCATGGAGGATGTTGCTACTACAACTTCAATAGGAGGGACATCCAAATCTCCTCTACTCACAAGATCAAAGAAGAGGAAAGGGATTGAGATATAATAGTCACCAGATCCCATGGTCTATTTAAGAAAGGATTTAGGAGGTTCACCCTCGAAGAGGCCCAAATGGACAAGAAGCACTATGGAGCAGCTAGCAATTTAGGAGGGTGCCCTCTAGGAGAGTGAGGAAGGGAAAATGGATCAGCCAAAACCTCCCCCAACTCTCCCTATTTCTACCACCCTTGCATTTGTTTCCTAGGCCATGGTCACCACATCCCCACCTGTGATGGACATCTTGGTCCATCTCGCCTCCTCTCCCCTAGTTGGGCCCATAATAATGATTGAATCTTCCTCTACTATAGCTACTCTACTTTTCTTCGCTACCATGTCACCTACTACATTGCTTCCATAGGTAGTAGCAACAATACTGATGCCCACACTCACTTTTCTAGAAGCTTTCTCAAGGCATATACAAAATGTCCCCTCTAAGATTTCTCAGATATTTTTTGACCCCACCATCCAAGTTCCCCTAGCATAGGTCCTCGCCAGCACTACACCTTCACAACCTCTAATGGGATCACTATAAATGGATGCCACAATGTTAATTTTCAAAGAATGAGAGAGCTGGGAGAAAGAAGCTTTGAAGGCAGTGGAGGAGGTAGTGGATGAGTACCATGAACACCCAAAGTATGAACACTAGTAGAATTATAGGGTAGTTCATGAAGAAGATTAAGAAATAGGGTCTTCCAAAAGTGGAGAGGAAGGGGAGGGTACAAATGGTACAACCATTATACAAACCTTCGATGATGATTTCAAGGAGGAAATGGCTAGACAATTGAAGCACGATGAAGAAGAGGCAGAAAGGTCACCTCCTAGAGGAGAAGGGAAAGAAGGTGGTAGGGCAGCAAAATATGTGGAACTCACTATAGGGGAATGATAGGAGGATGTGCCACCTCCTTATGGAGGAGAAGGAAATATAGAGGAAGACAAGCCTGGGGAGCATGTGCACAAGGACAAACAAACTATAGAAAGGAAAGAGAAAGAAAATGAGATAGAAGAAAGTCCCTAGGGGAAATTACCTACTAAGCCTCCCATCAAATGCCTCATGTTCATCCAAGACTTTGATGAGGAAGAAGGAGACAACACTAAAATGGAAGAAAAGGCTCCCATAGGTGAACAAATAGAGATCCAAACAAAGGAAGGCGAGGGTAATCGTGAATTGCCCAAGGGAAAATCCACTATACCCAAATGGTTGGGGAAGCAACTTGAAAAGAAGACTCCTACCCCAAAGGATCCAAGAGAAATACTAGAGGCCATCCTAGCTCAGGTGAAGATCACAACTAGGAAGGAGAAGAAGCCCAAAATCATGTCCAAGGTAACGATGGATGCATCGGGATCCTGAACTATACAAGTAGTAATGTAGGTGGTAGACCAAGAAGGGGTACGCTATAATATCTCCACTATTGACTTTAGAATAGCTACCAGAGAGAAAAAGATAGAGCACCTCAAGGAGTTTGTGGCCACGGTGGTGCATCTAATACAATAGGATAAAGTCTCAAAAGATGAGCTTAAAACACAGGTAGCTAACTTGACAGCTTACATCCAACAATGGTCTTCAACTAAGGAAATGCCTACCACATACACAGCTCCACCCCAACTAATGTCCAATGAAAAAATTGACAAGCTTGATAAAAGAAAGAACCTGGATAAAACTACAAAAGGTTGGTTCTGACAAGTTCTATACGTTGAAAATATGGATATCAATCGGGTTGTATGAATAGCCAACAAGTTTTTAGACTTACAACAGTCTCTAGAAGGCACAAAGAAACTTTGCATTGAATTCCCTATGATGTATATGTCCACCTATCCAAAGATTGAAGCTATCCTCCAATTTCCAAAAGCCGCATGGGAAAACGAGCTCACACTCAGAAGGGATGAGCATTGGCTAGTGGATGTATGGAAGTAGGACTTTGATAACATGAAAGAAAGGTTGGAGCAGGTAATTGATAAAGTGGCTCTAGATATTGAATGGGTCAAAGAAATTAGGGTAGATTGTACCCGATATTTGAGGTTGATGATGGGATATGACATGCTCACAGTGCAAATTGATCCAGAGAAAATAAAGCTCCATTTCCAGAAAAAGATGGAGGACAGGATGTTAGATGAGATAACCATAGATTTCTTGAGTTTTTCCACCCACACCTTCACTCGGTCAGAGTTGTTTAGAGATGACACTGCCAAATATGATGAATATTGGAAAAGGCTTGAGGACAACTCCAAGGAATGGAGTTATTAGGTGTTGCGGTCGAAGATCATGGAGGTTGACAAACTCCAACCGGTAATCTTGAAATTAATGGAGTATGCAGTTTTGAAGAAGCAGGAAGGCAACCTTATTGTCAGTGAAGAACTTCTAAAGGAATAGCTACAACAAAAAGAGCAATTAGCAAAAGACAAAATTCTATAGTGTTGTCACTAGAAGATGAAAAAGGGATGAAGATAAATTTTTTATTTTAAATTATAATATATTGTGGGGGTAGGTAGAACCCTAGTTTGTAGCGAATCTTGGCCACACAATGAGATTAAATCTTGGCCATTCGTTCTACTTTTTGAGCACTATAAATAGGGGGTCTCCTCTCATTTTCAAAGGGAGTTGAGTTGTTGTAAAGACATGCTACATAAATTTCTAATGAAAATACATTGACTTGGTGACTTTTATGAGTTCTTCACATGTTTCATGATTCAATCTCCATGGTTAGATGCTTCATTTAGATTTACATTGTTGTTTTAGTTAGCTTTGAACTGCTTGAATAGATTTTAGTAATGTTGTTATGTGATTATAGAAATTTTTGTTGTGTAGATGCATTCCTAGTCCATACATTTTGTTGTTTGCTACTCGTAAATGGTTGTGTAAAGTTAGTCTAGGCTTGAATTCAAAGCTTCTCCACACTTTTATCTTTGTTCATGCATGTATATGGTGAATGAATGGTGAAATATCTGTAGGCCTTAGAAGATAACACAAATTTAATGGGACTGTGAATTTTCTGTTTAAGTGAAATTATGTTTGAAGGAAGATGTCCATGGTAGGAACTCCATGATTACTATTCACAATTAGTTGTAGATCTAGGAACATTCCCTCTTCCCTACTCTTTTCCCTTTTTTTAGAAACAACCTGTGCTAAGATTCATTGCACACTGTAAAGCCAAAAATTAAGGAAAACATTGAAGTTTTAGATTATTGTCTGAACCTGCAACAAAGTGCACCTTAACTCCCATCTCAGAAACTTCAAATTTTAAGATCCACTCCACATCCAACTATGCACGTTTTCCTTGTGATTACCAAAAAAATCACACCAAACATCAATTGAGGAGTTCCATGTAAGTCATGACCTGACACCCGAGAGACCTTGGGGATATTTTCAGTAACTTGCTCTTGAAGATTTCCTTTCAAGAGAGGTAGTGCACTTACACACTCCCTATGTTGAGAAAGTGTGCAAAACACCCATCAACAGAACTAGCACTAGAAGGAGGGCCTTGTAAAGATGGATTGAATTGGATCATTCTCCCCAGAAATATTTCAAAGAGTTCTATGGTCGACACCAAACAAGGGAGAATTTCAAGAGTTACAACCCCCCACAAGGGAAAAATGAACTAAGGAGACACTACCTCTTCCTCTTCCTCCACCCCACCCACTTCCCTTCCACCTTCATCTCCATTTACCTCTTGTCCATCCTCCACCTAGCCATACCAAACTGCCTTTTCACCCCTCTTCTCCGATAGCTAGGAAGTTGCCTCTCTCTCGACCCTTCAATCTCAAGGCGTAGTCCAAACAACCACAACCTAGGTGCAGTCCCAAGTTGTTGTCTTATTGTAGGTGAAACTCTAGATTGCTATCCCTCAATAGCAAATACCACCTCTGCCTCCCACCATGGATTGGTTGGCACAAAATCCATCACCATTGCACTTTGGTGCTTACCACAACATGCCCAAGAATTCAGAGGGCTTATGTTCAAAATTAAATCCTCATGACCCTCAAAGAACAGTAGAAGAACACATCAAGATATTTGAAATAACAAATACAGATATGCAAATTCGTCATGAAGATGTCACATGCTGCCTCTTTCCATACTCATTAGGTGAGGAGGCTTTTTACTGGTACATCAATTTTTTGAGGGGGTCCATTACTTCATGAGACATCATGAAGAATGATTTCCTATAGAAGTATAAGATTCCAATTAGCCCTTCAGAGCTATGCCGATAGTTTATGTTAGTCTGAAGAGAAGTTAATGAACCTATTGGATCCTTTAATGATCATTTCAATCATGCCTTTATGAAGCTTTAAGATCCATACATACATACTGATGTTGCTACCCTCCCTATCTACTATGCAACATTAGATAATCTCACGTTAGCATTGGTAAAAAGGATGTGCCTACCGCTCACCACACTAGTAACTTCTTATGCAGGGGTTGTTGTCGCCAGTGTGGATTTGGGACAAAGCATCTCTAGTCTACTACCTTCTTTAGGACTAGTAGCTCACCCATTGCAGGTTCAAGGCCTTAATCAAGCATTCACTCATTAGACTCCTCTTATGAACTAGGTGCCTCAATTGCCCATCATCTACACCCCAGACAACTAATGAATTATACACCTCATGTGCCTTCTTATTTGCAACCTCAACAATAACAAATCTATCCTCAGGCTCCCCAACAACAACAAGCCTACTGTCAATAACCGCAAGCACCATTGTACTTGTCAGGACCAGAATTCCCCCCTGCACATCAAAATTAGCCAGCAGCCCTGCCTGTCTTTCTACAAAACCTAGTGTTGTAGCTGAACAATGCTAAGAAGGAAAACTTGGAAGAATTGACTAAGATGATAAGGAAAATGTCTACAAAAATTATGCACTTGAAAAACTAGAATAATTAGTTGTAGGTATCCCAGTGTAGTCTCCAAGCTAATCTTAATCAGGAAAGTTGAGACAATAGGGATGGTAGGGACAACTAAGAACTAAGCACTTCTTCTAGGTAGAATTAT
This sequence comes from Sequoia sempervirens, assembly GCA_007258455.2. NCBI lineage: Eukaryota > Viridiplantae > Streptophyta > Pinopsida > Cupressales > Cupressaceae > Sequoia > Sequoia sempervirens. The sequence continues at coordinate 173,239,153 of VDFB02000008.1, read as the reverse complement.
GACATATGACATAATTCAAATCAAAATTTTGAGAGGAGACCTTCTTAGAGGCATAATCACACATGGAAAACAAGGCCCGATAATGAAGGTGTCCCTACCCCCCTAGATTAGCCTAAAAGCAACAAAAAGACAACCAGTGGAGTGTACCTCACTGAGGTAGCCTTATCTAGATGGTGCCAGATTCACAAAACTAGTAGACACTCCAAGTTGGATTGTCTCGAGTTCTAGATAGTTGCTGAAATCTTCCAAATGGAGGTCCAAAATATTGTTGATAGTACTAGTTGTAGAGACATCATTCCATCTGATCCTTATGACTCTTCCTATCTCATGGTAAACCAAGCACCATTTCCATGAAGCGACCACAATGAGACCAAAGTTGAACCTACCCCGGTTAAGAGTGAAGAAATGCAAAAGGTAAGTAACGATCAAACCTTGACTCAACTTTTCAATTCCGTAGATAATGGTCCACTAGATGAGGAAGAATTGCACATAGATGAAGTCCACATGTTCCATCAAAGAACAACTCCCTAATTCCTTAGAAATAAGTAAGCAGGTGGATCCTTCACAACTTCTACTCCACCAAATAATTTTACTACCCCACCTGACCCTAATGCCATCAATAACCCTGGGCTTCCCCATACACCCACCCAATATCTCAATAAGGATAGGCCCCAAAATTAGTTGTAGAATCAACCTCAAGGACAATCAAAAAACCAATCAATTGAAGAAAAAAAACCAACCTTCTAGCTCTGCTATAGGCTAATCCTTTAACTCTGAGATTGAACAAATGGGTGAATATGTGGTAGAAGAGTTCAAGAAAGTAAAACTTAGTTTTTTTTCCTTCAAACTACTCAAAGTCCCTGCTATAAGGCATGCCTTCTTTAGGGTACTCAATGGGACCCCATCCTCTAACACAACACAAGAGACATCAGCTAAAAGAGTTACCTTTAAAGAACCCAGGCAGGAACCCGTGATTCAGGACAGCACAAGGAAAAGGAAGGATGATCCCTCAAATCAATCTATAGGTAAGTGGGTGAAAAATGAACTAGATCAAAACAATTGGCATATTGCCAAGGATCAACCATCTGGGCAGACTGAGGATAGAACTAGTGATAAGAATAAGATGCAAGTAGCTCAGATAGATACATCTAAGGTCCTCTTCCAAGGAAAATTTGAAACCCTGCCTTTCCTTACCACCATCCAGATATTCAGGAAGAACTTGCACAATTGCCTACTTAATTCAGGAGTGTCTACCAATGTTATCCACACTGTCAAAAAGGAAGGTGGCCCAGTTGGACAAGACATAGATCAACATTGTGGGAGAAATGAATTGGATCCTAATGCAAATTGCTGCAGACCCAAGGATACAACAATTCATTGATATTCAAGTGGCTAACATTCCCAATGCATATGGGATCATCTTGGGAAGAGACTTCACTAGAACATTGAATGGATATGCTGCCATAGACCATTCTTACATTTGGCTCTCATGGAAAGGGCTTCCAAATCAAATCCGTATAGACCATGAGCCCCATATGAAATACATGATCACAGAATACAGCAACTTAAACAAGGTATTGTTTGTTGAGACAAAATTGGGAAATTACTATCCCTTTTCCTATCAAGATGAATTTGAACCCCAAGAAGAGTGTGTTGCTGAAGTAATCCTTGTGCAATGCAACCCTCCAACTAACTTCACTCAAATGCCTCTGAGTATAGAGATGCAGGTAGAATCAGATGATAAACCTATTGAAGATAACTTTTGATTACTCAATGGTTTCCAAGAATTTATGGAAAAGTGTGCAAAGGACCAACTTAGTTTGGGTGTTTGAATGGATTTCTAGGATCTCTTGCTACCAAATTGGTCACTACTGAATTTGACACCATTTTCTGATGGCCATTCATCGGTCATTCGACAAATCTTTGTCAGAAGAGTGACAAAATGGCAAAAATATTTACGTCGCTATTTTTTTGTCGAAAGGTCGACGACCAATTAAACCTAGAAATAATGGTGAATAATCGTTAGTCGATGGCATCATGAAATGGCTTGTACTTTCATCAGAATATTGACACAAACTTTGTGTATCCACCGATGAATTACACCAAAAGTTTGTTGCCAGTTTGACAAAATGGGAAAGCAATAGCATTGAAACAACAACAGATGTTCATCACCATTTTGACAAAATGGGCAAGGAGTAGCATCGAAACAACACCAAAATTTCATCGAATGTGCGATGAAATAGGCAAGTAGTAGTGTCAAAACAACACCAAGAGTTCATCAACTTTGCGATGAAATTAGCAAGGAGTAGCATCAGAAGAACACCAAAAGTTTGTCAAAAGTGTGATGAAATGGGCAAGGAGTAGTGTGGTAACAATGCCAAAAGTTCATCAAAATTATGGTGTAATGGGAAATAATTTATGATGAAACCTTCATTGCAGCTATAGCAACTTCGTCAAGCCTTTTTGTTGATTCGTCAGTGGTTGTCGTCGAAATTGCCATGAAGCATCAAGTTTTTTAAAAAAAAATATTCGTGGAAATGTACCATTGCGAAGAATGATGACTGATCATACATACAAACTACATAGTGGTTTGATACTTCAAACGATGCATTTCTTATATTGAAAAGTGCATTACCTTATTTAGTTTCTCTTTGTTTCAAGAATAGTTTAATATTCTCTACTTAACAAGGCCAACCACATGACGGTGGAAGCTCATTTGGCCCCTCTCCCCCCTCACATCACTCTCAATTCCCCATACCCAATCATATAACATTAATCATTCATTCATCCATTAATAACATATAACATTCATTCATCCATTAAAAACATATAACATTCATTCATTAACATATAATATTCATTCTTTCAATTTTACATATTATCAAAATATGGTTGTGATGATATGATTACAATCTTTTTTTTGTTTCTTTTTAAAGCTACATAAAGCTGAAGTGGAGTATCATTTTCTAAATCAATATATGTCCCCCTTTAGTTGTTTTTCCCTCTGCTTGTGATCTTAATGTACGCGTAGTCATCTACTCATGACGTGGACGCTTCAAGGGGGGATCTGCTACAATAAGAAAGAAATGTTAAACTGATATGTTTTATTATTATTGTTACAAGTATTTGATTAATTAAAAGAACATTAGAGTGGTTCTCTTTACCTGATGGGTCCACATCATGTTCCTGAACTTTTGTTATAGAATCATGCTCAACATGTCGAACACCCTCTAAATCCTGATCTGAGTTGAAACACGAAAGGTTACATTAATTAATACACCAATTGAAATTAAATATGTTTAAGAGAACATTAGGGTGGTCCTCTTTACCCGATGAGGCCACATCATGTTTGGGATCTTCTCTAGCCTGATCATGCTCAACACGTTGATCATCTACATGCTCTAAATTTGAAACATGAAAGGTTACATTAATTAATACACCAATTGCAATTAAATATGTTTAAAAGAACTTTAGAGTGGTCCTCTTTACCTGATGGGGCCACATCATATTCCTAATCTTCTCTACCTTGATCATGCTCAACATGTTGATCATGCTCTACATGCTCTAAAGTACTAGGATGCACACCATGACCTTCATTTGCATGTTATGCTCCACCCACACTAGGCTACATTCCAATGTCATGTGCAATATTATCATTGCTTGAATGTTTAAAAAAAATAGGCATGTAATTACTTTATGTTGGAAATTAATATTGAATAGCTTGCACAAGTATTCAATTTTAAATAAACTTTATTGATTTTATTTATCTGCATGTCAGATGCAATGGAAGATTGTGTTTTCCTAGTCAAGACTCTTAGGCATTCAGCCACGACTCCATAGCCTTGCTGGAAGGCAATCTTCAGGTCCTCTTCTATAGGAACTCTGTTGAATTCAAAGCCCTACATTTTTGTAGAAGATCATGAATTTTGCTTCTATGGTGTGATAAAACCAAAAAAAAAATCAATTTATTATAATTTGGATGCAATATTTCATTTAGTGATACTTACAATTCATGCGGCTAATTCCATATAACCATGAGAGCCAAGTTTGTGTTGCCTGTGCTTTTCTAGTCTTGCCTTTGTTTCCTTCGATGTGTCGAGCAGCCTATGAAAAGTTTGAAATATGTTAGATTATGTAAAAAGAAAGAGTAATCAGTAGATAATTTTATTGTTGATAGTATCACACATAGCATACTACTTTAAAAAAAAAAATTAATAGCATTTCCATAGCATACAAACATTGAGAGAAAATAAAATACAAAGTTCAATCCATGAATTATAGAAAATAGATTTTTATGGGTTATATTCATATCACTGATTACATTGCACAAAACATAACTACAACTGCATAAATATCAAATGGTGACAGTTGCCCATGCTTCCACATTTTCATACATGTCTAAAGCATTTTATCAAACAGCTTCACTGCCTTGCTACTATATGTTTCCAAAATAGGTGCTTTCAAACGCTTTCATGGATGCTTGAAAAAATCTATTAAAGCATAATAGTGAAGGGCTAGAGAGACAAGGAAGTGATTCAGCTAAAATGCTCTCAATAAAATGGTCTTTGATAGGATGGAATGCCATGACAATCCATAGCAATTTTTCTCGTCACAAGCATCTCCGTTATGGCATTCCACCACCATGAGATCTCACATTTTTTGAAGCATTTTTTCAAATAGCGTCTTCACTCAATCTTTCTATGCTACCACATTTTTCATAATATTGCCCACTCAAATCATTTTATCAAACAACCTAATCGTGCCTTCATGCTATACATATTAAAAAGTAAACCCAAAAATTGTGTGCTTTTTCTCAAAATCAAGCTTCACGGATGCTTGGAAAAAATCTACCAAAGCATAATAGTAAGTAGTACCATAGAAAAGGTAGTGAATTGTTTGAAAAAATTCCTAAAAGAAATGTAGCCTCATGGTGATGGAATGCCATGACAATCCATAGTAATTTTCTTTTCATGGCATTCCATCACCATGAGACTACATTTTGAGACATTTTTTTCAAGCAGCTTCATTGCCTTGTCTATGCTACTACATTTTTCATACATGTCTACCACAAAGAATTTCCTTTATCAAATAGTTCATTACCTTTGCTGCTTATGGCTAAAAGCCTAAAACAGTGATTTCAAACAAGCTATGGATGTTTTGGAAAAATCTATCAAAGCATTAATAGGTAGCAACAAGCCATGGTCTCGGCGGTTTTTTTCATGCAAAATCAGTTCACTTATTCACATTTTGAAATTTTGTAGCTTAGTCGGAAAAAAATCATTGAACAAAAATTCAATGATTTTTTCAAAAAATCAGGGAAAAAATCGTCCAGCCTATAGTTTTTTTAAAAATTATGAGTAATTAGGATTTTTTGCATATTTATGCTTCTATATCACATACCTTCCTTGGCCCGGTGGTGTCTTTTCCTTTCTTTTCATGTTCTCCTTTCCAATTTTAACACTAGGGTCCTTTCCACTCCCTCTCTCGAACTATGGGGATGCTCATACTTTTGTTCTTTTCTCTAAATGTGACCTATATTGGTCCCTCAAAGATGCCTTTAGATAGGTACCATCTTTCTTATGACCTTTGGTTTGGTTGAATGTTTTATCACCAAACAATACAACTAAACAATTTTATGAGCTCATCTTTAAATCTTCATTTTGGGCATTCCTTAATCGGGTGTATGTTTCAGGGCTCAAAGAGCTCCAATGTAATATCACCAGATGCTTATAAAACCATCATTTCCTGGCAAAATGATCAAGCGGGATCAATAGTCTAAAAAGAGCGATCAATAAGTAAATTTCAATTGGATTATATAGAATAATAATTAAAACATTTTAAAGTACCTGGGACCTTCTCTATCTTTATGGGAATGAAATCCTCAGTCACCACAAGTGTGATCGGCAATGTTCCTGTACTAGTAATATAGGAAGATCCAAGAAATGCTGCTAAAACATCACTAGTACTAGTGGCCTCTACATCCCCAAGTACATGTCCTAATGCATGTTCTGGTATGTGTTCACTGCCAGAGGGTGCATTAATGGATGCTTGCATGGTATGGTTGTTGACATTTCAGACGAAAATATAGGCATGGCTGATGGGGTCAGCTAACGTGATGTATGCATAGGAGGATCATGATGGACACGTGTACCAACCCTTACTCCTTTGGAAGCACTTGTAGTACCTTGATCATGGCTAGGAGCATCATGAGGAGGCAAATAACCATGTAAAAACAACACATATTTTAGTTCATGACATAAAAGAGTATAAAATATAAAGCCATGAATGAACTTATGTTATAATTAAAGACCTCATGACAACTTGCAAGTTTTGTAATCTCTCTGTCAATACTTTAACCCTCTCTCTTATCTCATCTGTTTGAGGCATTTTGAATATCAAGTTAGTCATTTCTTCATTGCATTTTTTCATTAGATTTTTTATCGTATCGAAAGGGTTTCCTGAATAAGCCATGTCATCATCACAAAATATTGACTGCACCTCACTATGGATGCTCTCCTCTACTGCTGGTGCCTTTCCCTGATTAGTCAACTACAACAAGAATATTAAAAACATTATCAAAATTAACCCAAAAAACTTATGAAAAAAACCTAATAATAAAACATTTTGCTCGTATCTAATTTGTACAATTACAATGAGGTAAACTTTTCAGGTAGAAGCACCTGAAGATACATCGCAATCTGTGCTCTAGGCTAAAGCCTTCTCCATATGATCAATGTCCCCCTACACAACAAAAATTAAAAATAAAGAAATATTACCAAAATGAAACCAATAGACTTATGAAAAAAAAAAGAATAAAATGGTATATTGGAGTCATTAATTGGAGGTTGGGTAAAATGGTACATAGTACGTACCACCCCCATAGTAACTATGTTTGTAAGTAAGCGATTCAAATTGTAATCGATTAGCAACTCTTCCCCTGCAATTATTGATTTTATCTCACATATGAATACACGGTTTCCCTTGCGCGCCTCGAATATGCAATTGGGTTGCTTATTTGTTGACCCAGGTCGTGTACTATTTATAAAACCTATAATATTCCCTTATGCTTTTGGCCTTCCATCAATGTACATAGCCACTCCTTTATTTTTATCCTTATCTTTTAGTTGTATATAATTTGTTGACAGTGCATACCTATGCATACTTCATGTATATTGAACCAGTTGCATCCAATCTTTGTAACTATAATAGGGTCCAACATACTTCATCAATCCAGTAACTTTGTCATAATAGACCTTTATGCAATTCATGTAAAATAGGCCCAAACCATGTAATGACGATGGTGATATGTGATATATCCTCTTTTTGACACAAAAAATAGTGTTTACTGGAGGAAGTTCCTTAGGTACCCATTGTTTGCATAGATTTTTGTACCTCAAGGGAACCTCGACATCACCTATGCTCTCATCATCATAAGAACATGACCCCCCTTCAACAAGAAAAAATTCCATGCGTTTACGAAATTTTCTTCTAATCTTTTGACCTCTAGTTGATCTCCCTATTTTAGACATACTACCTGTCTCGCTTTCCTCTTCTCTTCCTAAATTTCCCTTGCTCAAGGAAGACAAATTTGACAAATACCTATTTGGTGGTACCTTCACTCATAAGGATGTTGGATGAAGTTCTTTCATGGTGATGTGATCCCAAGGTTACATAATGATTAATCTATCATTTCATCGCTATAATTTCACAGGTTATAAGGTAATCAAGTCTTGATAGATTGCAAGCTATTGTTACTACCATCCAAATGTGTCCATCACAAATCAAATCTACTTAACGTTTTAACTCCCAAACTTTGTAACAAGTGTTAAATGTGACTATGGTCCACTAGTTACACAACCAAGGCCTCAAATGTATTCTCTAATTGTAATCAAAGGACTTTTGCTCTTCACTCAAGTAAATAAACATGAAGGGAAACACCACCAAGTGGTTTATTGGACACCTACATGACTAAAAATAGCAGCAAATTTACATTAAATTTCCATATGTCTAAGTGGTTAACGAGGAGGGAGTGTGTACTAGGCCTGGTTAAGTCATCATAAGTTTATTCTTTGGCAATAATTTTTTTTTAAGTCATATTAAATCTTCCTATGTCTAATTGCTAGGAGATTTTTGGTATGTTTTAAGGTAGGATGATTGATGAAAGAGCCCAAAGACTATCCTTTCTCCATGGTATCTAGGTACACATAGCAGCGGTCTTCTCTTATATAGTTGGACATGATTTAAAGAACTTAGCTAGGAATTATTCATTTAACCTAAGGTTTTCTCTTAATGCAATCATTGGAAAAGTATGATCAAATTCTTCTACTATGAAGAATTGGTCTATGTGCCTCTAGTAATCACTATAAAATTTTGTAAGGATAAAATGACTAATTGCAACATGTAGGAGAGAATCAACTTTGAGTTATTCAAGGATTATATTCCTCTATTCATAATTTTTAAGGGTTGTGTGTGGAGGAGGTTATCACTACCAAGAAGGGAGGAGACCTTTCCTTGTATTCTTTTATAATTTTCATTATTCTTATTTATTTTACACCTACATTTACAAATACACATACATATGCATTTACTATTTTCATTTGTTCATGTAGTTTAACAGTTTTGATCGTGATTTCATATATGTATTGAAGACATTAGAATTTCAATTACATTAATTCTATGGATATAAGTTTGTATCTATAATACTACAAAACCATATGTTTTTCATTTACACTTGCATTTAGAAATACATCGCTTTATATACATAGATATAGATTGTAATGATATGTTGCATTTATTGTTCTAGGAGAGCATCCGCACTTCTCTGCATTTCTACATTGATGAAATATATATGCCACATATATATATATATGTGTGTGTGTGTATCATTTATATTTAGTGTTCAAAAACAACCCATTAGGGGTCCTACATGGGATAAAAATTCATGTAAAATTAGATCTCCCATGGCTGTTTTGTTGAAACCTAGGCTTGAACCTCTCATTTCCACATGCTTTTTCTTCAAACTATTGGAGGATGCTGAACTATGCCTCTTTTTGCTTCTCATCCCTACACCCTATTCATGCATCCCACACCATGTATTAGTATCCATAATTCTTACACTGTGCTTACAAGAATCACAAAAAGTGTAAGAGCCACTTATCATAAGCTTGGTCACAAAAACCCTAAAAATAGGTGCAACCTGATTATAATTTGTTGGTGAGTTGTATGGACAAAATCATTAGTAACGCAACCGGCTCTTAGACCTTTTAGGCTGTAGCTAAATCAAAGTGGTGAAGCAAGTACAAACCTTATAGTGTCGTGGTGAATGAGGTGATCAATTTGATTGGCCAATTAATAAAGAGTACAAGGTGGTCCTAAATTAGTTGGTGACATGTGCGCTTTCCGCCTTAATGCTTTGTTTCTTTCTCCTCCTTTTCATAAGAATTGCTATTTCCTAAGGTTGGGAAGTATGGGTTAGCAAGTTAGATATTTTTGGTCGAGTCTGGATGAAGTTGTAGAGAAAATTGTAAAGTCTGATGGTTTTAGGGAAAATGCAATTTAGGTTTTTAGTCATTTTGATGTAGGTTTTGAATTCATGGGGATTTGATGTTTTATGATAGTACTGGCATTTGAATTGATATGATTAATTCAAACTCATGTATCTCCATTGTACAAGCATATCTAAATTTTGAATAAAATGATCAAGGGTTGTTTCATTCATCTCACTGTTGTGGTGTGTATGATTCTTGTTTTAGGTTTAATTCAAGGAATTAATTAAAATGCTTGAATGGGATTGTAGGTGGATATGTTTTGTATAAGCTTTTTTTTTTTTTGGTCTTATCTTATACCATTTTACGAGAATGGGGGTGCCAATGTACGAGAAGATCTTTGAAAACTAGGCATGAAAATTGAAGGTTAAAGAGAATGGGGTACAAACTTATGCACTCAAAGGTTAGGATTTCTAGGTGTCATCAACCTTGTAAATCCTTTATTTTATTATTCTCCTAAAGTGTTTTGTACATTTACCCATAAGAGGTGAAACTGTTTGACCAACAGTGGTGAAAGAGACTATGTAAATGCAGTGTTACCGTTACCGTTTATCCTTATGGAAAAGGACAAATTAGGTAGGTGTCCCACCTTGGAATCTTCTAAAATAAGGTTGTGGGTCAAAATAGGGTGTTGTAAGAGCATCTATGACATGCATGCAAGTTTTCATAAGATGCTATGATAGTATGACAGATTCCCTATGACAGAATATGCTATTTTTAGACTTCAGGTGCCCATGCATAAAAGATGCCTTATGACAGCTGTAAGAGCATCTGTAAGAGGCTATTTTTAGTATTTTTTGACAGGCATGGGTTTTTCTAGGTGGTATTTCTGCCTATTGTTTGGTGAAACCATGGTGGTTTTCATCCTCACAAATCTCTATAAATTGGGGCCTTGAGCTAGTGTTATCAAGATTTAGTTTTGTAGGGTAACAGGGTGCTACTGGATTTATAGGGAATGATAAGAGAAGTCTATTGCTGCATGTAATATTGAAGATTATCAGTAATATACTTTCCTCTCTTTTGGTGGTGGATTTTTTTCCCTTCGGGGTTTCTCCACGTAAATCTGTTGTTGCATGTGTTATATTGTTCTATCTCTCTCTCTCTCATTCTTTCTTCACAATAAGGCTAAGGTTAATCTACATATTTCGGATTTGCATTCACACATTTAAGTTCATATTGCAAGCTTTCTTCACCTTTTTTTTCAACATTTGGTATCAGAGCTAACGGTTTTGTTAAGGAAGGGACGCTTTTCCTTTTAGAGTGTTAAAGGTTTTTTGCTGCAGTGGAAGCTTTTGTGTTGTGGGTTTTGCAGATTTGTGAAAGATTACATACCATGGCCTCCACCTCTCGTCTAGATATTGAGAAGTTCAATGGAACTGGTTACGAGATGTGGAAGTTGAAAGTGGAGGACCTTCTTGAGGAAAGAGATCAGTGGTTACCAGTTTCAGTTGAAAAGAAGCCATCTACTTCAACCTTGTCAGATGAAGATTGGAATAAGTTAGACAAGAAGGCTCGAGGGACTATTCGGTTGTGTCTCACAGATTCTGTCCTCCTGAATGTCTCTTCAGAAGACAACATACAAGCTTTGGAGGAAGATAGGTGAAATCTACCAAACTAAGAGTTTGTCTAACAAGTTATATCTCAAAAAATGTTTGTATTCATTAAAGATGAAGGATGGTGATTCTATTGCTGAACATTTGAATGCTTTTAATTTGATTATAAGTCAGCTTGCATCTATTGATGTTAAAATAGAAGATGAGGATAAATGCATTTTATTGATCTTCTCTTTGCCAGAATCTTGGGAAAATTTAGTTATTGCTATAACAAGTGGTGGTGCAGAACCTAAGTTGGATACTATTATTCCCATACTTCTGTCAGAGGAGATGAGGAGAAAGACCATGCGCAGTGGCTCCCAAGATGCCTTGCATGTGCGAGGTAGGCCCAAGGAGAAAGAGCCTAAAGGGGATAAGAAGAAGGATAAGTCTAAAGGATGATCTAAGACCCCTGGAAAGAGTGGAGTGAAGTGTTGGAACTGTGGTAGACGGGGACATGTGAAGAAGGAATGTAGAAACAAGAAAAATAATGCAAATTCCTCCATGGAAAAGTCCTCTGATAATGGTGATTCTGATGCTTTGATTATTTCAGCTAACACAGTTTGTAATGATTCTTGGCTTATTGATTCAGGTGCTTCCTTCCATATGACTCCTCATAAGGAGTGGTTTTCTACATACAAAGAATATGATGGAGGAGAGGTCTTCATGGGTGATAATAGCTCACAAAAGGTTATTGGTAAAGGAAAGGTAAAGTTGTGTTCCAGTGATGGGAGGGTTAAAACCCTTGATGATGTTTTACATATTCCAGGACTTACAAAAAGTTTAATTTCAGTTTCCAAGTTGAATGATTTTGGGATGCATGTGACATTTGACAAGTCTGGTTGCAGGATGGTAAGGGGAAGTTTGGTGGTTGCTAAAGGATCTCAGACAGGGAATTTATTTACGCTACATGCCTCTACTTTTTGTAACTCCTCTTTTGTAACTAGCGCTGAAAATGCATGTATGTTGTGACACCATAGATTGGGTCACATTGGTGAAAAAGGTCTTAGGACCATACTTGATAAGAAACTAGTAGACGGTATTTCTGATTATTCTGTTGGTAAAAATGATTTCTGTGAGGATTGTGTGTTTGGTAAACAAAACAGGTCATCATTTCCTAGAGGAACTAATAAATCTAATGGATTGTTAGAACTTATTCATTCGGATGTGTGTGGTCCAGTGGATACAGATTCTTTAGGTAGATCTCGTTATTATGTTTCCTTCATTGATGATTACTCAAGATATACTTGGATTTATTTTATGCATTCAAAATCTGAAGTTTTCACCAAATTTAAGGAATTTAAGGCATTGGTTGAAAAGAAAACAGATTATAAGATAAAAGTATTGAGATCTGACAATGGGGGTGAATATTGTTCTAAGGAATTTGACGAGTTTTGCAAACATGCAGGAATTGTTAGGAAAAAGACTACACCTTACACACCCCAACAAAATGGGGTAGCAGAAAGAATGAACCGTACATTAATGGAAAGAGCTAGGAGCATGTTAAGTAGTGCTAAGTTAGACAAATGCTTTTGGGTAGAGGTTGTTGGTACTACTTGTTATTTAATTAATAGATCTCCTTGTAAAGCTCTTGTTGATAAAACTCCTTATGAAATGTGGTTGGAGTAAAAAGCCTTGATTTCACATTTAAAAAGGGTCTTTGGTTGTGAGCTTTTGTTCATGTGCCTCAAGAAGCGGTCTAAATTGGATCCCAAATCTTAGAAATGCATCTTTGTAGGTTATGGTAAAAATGTTAAAGGTTATAAACTTTGGAATCCACTAACATGAAAGATGATATTTTCTAGAGATATTATTTTCAGGGAATTTAGAGCTAACTTTCGAAGATGTGCAACAAAGGAAAAGTCAAAAAGCGGTGCATTTTGAAACTAAGCAGAAGATGCACATGTGGAAGAACAGAGAGATGGACAAGAAGATGGAGAAGAAGAAGAGAGTTCTGACGAATCCGTTGTAACAGAAGAAGTTGAAAACAATGAGGATGAACATGAGGAGGAACCTCTTACTCCACCTTTGAGAAGATCCACAAGACAACGAAATCCAGTTGACAAGTATAGCCCACCTGATTTTCGTTGTAAATTTGCTTTGTTATGTACTGATGATGAACCTAGATCTTTCAGGGAGGCTCTCTCTTCAGAAGAATGTGAGTCTTGGATGCAGGCCATGCATGATGAGATGATGTCTTTGAAAAACTGTGACACCTGGGATCTTGTTAGTTTGCCCAAACGAAGAAAGGCCATTGGTTGTAAGTGGATATATAAAAAGAAGTTTGGTGCAGACGGAAAGTTGGAATGGTACAAGGCCAGATTAGTGGCCAAGGGCTACTCCCAGAGAGAGGGAGTTGATTTTGGTGAAATATTCTCTCCTGTTGCTAAGTTAACCTCTATTAGATTCATTTTATCCATTGCTGTTGCTTATGATTTAGAAATAGAACAAATGGATGTTAAAACTGCTTTCTTGCATGGGGATCTAGAGGAAGAAATTTATATGCAACAGCCTAACGGTTTTGTTGTGAAAGGAAAAGAACACTTGGTTTGCAGGTTAAAAAGGTCTCTATATGGTTTGAAATAGTCACCTAGGATGTGGTACCAGAAGTTTGATGCATTTGCATTAAATAAGGGTTTTGTTAGAAGTGAAGAGGATCACTGTGTTTACTTTAAAGTTATTGATGATCAGATATTGATTATTGTCTTATATGTGGATGATATGTTGTTCATTGGTAACAATAAGGCAATGATTAGGGAACTTAAAACTCAGCTTTCTGGCACATTTGATATGAAAGATTTAGGGGCTGCTAAATATATTCTTGGGATGGAAATCATTAGGGATTGGATTCACAGAAAGCTTTGGTTAAGTCGAACAAGTATGGTAAACACTATTTTTGCAAAGGTTTAATATGTCTTGAGTTGTAAACCGGTAAATATTCCATTTCCCTAATGGTACTAAGTTGAGTTTAGACATGTGTCCTAATTGGATGATGATGAAATGTCTAAAGTTCCTTATACTAGTGTTGTTGGTAGTTTAATGTATGCAATGGTTTGTACTAGACCAGATATAGCCCAAGCAGTGGGAGTTCTAAGCAGGTTTATGTCTAACCCTGGTAAAGAACATTAGAATTTTGTCAAAAAGGTATTCAGATATTTGCAAGGCATACGATTCTTGTTTGGTTTATCGTAGATGCGCGACAATGTTGATAAGTCATTGGACATACGAGGGTTTGTTGATCACGGTGGAAGGTGGCTTGGATGGTGAAGGTCCACTAGTGGCTATGTGTTTGCTGTTTGGAGGAGGCGATGAGTTGGATGGTAAAGACAACCTCTGATTGCTTTTGTCTACCGAAGAGTAGAGTATATGGCTACTACACATGCCTCTAAGGAGGCGGTTTGGATTCTGAGACTTGGTAATGGTATTGGTTTTGATTGCAGGATAGTGAGGATAGGATGTGATAGTTAGAGTGCCATATATTTAGCTAAAAATCCTATGTATCATGCTCGTACTAAGCATGTTGATGTTCAGTATCACTTTGTGCGAGAAATGATTGAGAATGGTCAAGTCTTGATTGAAAAAGTTGACACTTTGGATAATGTTTCAGATTCTCTTATGAAGCTAGTCACCACGAAAAAGTTCTCTTGGTGCAGAAAGGCCATGGGCCTTGATCACTGTACTTAATTCTATGTAATTGTATCTACATGGGTTATGTTTACAATGTATGATGTCCAAGTGGGAGAATGTTAGGATTTGGAAGTGTCATCAACTTGTAAAATCCTTTATTTTATTATTCTCCTAAAGTGTTTTGTACATTTACCCATAAGAGGTGAAGCTGTTTGACCAACAGTGGTGAAAGAGACTATGTAAATGTAGTGTTACCGTTACCGTTTATCCTTATGGAAAAGGACAAATTAGCTAGGCGTCCCACCTTGGAATCTTCTAAAATAAGGTTGTGGGTCAAAATAGGGTGTTGTAAGAGCATCTATGACATGCATGCAAGTTGTCATAAGATGTATATGGCGATATATTGAATTCCTATGACTGAGGAATATGCTATTTTAGACCCCGGGCACTTATGCATAAAGATGCCTTATGATAGGCTGTGAGCATGCATGCTTGAATATTTTGGTATTTTGACCTTTTCAAGGAGGGAGGCGTGGGTTTTTCTAGGTGGTATTACTGCCTATTGTTTGGTGAAACCATGGTGGTTTTCATCCTCACAAATCTCTATAAATTGGGGCCTTGAGCTAGTGTTATTAAGAATTCAGTTTTGCAGGGTAACAGGGTGCTGCTGGATTTACAGGGAATGATAAGAGAAGTCTATTGCTGCATGTAATATTGAAGATTATCAGTAATATACTTGCCTCTCTTTCGGTGGTGGAGTTTTTTCCCTTCGGGGTTTCTCCACGTAAATCTGTTGTTGCATGTGTTATATTGTTCTATCTCTCTCTCGATGGGTTGGCGGGACGGACAGGGGCGTTTCCAACACTTTGATCCTTGGCTCGTTGTAGGCTCTTGTGAACCCTCTCCATAAGTTGTATCTGTGCATTGCCTTTTGTTTGGTGGGGAATTTTCCACCTCTATAACCTCTGACGGTTGTTGTTGGGTAAGTATGGGTTTTTTCACGGCCCATGTACGTGTCTGCGAGGATCCCGAATGTGATATATTCACCCGTAGCTTTAGAGTAGTTGTGCTAGGCTGCTTCACGACTTGTCTAGTTTGTTGCGCCGAGGCCATCTTCACTTCCTTTTCCTTCCCCTTTCCCTTCCCTGTATACTTTATAGCTTCCTCTGGGTCAACATCCTCGTCATCGCTTGTGTTGGTATCATAACGCGCTTGGTTCCATAGAGTATCAAACCTGTCATCCTTGTCTATGTCTTGGAACGCAACATCAGGGAATCAGATCTCTTGATGGTAAATCTAGAAATCCCTAATATTCTCCTCACTCCACAAGCATGTCTTGACCAAATCATTGCATAGGGTGGCCCCTATTTGGTACTTCTCATTAAACTTTTCCAAAGGAAAATAGAATTTGAGCCATGGCGGCCTCCTATCCTCTGTAGGAATGTGAGTTAGGTCAACCAATAGATCATGTTGATCTTCTAGTGGATTCCACTACTTTTTCCAGTAAGGTCGAGGGTTGTGAGTCACCTGAATGTTTGTGCCTCCCAAGCCATTATCGGGGTTATATTGCCATTTGTCACAAATCCATACTAGCCCCAGATGAGCCAGCTTTGCCTCTAGCAGCTTATGCGTCTACTTCTTTGCCATAACCACTGTTTTGAACCTCAATGGGCAAAGGAAAAATCCTTTCTTCTTGGGCTTCCCTCCATAAAAGGTATAGTCAATAATTGACACTTGTCGAAACATCTCAAGAGCCAACACTCGATCTGTGACACGTGTTAGAAGCCATAATGGTTCCTCGATAAAGCCACACATTCGAATGAATGTGAAATCCTCACTAAGAAACCAATCACATTTCAGAGTGAAACTTTGCATCCACCCTATCTGATCGATAGAAAGCCGATAAAGATTGCCATCCTTGCTCAAGTCTTGTAGAATCAGAGTCATGAAATAATCTGAGAATGCATAATAGTCATAAGTTGCAGAGAGGAGAGGAGTCCATACAGAAACTGACCTTTTCATTCCTTCTTCATCAAAAATAGCTAACTTCACATGTTTTTTGAAGAAGTCAGGGTTCTAATGTAAAAACATATGAGCGAGGAGAGAAGGAAACGTGAACTTATGTTGCGTTTTGTATTTCTTGATCTAGCTCTTCATTTCTCAAACAATGACTTCCGCGAAGTCATACCAAAATAAGGTATGTTGCCTCCTTAACTAAAAACCATTACCTAGTTGGAACTATTGCACCCATTTGTCTTCATCCAAGCCACAAACGAAAGCCATCATAGAGAAGGCATCCTGCATATCCTACTTAAAAGTGATGTGCGCAACTATAATTTTTGTAAACTTTGCCAAATCCTCCTGAGGCCTTTGGATTTCCTGGTTATAAAAGTTCACAGCATGATCTTTGCTTCTCCATATTTTGTCTCCCTTTTATGGAGTGAATGACTCCATCTCCTCTACTCTAGATCCCCTTTTTGGGATGCACAACATGTCTTTGATAGCATCTTCACATATTACAACTCTCATCTCTCGGCCCTCAATGGCGTTGGTTAGGTTGAAACGCTAAATTCCCTCATGAACTAGCTCTGGGTAGTAATGAAAAAAAGGGACCATATATTGCGGGAGTCCGCAGAACCATTGCTTGTACGCCAACTGACATTCACCAATGGCCACTTTCATTCTTGCGCAAGATGCTTCCCTAAGACTCTTAGGGTTGGTGTTGAGGATGGGATCACAAATGTTATCCCATTCTTCCTTTATCTGGCTTTAGTCCCTATGAATTTTTTGCTTCTTCGTGACTTGCGTGTGAATCCACTTCGGCTTCTCTAGTATCCCAAGCAAAGTGTAAGAGGTATCACTAAAAGTATTGGCCATGGGTGCCACTAGCATGACATCAAACAAGCTTTGCATTGCCTCTCCTTGTGCTTCAATTTTAGGATTTTGGGTCATTTTCCTTCTGTTGTGGATTTTTGCGATTCTCAAATTTACTGCAATTTACTAGTGTTCCTCAACAATTATGCACTCAAAACTCCTTGCACTGAACAACGTATTCAGGAATTTTTCACAATTCTTATTCTTTCGCATGTAACACTTAGCTTTTTCCTGGCCTAGAGTGGTAGATGACAATTGCCTTTCTACAGTAACTACTCCTTCATATTTCTCACAAAAATAGATGAGTCTCTCTTTATCATGATGTGGGACTTCTTTTCCGACCTTGAGCTTCCTTCTGTCTCTGACCTGAAGATCTACCTAGTTGCTTTTGTCAGCTACAAACTTTCTTTTGTCATTTCTTGCATCATCACAATCGAATAGGTTTTTGAGAGTGACTAATACTTTTGGGATCTTATTGGACCTTAACTAAATCATTTTCCCTTCATAGGCCTCAAATATCTTTGGTTGGAGTTGCTCATAAAACTCTCCCAACTGTTGGATGAATGAGGCGATGTCTTCATCACTCTCAAACACTTGCTAGCTTTGATCATTATCTGGAATTGTTGGTCAAATGATCACTCGTACAAAGTGTATGTTATGAATTAAGTCGGAAGCAGGATCAAATTGAGATCCGATTGCTACCATGTAGTCTGCATCTATATTTTTCTCTCTAGGCCATTGTTAGGATATTGAAGGCTTCAAAGCCCTCGATCAGGTCCTAAACTCTATTTCTATAGAATCTCATGCATACATTCTTAGCTGTGGAAATTCCTTAGACTTGATTGATCACTAGTTCATATTCTCTAAACACCATTATTTGCTTAATACCCATATGCTCTACAAGGCTTAGACCTTGCACTAGGCCTTCATATTCAGCTTCATTGTTCAAACAAGCGAACTGGAAGCAGAAGGACCAGAGCGTCTTTTCATTGAATGGGGATGTCAAACATATCCCGACTCTTGTGCCAACTTTGCATTTTGCTCCATCAAAGTGCAACACCTATAGCTTTGAGGCTTGACCACTCTTGGGTTCCTTCATGACCTTCAGAAGCACTTGATCTTCATCATAGATGACATAGTTCCCTAACCCGGTGGCATGATAGTTGTCGAAAGGATAAGTGTCTATATATTCGTTCAAGAGGAACTCCTCTGAATCCATCTAGTCTTCGGTCACTTTTTCATCCTCTAGTAGCTTGATACGGTACATTTCCTCTTTGGTGAAAGAGGTATGAGCAACCTTAAAGTTGATCATGGCTTCATCGACCACATGTTTCGAATGTAGAGGTTTGGATATTATTTTCATTTTAGATCCATGCTTGGTCCTAAGGATCAAGTGTGACTAGTCCAATGAAAGATATCCACCTATCTTTGAAGTGAATTCCCAGGACAAGCAAAGACCGAACATGGGGGGAACATCTATGATCATGGTATCTTGTGGGACTATGATACTAGGGCAGGAGAATAAAGTCAAAGGGAGGTTCTTAATGACACCTACGGTTTCAACCTTATTCCCATCAATCTGCATAACCCCCCTTTTTAAAGGTTCATAGCTAAGTCCTAAGGCTTCAACTATCTACTTGGGCATGACTATGGTGCTAGCACCAAAGTCAATCATGGAATTATGCAATAATTTTTTACCCATAATAAGAGTTAGGAAAAAGGGCTTGGGTTTCGGCTTATCTCTGACTTCAGTAGAGGCTTCCTCTGTACTATTGGTAAGAACTTAGGCAGGATTTGATGGATCAACAACCTTTCCCTTGAGTGATTGTTTTGTTGGTTCAATTATTGTATCTTCAAGTAGGGCCTTCTGCAATAATGATTTATGCTCTGTAATAGCTAAGATATGCCAAAGGGACACATTAGCGGAGGATTTTTTCAATTGTTCCACCACATTAAATGGTGGTGGATTTGAAGGCTTTTGTTCCTTAGCCCTGGTTATAACAATTTCCCTTCGCAGTTGAAATTGCTGTGCAATTGTGGAGGTACTAGGAGTTTGGTTGGAGGCACTTTTGGGCTATGGGATGACTGGTTCACTCTTGAATCTCCTCTTAGAGCGAATGTTATAATCAGATTACACTTGCGGGACTTTCGATGTGGATGCATCATTTGCAAACACTGCCTCTTCTTCTTCCATCCATGAGAAGAGCATGTGATCGAGAGCTATATCTGTTTCTTGCTCCAGGGACATCCCTTGCATTTGCATGGTGAGTATCACATTTTCCATTTGCGGAGAGGTATATACACAACCTCTAAGGTTTGACATTGTGCCTTGGTTGCGTTGTTCTACCACCTTTTGTTGTAGGTTGCCACATAGGCAGTTTTCGGGGCATATGTGTGTTGCCACAAGGGAAGCACCAAGGGTTGATGTCATCGGCGAGATTGTTTTGGCCCACCGTCAGCTCTTTGCTCGAGCTTGGGTGAGCACTTTGTAGTGGAGTAGGCACTGGCACTATTTGATTAGTTATTTGAGCCTGCAAATTTATGCTCGAGCCTCCTTGGAACTAGTTTTGTTGGTAGGAAGATCTTTCGCCTTGATAATTTTGGTAGGTTGGCTTCGAAGGTGCAAACTAGTTTTGCTTGATGCTAGTTATTTTGTTTGATATATTCCACAACAACTCCTTGATGTCGCGCATTTCATCTTTTGAAGAGCTAGATGTGGAAGCAACGTTCTGTGGTGCACTCAGATATGTGTACATGGATTGGGGAGGAGCGGGTGCACTGGTGGATGCTATTTCCTGGGCGAGAACTGATATTTCAGGAAATATAGGCATAATGGGCCACGATGGCAACTTCCTGGCATCTATCAAATTGTTCTTTGCTTTAACAACGATGTTGTATGCATCTAGTAGAGTGGTCCTACCAAGGGATTGGATCATCATCAAGATGTCGACATTGATGGATTTCAAGTAGAACATGAATGCCAACTCGGTTGGTGGGAAAATAACAGCCTAAATTCTCTACCAAGTTATATGGAACCAAGCATAGAAGTCAGTCATGGTTTCATATGGGGCCCACTTTATGATCGCCAACTGATGATATAGCGAAGACCGATCTCTATCATTCAAAAATATTTCATAGAAAGGATCTTTGACCTGATCCCAGGTATCGATAGTGTTAGCTTGTAGAGTGTGATACCATTCTAGCACCTTACCGCTAAAAGAGGCTACGAGCAACCTTAGTGCTATATTTTGGTCAGTGACTCCATGCACCAAACACACATCTTCCACATCTTGCAAGTGTTCAGATGGTGTTTTTGAGCCATCCCCGGTGAATTTTGGTAGAACTTTTAAAACAGAGGCCAAGATAGGGGCCCAAATGGTGGGTGCTACTAGTGCTACAAGGGGACTTCCAACATCCCATGCCACATAATTTCTATTAGTAATTGGCAACATGGTTGGTGGAGGGATCAAAACGTTCACTGGATGGGTTTCAGTTTGTACCATTCCTAGTGGTGGCACTAACAAGCCAGAATTATTCACTATTTGGGATCTAGTAATAGGTCGATGGCTCATACACCCACTTTAGGTGTAGGTACATTTAAAAGGTCCCACCGGCCGTGCTAGAAAAAGAAACTGTTGATGCCAAAAAATGACAAGCAACAACCTTATGGGAAACTCAATTAATCGGGGGACCAATTGTGCTAAACTGAGTGACCTTTAGATTTTTAAAGAAGCCGACTTCTTCTATAATTGGGGTTTTGGAATGGGAAAAAGAAGCAGATATAAAAAATAAAGATCTAACTAAGGCGATGCACTAGATGTAGGTGTAGGCACAGTAAATCTATCTTTTGGATGCAATTTAACGGTCCGTTCAACAATCTGCATGTCCTAGAATAACAAAAATCAAAGATGAAAACCTGAATAATTAATCCAATAACATAAAATAACTCCCATACACATTTACTAAAAAGAAGAGTCAAAGACATGGTCTAAATCAACAAACTTATATTGAAATCATAGAAGTTTTGCAAATAAACAACTTAGTATAGTAATGACACAGTATAATGTTTTGTCAAATAGCTTAAGAAAACAAAAAGGCCGAACAATGGCACAATTTGTGAGTCTTATACAATAATCTTAAAATAGTGCAAAAGGCCTAGTGTCCTTCATAATTTTTTTTGTATGTTCCAAACTCATTTTCGAAAGGAAGAAGTAGTATATATAAAAAATAATCCCACCACCTAAAAACTAGTAATAGAAAAGATTCCCTCATCATGAGCAATGATTCCCAGAGCAACGATTTCCCAAGGCCATTGCAACATAAATAAATTCGAGCAATAGAACACAGTCACCCTTGAGTCAGATGCATCATTTGTAAACGATGGGGGTGGTCCTAATGTAGAAGCAGCAAAACTCGTGCAAACATGTTTCGCTCACCCACGAAGTCAGTTAGGACACGTGGAAATATGGTCAAGCTTGTTGATTGTTCCTTCCTTCCCTTCAATGAAATCCCTGCGGAGAAGACACGTGGAGAAGTCTTTGTCGCTAGCGCTGATTGTGGGGTCCACCCAAAGGTGTACACAAAATGATGCTACATGGCACATGGGTGGAGCTCAATTGAGAAGCAAAGGGAAGTAGGCTTGAAATGCCCATGTTGCTGACACATGGAAGCATGGCGGGGCTTGGAAGAGGAGCGAAGGAAGAAATCCTTGCGGGGAGCGCTCGACGAACACGTGGCGGCAGCAGTCGAAGTTTTTCAAAAAGGAGCAGGGGAATATTCAAATGTATGGGGTGCGGGTGGAAGCCAAGCAAAATAGTTTTAACTCGAAGGGAGATCAAGGGATTTTTAAAATCCACACTTATCATGATGTGTGTGTGTGTTCAGACATGACCATTACTAGGATGCATGCTATGGACATATTGATGTGATGGGAGTGCTTTGGTTACTTTTGGGGTTTTCACTTTATTCTACTATATTATTATTGTGTTGACATGTCATTATGATTTTGATTATAATTATCTTTATTTTCATGAAGATGTATTGACTTGTGTTCAAGTGTTGTGGTTGTAGATGGGACATGAGCTTTTGTTAGTGCTTTAGTGAGTATGATGTATATTGTCATGTTATTATTGCTATGGAGAGATTTATTTGGATAGTTGGGTGACACAATAGTATGTTGTTAGGTTAGGAGGAAAGAGCAGCATCGTACCATTGGACGTATGGGGGACATACAAGAATGAGATATGATTGCTAGAGTCCTTTCCTAGTACTTTGGATATTATGCACATGTGCTCTAACTTGTATGTTTGAGTAAATAGGTACTAGGCTACGTTTCCACCTGAATTAGCAGGTATGAGCGTGCCTCTAATCCCAATGGTGGTTGAGGAGATAACATCTAGGCCCAAGTTATACCCTAATCCTAGCCATTGTCCCCAATTAGGGACAATTGATTTAGTGTGTGACCACCTTTCCGGGTTGTCATGGGACAATGCCCAATCTCGTATACCCTATGGTTGGAGTGTTGCTCTTGTGTGAATGTTTTTATTGGGTTATGTGATTGTTTGACTCCAATGTCTAGCTTTGAGTATGAATTCAATTCAAATGGTGCTAAGTCCTTTGGTAAGTTAGGTTAGTCACTGTTGTGCTCATTCTCATTATTTATGTTTTGATGTGAATGTCTCTTTCAGTAAGAAGTTATTTTGTGGTTTATGCTTAGTCTCTGATTATGACATATTTAAGTGAAGTTAGCTTCTAGGTCGGTTATGTTGATGGTAACTATAGTTGTCATGTGGGTGTTAAAGTGTGATTTAATGTTGTTATATATATGTATATATATTGCTATGGTTATTCTTTGGTGTGAGTGAATATTGGTTACTAATATTATTATGATTATATGTATGAAGGAGGTGATTTAATATTGTCATGGATTTGCACCAATAAGGTATTATGTTAATGTGCATAGACTATTATGTTTTATAAAGTCACCATGTAATTATTTTTGGTGCGAGGGGATATTGGATTATTATTATTACTGTTGTTGTTGTTATAATAATAATTATTATTTATGTAAGGGTATTATTTACTATTGCTAAGTGTTAATATTAATTAGTTGTTATGTTAGTATGTGCATATCATTATGTTTATTCTTGTTGCTTATTATGTTTCTTATCATCATGTTATTGTTTATTGATCTTGGAAAAGGACCATTTGATTATATAATTATGGTTTATTGAATAATAGTTATTTTATTGAGAAATAGAATTAAAAATTAATTAGTGTTTATTTGATTGAAAAGGAATTTGGAATTGGAACTTATTTAGTTATTAATTATTTTTGAAACCCTTGGGGGAGTGAAGTCTCATTTCGGGGTTTCCTTTTTGGTTGGGAGTTGTGTGTGGAAATGGAAAGGGGGGATGAAATAGTGGGGATACTGTGAAGGAGGAATTTTTCTTGGTGTGAGAGTTGTTGCAATTTGGGGGTTTTGAAAGTTGAAAGAATTGTGACGATTTTTGATGTTTTTGGTGAGATTTTGAGCGATTTGAGATGAGATTTGAAAAGGGTGGTTTGGATTTTTGGTTGTAGATTCATGAGAATTTATTATTGTTGGTTTGAATGGATATCTTGGCTTCTAATTGTGGTTCTTGATTGGTGATTTAAGCTTGGAGGATTTTTCAGGGTTTCAACTTCTTTTTCATCAATGCTCTTCGAATTTGAGGTAAGGATTTTCTCGATTTTGTTAATTTATGCATTTCAAATTTATAGGAATTTGAAAAAGGTTAAATTAATTGAGGTTTTAATGTTTTTAATAATTTGGAAAAGATCTGGTTGTTGGGTCTTTCATTTTGTCATTTGACTGTAATCGGTATGTTGTCAAGAGGATTTTTAAGAGAGCTATTTGTTGTTTCACATTTTGTGAATTTCTAAGTTGTTTTTGGTCAATTCTTCTTGTGATATTGAGTAGTTGAGGGTCAATTCTAAAATGGGTTTTTGACGGATTTGGATTTCAAGTTGATTTGACTGTTTTATGGCTGACAGACTTGGCTATTGTCAAAAGGGTTTTTAAGGGAGCCGTTTGTTGTTTCACATTTTGTGAATTTCTGAGTCGTTTTTGGTCAATTTCGCTATCAATGTTGAATAGTCGAGGGTCAAATTTGAAATGGGTTTTTGACAGATTTGGATTTCGAGTTGATTTGACTATTTTATGGTTGGAAGACTTGACTGCTATCAAGAGGGTTTTAGTTTAGTTTGAAGGTTGTATTGGAGGATATAGCTCTATCCTTTGATCTGTATTTTGTTGTACCATCTATGTTTGAATGTGTTTACTGTCTATATGTTGATAATCCCTTCCTATTTGTAAAATCTTGTGTTGGGGCTTTTGTATTGTGTAAGGATCAATTGTACCAAGGTTATGCATTGGTGGTCCTGATTATGAACTGCTGAGAAAGAGAAATTAAACTTGGCTATCATGTTATACGATTGTGCAAATGATGTAATGTGCTTCATTGTATGTGTTGTGGTATAATGATCAACGTTTGGGTTTCTTATCCATTTGTGTTATGTGTTGGGCCTCTGGAAGTATTTGAAAGTCTTTGTGAAAGTCCTTGTGATTTTTGGTTGATTCTTGTTTTAGGTAGTCTCCTTTGAATGTCTAGTGTCAACCACTTACTGGTTTTGTTGCTTGCTTGTGTGTGGGGCCTAGTGTTGTCTCCTAGCACGGAGGGAGTGGGCCTCAGGGTTCCACGTGGTAGGGTGGTATTTTCCAACCATCCATTGGGGTTTAGGTGGTACAGTTCATGTGCAACATGGAGATTCTTTCCTTCCACTTCATTCCAGAGCTGGTTTTATGGTGTAGATGATATTTCTAAGAAAATTGTGTCCAATATGTATTATATATATATACCTCTCAGATGAATGAATCTTGTACATTATAACATTCTTGTAAAGGAAAGGTAAATGGGTTAATGTAATCTTGAAGATATATTTATTGTTGTTTATTATGTAATGGAAAGGTTAATGTAGGAATGTTGTATTTGTGATGCATATGAACTTAATTTAGTATTAGATGTGATGTATCTTTATGTACCTATTTCATGGTGTTGGTTAGGATTAGATTCATATTAGCATAGTGTTAGATGAGGTTTAATTATAAGTAAGTTATGTTATCATATGTAATTTGTTGTATGAGATTTAATTTACATCCAAATAATTGACTGGATGTGTTCTTAGTGTATCATATGTCTTTCTATAGGTTTAGTTAGTGTAGACGTGTCGTAGTAGTGATATTATAGAACCATGGTGGATAGGTGTGTAAGTGGGACATGATTAATGTTACTTTTGGGTCATAATGTGATTATGATATGATGTTAATGTAATGTTGTTATCCATGTTAATTTGTTGAGCTGCATTAGTTAGTGTCACTTTAGTTTCTTTAAAAAAAATTAAATTATTGGCATGTTATTTGTGGACTTTTGTGTTGATCCACCGGGTCCCTTAGCGGGGCGTTACAAGAAATCTCACAACTATGATATGGAAGGTCCAATTTATGAGTCATATTAATGATGACAATGTGGTCCTTCTAGACATAACTATTCAATCTTGTGCACTTTTCCTAGTGGTGGATACTCCCTCTATTTGGTGGAAGGAAGATAAAACACCAAAATAATTAGACACTAAGAGAATAAAAGATGTTGTAGCTATACAAAGTGTTGGAGATGAAGCTTCAAAGTTGTTTGGATTCTAGAAGTTGACAATTTGATTGAATTTAAGAGTCTAGAGGTTTTACGTGATTACAAAATATGGTAGTTCAACTATGTAAGACTTGTAAAAGAGCTTGAAAGTTGTGAGGTTGTGGAATAATTCTTCACGATAATTAGGTAGAGCTTAAACTTGCTACAAGTAAAAAAATCACAGGAAGGAAAATACTCCTAAAATGAAAAGCAACAATATATTAATAGAGTGAGATCTAATTTAAGAGGGACACCAAGTATATTAAACATAGTGCACCTACAAATAGCCTCAACTAGAGTGTGATGGCATAAAAGACGATAAATTAAGAACATGCAAAAGCTTCATAGATACAAATTAAACATAGTGCACCTAAAAATAGCCTCAACTAGAGTTTAATGGCATAAAAGATGATAAATTAAGAACATGCAAAAGCTTCATAGATACAAAATTAAAACACATATTTACCCCTCTTAAGTAGTTCATTTGCTAGGGTACAAACATGCTCATTAGGGTGTTTGCATACTTGTTGTTGTAGATAGGCCAATTGTTAGGGTGAACCAAAGCAAAATGAATGAATGCATAACTTAAAGGAAAAAAGAGAGGCTTTTGAGCAACAAAAGGGTACAAATGCCTATTAAACAACTTAAACAAACTAATCAATAAATGGATTGTGTCTTAAAGGATTGGTTACACTTCCCACCAACGAAATATCAACTAAGAGAGTGTTTAATTTATTTTCATGTCACACAAGGTCATGAGTTGGGCCATCAAATCATTATCAGAGCATCAGACCATCATGTATGTTTGTCCATTTTTAGACAATTTACAAGACTTGACCTAAGACATGAAATAGATAAATCAAGTGGATAATAGAAACTCATAACCATTGACTTAACCTTTGAATTTCAAAATTCAAATTCAATTTTAGTTGGATTTACCTATTCTACTAACCATTTTGATTGATAAAATACATGTTTACACAATGTGATGCTATATGTTTGTATTTTGTAATGACTGCCCCCTGATTTTTTTCTTCTTCTGAGGTTTAATGCTTGTTATTTGAGAATTTTCTGAGATTGTTTTGCTTGTGTTTTCAAGTGCCATTCATCATTTTAACATGCCAAATGAAAGATAAAAAACATGCAGAAAGTAACATATAAAACTTTGCTTGCAATGAATTTTTTAAAGACTTTATTTTCTCATAAATAATAACAAAAATTTCAATCTTATTCAATTCAATTTTTAGTCTTAGAAAATTACATTTAGACCTGATTTTGAAGCATTAAGCAGCCAATAGTGAACTCCATAATGCAACACCTTTCACCAAGGAAATCCCCCTTTAAACCTCAATGAACTCAACACCCAAAAAAATGTTACAGTAATATCAAAATTTTCAAGCACCCAGAACAAGGTGCTCCTTTCAAGAAGTCAACTTGTTTTAGAAAATTCAAATACTTCACCAATTTTCACAATCTTTTGCTTGAAATGATCATCTCGAAGAATGCCTTCTAAAGATTCAATACCCACAACGAAAGCAAATTTCTTTATGGCGATATGAGAAAATATGTGAGATTCAGGTCCAAAGTAAAGTCTCCTGTAAAATGATTAAAATACACCAAAATGAAGTTTAATCTTCACCAAATCGCAACAATATTATCACCAACCAAAATCTCACAAACCAACTTCAAAATATGATTGAAATCTTCTTTCCAAAGTCTGAAACAACAACTTCTAGCACAAGTGAAGCTCTTGTATGAAGCCTCCCTGCAAATCCTCCTGATGTTGTCTTTGAAACACAGGGAGAGTGCAATCTACAGAGGTTTTCGTCCCTACAAATCCCTTGTTTCCTCCAAAGCCAAGCTTCCAAAGAAAAAACCTATTCAAGTTTCATAATCCCAGCCTGTGCAAATGAGCCTCAAAAAGACCTTTTATCTTATTTTCTCCTGCAACCCTAAAAAACCCACTTTACAAAAGCCTTTTGATTTAATTTAATTTTTAATCCTCTCTTCAACTTGGGCACACAAAGAGGATACATTTAAATAACTCTCTTTTTCTTTAACATCAGCCTTTTTAAATAAAATTGACTTCTTTTATTACCTTAGGCGTCCATCCCCCTTCATGCAATATAAAATACTTTAAAGGCTTTTAAAAACAACTTAAGTTGAT
>VDFB02000008.1:173175682-173210522 GCA_007258455.2 Sequoia sempervirens | reverse complement strand
AGAAACTTCACAAAGAAAATATAGTGGCCAAGCCTAATGCCAGGTTCGGTCTGTCGAGCCACTTATGCTAGGTTTTCATTCCATGACCACAATTTTAAACAATGAAACCCTGACGGCTTCTTGCCCTATCAAGACCAAATCCTCTAAAGTCAAAATTGCATCATCCATCCATTGAGCTCTCAGGTACCGAACCCTAGAGTTCTAACCCCAGAACTCCATTTCTTCCTAGTCATTTTAAACAAAAAATCCCTAATAGCTTTCTGGTCTTGAATCTCTGCAAGCTCCAAAATTGATCAAAATAACCTCAAATTTGACCATCTTTGATACGATCCTTCCAAACCATCACAATATAAAGATGGGAGAAATCACTCAAATCACCCTACACTGTCCACCCTTCAAAACAACGTTCCTGCTAGGGAAGTCCGACCCCCTAGGCCCGTGTTGTCCAAAATCCCTCCAAAAAATGACTAATGATATCTTGAAGTAAAATTTTGATTTTATGAATGATGAATTTTTTGAATCGATTTCATACAGGGTATTTTCACTAATCTTAATACTTTCATAATTGGTTGTACTCATTATGTCTCCATTTGTAGGATATATGGAATCAAGTACATGACCCTCAGAGGTTGCTGCAGAGAAGGACAAAGGAAAGAAAATAGGAAAGAATCCTCATGGAAAAGAGGACAAGGACTAAATGAAGTACCAGTTCTAGGGTGAGCCTTTTCATTAAAAAATCATCACAGACTATAAAGAAATTACAAACACTAATATCGGCCATGTCAATATTGATGAGTTCAAACCAAGGGTTAGAATCCACCCTAAGACTGATAATGCCAAATTAATCAGACAAAGTGAGATTGAAAAATCTATAGGCTTCCCCCCATCCCTCATAGCCCCTGAGTTGGTCATGGCTTGCTGGCAGGCCTACCAGCGATAGACAAGAACCATTGTTGATAGGGACAAGAACATCCTTGATGATATGTTGGTTTAAGCAATTACTAAAACTTTTCACATTCCCACTTTTGGGGAGATGGAGATGCCCACCATGGAGGAAGGTAAAGAAACATGGGATGAGGACCTGATGGGCTACAAGAAACTAATAAACCAATACGAGCTCAAAGAGAAAAGGGGAAGTGTTGCAAAGGTTCCTCAAGAACTCTTCCACAATGACTTCTATGAGGACAACCATGACTTGGTCATCATGTTGAGTAGAGCGATGGGTCTCCCCATTTCTTATTTTTAGGAATGGATGGTGTATGTTATAGGGAATATCCTCTGTGGGGATGCAAATGTCACAACAAAAGCTTCATTCTATTGGGGAGGCATAATAAGCAACTGCTTCCATGAGCAGTTCATGAATGTTAAGAAAATCTCTAAGTTCTATATGACATCCTATCTCGTCTACTCAATGGATGAGTAGAGGAAATATAGTGGATTATTTGTGGCACTTGATGAGGAGTCAGGTCGAGCATTGAAGGTTTATGATAGATATCCCTAGCTCTAGCTCAGGAACTTCAAGAAAGAATATTGCAGGGTTAATGAAGCCTTCATCGGCCATGTCATTAGGTTGCTTGGGGGGATTTTGAGAGAAGGGTCTCTCATAGCGCATAGACATTCTTAAAGCAATACACCTTCTTATTCATATAGTACCCAAAGTTTACATATATTTGTGCCTAGGGTTTAACAGAGAGGTTGAATAACCTACCCCAGTACCCTAAAGACCAAATCATATTGTTAGAACTCTCCTGGTAGTTGTAGCATGTTCATTCAGCCCTCGATAGTAGACATTTGGTATTGATCCCTTATTCCTTAGCCTTTGGTCAAGGAATGTATAAATTACAAACTTCCCAGTGCCCTGGGAATTCTGAGAAGGAATTGGCAGAGTACCATTTCTGCCTGCATACTACTCCCACATGGGTGGACCCATATGGGCATGTGAGAAAGGAACTAGGACTAGGATATGCCCATTTGTATGACATTGAATATTTCCGGGTAGACTGCCAGGATGACAAGGAAGTGCGAGCAAGGAACTACATGTGGATGACTATGTACTTTTTCAGGAGGGTGCAACTATTTCCCATACTAGATCAGGTCAAGGAGGATGAGAGCACCATCATGGATCCCAAATATAATGTAGTTGCTAACTTACCACTCCCAACAATAGATTAGGATGAGTAGGAGGTCGATGACCTTGATATTGTAACCAAACCAATCGTGGCTCACACCAAAGAATGGGTTAAAGGACAAGTAGCCCAATTAAAGAAACAAGGGGTTGTCCTATCATATGAAGGGCTTAAGAGTGAGCCTAGTGCCATGGAGGATGTTGCTACTACAACTTCAATAGGAGGGACATCCAAATCTCCTCTACTCACAAGATCAAAGAAGAGGAAAGGGATTGAGATATAATAGTCACCAGATCCCATGGTCTATTTAAGAAAGGATTTAGGAGGTTCACCCTCGAAGAGGCCCAAATGGACAAGAAGCACTATGGAGCAGCTAGCAATTTAGGAGGGTGCCCTCTAGGAGAGTGAGGAAGGGAAAATGGATCAGCCAAAACCTCCCCCAACTCTCCCTATTTCTACCACCCTTGCATTTGTTTCCTAGGCCATGGTCACCACATCCCCACCTGTGATGGACATCTTGGTCCATCTCGCCTCCTCTCCC
This sequence comes from Sequoia sempervirens, assembly GCA_007258455.2. NCBI lineage: Eukaryota > Viridiplantae > Streptophyta > Pinopsida > Cupressales > Cupressaceae > Sequoia > Sequoia sempervirens. Next base: position 173,207,855 of record VDFB02000008.1, on the reverse strand, counting down.
CTAGTTGGGCCCATAATAATGATTGAATCTTCCTCTACTATAGCTACTCTACTTTTCTTCGCTACCATGTCACCTACTACATTGCTTCCATAGGTAGTAGCAACAATACTGATGCCCACACTCACTTTTCTAGAAGCTTTCTCAAGGCATATACAAAATGTCCCCTCTAAGATTTCTCAGATATTTTTTGACCCCACCATCCAAGTTCCCCTAGCATAGGTCCTCGCCAGCACTACACCTTCACAACCTCTAATGGGATCACTATAAATGGATGCCACAATGTTAATTTTCAAAGAATGAGAGAGCTGGGAGAAAGAAGCTTTGAAGGCAGTGGAGGAGGTAGTGGATGAGTACCATGAACACCCAAAGTATGAACACTAGTAGAATTATAGGGTAGTTCATGAAGAAGATTAAGAAATAGGGTCTTCCAAAAGTGGAGAGGAAGGGGAGGGTACAAATGGTACAACCATTATACAAACCTTCGATGATGATTTCAAGGAGGAAATGGCTAGACAATTGAAGCACGATGAAGAAGAGGCAGAAAGGTCACCTCCTAGAGGAGAAGGGAAAGAAGGTGGTAGGGCAGCAAAATATGTGGAACTCACTATAGGGGAATGATAGGAGGATGTGCCACCTCCTTATGGAGGAGAAGGAAATATAGAGGAAGACAAGCCTGGGGAGCATGTGCACAAGGACAAACAAACTATAGAAAGGAAAGAGAAAGAAAATGAGATAGAAGAAAGTCCCTAGGGGAAATTACCTACTAAGCCTCCCATCAAATGCCTCATGTTCATCCAAGACTTTGATGAGGAAGAAGGAGACAACACTAAAATGGAAGAAAAGGCTCCCATAGGTGAACAAATAGAGATCCAAACAAAGGAAGGCGAGGGTAATCGTGAATTGCCCAAGGGAAAATCCACTATACCCAAATGGTTGGGGAAGCAACTTGAAAAGAAGACTCCTACCCCAAAGGATCCAAGAGAAATACTAGAGGCCATCCTAGCTCAGGTGAAGATCACAACTAGGAAGGAGAAGAAGCCCAAAATCATGTCCAAGGTAACGATGGATGCATCGGGATCCTGAACTATACAAGTAGTAATGTAGGTGGTAGACCAAGAAGGGGTACGCTATAATATCTCCACTATTGACTTTAGAATAGCTACCAGAGAGAAAAAGATAGAGCACCTCAAGGAGTTTGTGGCCACGGTGGTGCATCTAATACAATAGGATAAAGTCTCAAAAGATGAGCTTAAAACACAGGTAGCTAACTTGACAGCTTACATCCAACAATGGTCTTCAACTAAGGAAATTCCTACCACATACACAGCTCCACCCCAACTAATGTCCAATGAAAAAATTGACAAGCTTGATAAAAGAAAGAACCTGGATAAAACTACAAAAGGTTGGTTCTGACAAGTTCTATACGTTGAAAATATGGATATCAATCGGGTTGTATGAATAGCCAACAAGTTTTTAGACTTACAACAGTCTCTAGAAGGCACAAAGAAACTTTGCATTGAATTCCCTATGATGTATATGTCCACCTATCCAAAGATTGAAGCTATCCTCCAATTTCCAAAAGCCGCATGGGAAAACGAGCTCACACTCAGAAGGGATGAGCATTGGCTAGTGGATGTATGGAAGTAGGACTTTGATAACATGAAAGAAAGGTTGGAGCAGGTAATTGATAAAGTGGCTCTAGATATTGAATGGGTCAAAGAAATTAGGGTAGATTGTACCCGATATTTGAGGTTGATGATGGGATATGACATGCTCACAGTGCAAATTGATCCAGAGAAAATAAAGCTCCATTTCCAGAAAAAGATGGAGGACAGGATGTTAGATGAGATAACCATAGATTTCTTGAGTTTTTCCACCCACACCTTCACTCGGTCAGAGTTGTTTAGAGATGACACTGCCAAATATGATGAATATTGGAAAAGGCTTGAGGACAACTCCAAGGAATGGAGTTATTAGGTGTTGCGGTCGAAGATCATGGAGGTTGACAAACTCCAACCGGTAATCTTGAAATTAATGGAGTATGCAGTTTTGAAGAAGCAGGAAGGCAACCTTATTGTCAGTGAAGAACTTCTAAAGGAATAGCTACAACAAAAAGAGCAATTAGCAAAAGACAAAATTCTATAGTGTTGTCACTAGAAGATGAAAAAGGGATGAAGATAAATTTTTTATTTTAAATTATAATATATTGTGGGGGTAGGTAGAACCCTAGTTTGTAGCGAATCTTGGCCACACAATGAGATTAAATCTTGGCCATTCGTTCTACTTTTTGAGCACTATAAATAGGGGGTCTCCTCTCATTTTCAAAGGGAGTTGAGTTGTTGTAAAGACATGCTACATAAATTTCTAATGAAAATACATTGACTTGGTGACTTTTATGAGTTCTTCACATGTTTCATGATTCAATCTCCATGGTTAGATGCTTCATTTAGATTTACATTGTTGTTTTAGTTAGCTTTGAACTGCTTGAATAGATTTTAGTAATGTTGTTATGTGATTATAGAAATTTTTGTTGTGTAGATGCATTCCTAGTCCATACATTTTGTTGTTTGCTACTCGTAAATGGTTGTGTAAAGTTAGTCTAGGCTTGAATTCAAAGCTTCTCCACACTTTTATCTTTGTTCATGCATGTATATGGTGAATGAATGGTGAAATATCTGTAGGCCTTAGAAGATAACACAAATTTAATGGGACTGTGAATTTTCTGTTTAAGTGAAATTATGTTTGAAGGAAGATGTCCATGGTAGGAACTCCATGATTACTATTCACAATTAGTTGTAGATCTAGGAACATTCCCTCTTCCCTACTCTTTTCCCTTTTTTTAGAAACAACCTGTGCTAAGATTCATTGCACACTGTAAAGCCAAAAATTAAGGAAAACATTGAAGTTTTAGATTATTGTCTGAACCTGCAACAAAGTGCACCTTAACTCCCATCTCAGAAACTTCAAATTTTAAGATCCACTCCACATCCAACTATGCACGTTTTCCTTGTGATTACCAAAAAAATCACACCAAACATCAATTGAGGAGTTCCATGTAAGTCATGACCTGACACCCGAGAGACCTTGGGGATATTTTCAGTAACTTGCTCTTGAAGATTTCCTTTCAAGAGAGGTAGTGCACTTACACACTCCCTATGTTGAGAAAGTGTGCAAAACACCCATCAACAGAACTAGCACTAGAAGGAGGGCCTTGTAAAGATGGATTGAATTGGATCATTCTCCCCAGAAATATTTCAAAGAGTTCTATGGTCGACACCAAACAAGGGAGAATTTCAAGAGTTACAACCCCCCACAAGGGAAAAATGAACTAAGGAGACACTACCTCTTCCTCTTCCTCCACCCCACCCACTTCCCTTCCACCTTCATCTCCATTTACCTCTTGTCCATCCTCCACCTAGCCATACCAAACTGCCTTTTCACCCCTCTTCTCCGATAGCTAGGAAGTTGCCTCTCTCTCGACCCTTCAATCTCAAGGCGTAGTCCAAACAACCACAACCTAGGTGCAGTCCCAAGTTGTTGTCTTATTGTAGGTGAAACTCTAGATTGCTATCCCTCAATAGCAAATACCACCTCTGCCTCCCACCATGGATTGGTTGGCACAAAATCCATCACCATTGCACTTTGGTGCTTACCACAACATGCCCAAGAATTCAGAGGGCTTATGTTCAAAATTAAATCCTCATGACCCTCAAAGAACAGTAGAAGAACACATCAAGATATTTGAAATAACAAATACAGATATGCAAATTCGTCATGAAGATGTCACATGCTGCCTCTTTCCATACTCATTAGGTGAGGAGGCTTTTTACTGGTACATCAATTTTTTGAGGGGGTCCATTACTTCATGAGACATCATGAAGAATGATTTCCTATAGAAGTATAAGATTCCAATTAGCCCTTCAGAGCTATGCCGATAGTTTATGTTAGTCTGAAGAGAAGTTAATGAACCTATTGGATCCTTTAATGATCATTTCAATCATGCCTTTATGAAGCTTTAAGATCCATACATACATACTGATGTTGCTACCCTCCCTATCTACTATGCAACATTAGATAATCTCACGTTAGCATTGGTAAAAAGGATGTGCCTACCGCTCACCACACTAGTAACTTCTTATGCAGGGGTTGTTGTCGCCAGTGTGGATTTGGGACAAAGCATCTCTAGTCTACTACCTTCTTTAGGACTAGTAGCTCACCCATTGCAGGTTCAAGGCCTTAATCAAGCATTCACTCATTAGACTCCTCTTATGAACTAGGTGCCTCAATTGCCCATCATCTACACCCCAGACAACTAATGAATTATACACCTCATGTGCCTTCTTATTTGCAACCTCAACAATAACAAATCTATCCTCAGGCTCCCCAACAACAACAAGCCTACTGTCAATAACCGCAAGCACCATTGTACTTGTCAGGACCAGAATTCCCCCCTGCACATCAAAATTAGCCAGCAGCCCTGCCTGTCTTTCTACAAAACCTAGTGTTGTAGCTGAACAATGCTAAGAAGGAAAACTTGGAAGAATTGACTAAGATGATAAGGAAAATGTCTACAAAAATTATGCACTTGAAAAACTAGAATAATTAGTTGTAGGTATCCCAGTGTAGTCTCCAAGCTAATCTTAATCAGGAAAGTTGAGACAATAGGGATGGTAGGGACAACTAAGAACTAAGCACTTCTTCTAGGTAGAATTATGACATATGACATAATTCAAATCAAAATTTTGAGAGGAGACCTTCTTAGAGGCATAATCACACATGGAAAACAAGGCCCGATAATGAAGGTGTCCCTACCCCCCTAGATTAGCCTAAAAGCAACAAAAAGACAACCAGTGGAGTGTACCTCACTGAGGTAGCCTTATCTAGATGGTGCCAGATTCACAAAACTAGTAGACACTCCAAGTTGGATTGTCTCGAGTTCTAGATAGTTGCTGAAATCTTCCAAATGGAGGTCCAAAATATTGTTGATAGTACTAGTTGTAGAGACATCATTCCATCTGATCCTTATGACTCTTCCTATCTCATGGTAAACCAAGCACCATTTCCATGAAGCGACCACAATGAGACCAAAGTTGAACCTACCCCGGTTAAGAGTGAAGAAATGCAAAAGGTAAGTAACGATCAAACCTTGACTCAACTTTTCAATTCCGTAGATAATGGTCCACTAGATGAGGAAGAATTGCACATAGATGAAGTCCACATGTTCCATCAAAGAACAACTCCCTAATTCCTTAGAAATAAGTAAGCAGGTGGATCCTTCACAACTTCTACTCCACCAAATAATTTTACTACCCCACCTGACCCTAATGCCATCAATAACCCTGGGCTTCCCCATACACCCACCCAATATCTCAATAAGGATAGGCCCCAAAATTAGTTGTAGAATCAACCTCAAGGACAATCAAAAAACCAATCAATTGAAGAAAAAAAACCAACCTTCTAGCTCTGCTATAGGCTAATCCTTTAACTCTGAGATTGAACAAATGGGTGAATATGTGGTAGAAGAGTTCAAGAAAGTAAAACTTAGTTTTTTTTCCTTCAAACTACTCAAAGTCCCTGCTATAAGGCATGCCTTCTTTAGGGTACTCAATGGGACCCCATCCTCTAACACAACACAAGAGACATCAGCTAAAAGAGTTACCTTTAAAGAACCCAGGCAGGAACCCGTGATTCAGGACAGCACAAGGAAAAGGAAGGATGATCCCTCAAATCAATCTATAGGTAAGTGGGTGAAAAATGAACTAGATCAAAACAATTGGCATATTGCCAAGGATCAACCATCTGGGCAGACTGAGGATAGAACTAGTGATAAGAATAAGATGCAAGTAGCTCAGATAGATACATCTAAGGTCCTCTTCCAAGGAAAATTTGAAACCCTGCCTTTCCTTACCACCATCCAGATATTCAGGAAGAACTTGCACAATTGCCTACTTAATTCAGGAGTGTCTACCAATGTTATCCACACTGTCAAAAAGGAAGGTGGCCCAGTTGGACAAGACATAGATCAACATTGTGGGAGAAATGAATTGGATCCTAATGCAAATTGCTGCAGACCCAAGGATACAACAATTCATTGATATTCAAGTGGCTAACATTCCCAATGCATATGGGATCATCTTGGGAAGAGACTTCACTAGAACATTGAATGGATATGCTGCCATAGACCATTCTTACATTTGGCTCTCATGGAAAGGGCTTCCAAATCAAATCCGTATAGACCATGAGCCCCATATGAAATACATGATCACAGAATACAGCAACTTAAACAAGGTATTGTTTGTTGAGACAAAATTGGGAAATTACTATCCCTTTTCCTATCAAGATGAATTTGAACCCCAAGAAGAGTGTGTTGCTGAAGTAATCCTTGTGCAATGCAACCCTCCAACTAACTTCACTCAAATGCCTCTGAGTATAGAGATGCAGGTAGAATCAGATGATAAACCTATTGAAGATAACTTTTGATTACTCAATGGTTTCCAAGAATTTATGGAAAAGTGTGCAAAGGACCAACTTAGTTTGGGTGTTTGAATGGATTTCTAGGATCTCTTGCTACCAAATTGGTCACTACTGAATTTGACACCATTTTCTGATGGCCATTCATCGGTCATTCGACAAATCTTTGTCAGAAGAGTGACAAAATGGCAAAAATATTTACGTCGCTATTTTTTTGTCGAAAGGTCGACGACCAATTAAACCTAGAAATAATGGTGAATAATCGTTAGTCGATGGCATCATGAAATGGCTTGTACTTTCATCAGAATATTGACACAAACTTTGTGTATCCACCGATGAATTACACCAAAAGTTTGTTGCCAGTTTGACAAAATGGGAAAGCAATAGCATTGAAACAACAACAGATGTTCATCACCATTTTGACAAAATGGGCAAGGAGTAGCATCGAAACAACACCAAAATTTCATCGAATGTGCGATGAAATAGGCAAGTAGTAGTGTCAAAACAACACCAAGAGTTCATCAACTTTGCGATGAAATTAGCAAGGAGTAGCATCAGAAGAACACCAAAAGTTTGTCAAAAGTGTGATGAAATGGGCAAGGAGTAGTGTGGTAACAATGCCAAAAGTTCATCAAAATTATGGTGTAATGGGAAATAATTTATGATGAAACCTTCATTGCAGCTATAGCAACTTCGTCAAGCCTTTTTGTTGATTCGTCAGTGGTTGTCGTCGAAATTGCCATGAAGCATCAAGTTTTTTAAAAAAAAATATTCGTGGAAATGTACCATTGCGAAGAATGATGACTGATCATACATACAAACTACATAGTGGTTTGATACTTCAAACGATGCATTTCTTATATTGAAAAGTGCATTACCTTATTTAGTTTCTCTTTGTTTCAAGAATAGTTTAATATTCTCTACTTAACAAGGCCAACCACATGACGGTGGAAGCTCATTTGGCCCCTCTCCCCCCTCACATCACTCTCAATTCCCCATACCCAATCATATAACATTAATCATTCATTCATCCATTAATAACATATAACATTCATTCATCCATTAAAAACATATAACATTCATTCATTAACATATAATATTCATTCTTTCAATTTTTACATATTATCAAAAATATGGTTGTGATGATATGATTACAATCACTTTTTTTTTATTCCTTTTTTAAAGCTACATAAAGCTGAAGTGGAGTATCATTTTCTAAATCAATATATGTCCCCCCTTTAGTTGTTTTTCCCTTTGCTCGTGATCTTAATGTACGTGTAGTCATCTGCTCAAGATGTGGACACCGCTGCAAGGGGGATCTGCTACAATAAGAAAGAAATGTTAAACTAATATGTTTTATTATTATTGTTACAAGTATTTCATTAATTAAAAGAACATTAGAGTGGTTCTCTTTACCTGATGGGTCCACATCATGTTCCTGAACTTTTGTTATAGAATCATGCTCAACATGTCGAACACCCTCTAAATCCTGATCTGCAGTTGAAACATGAAAGGTTACATTAATTAATACACCAATTGAAATTAAATATGTTTAAGAGAACATTAGGGTGGTCCTCTTTACCTGATGGGGCCACATCATGTTTCTGATCTTCTCTAGCCTGATCATGCTCAACACGTTGATCACGCTCTACATGCTCTAAATTTGAAACATGAAAGGTTACATTAATTAATACACCAATTGCAATTAAATATGTTTAAAAGAACTTTAGAGTGGTCCTCTTTACCTGATGGGGCCACATCATATTCCTAATCTTCTCTACCTTGATCATGCTCAACATGTTGATCATGCTCTACATGCTCTAAAGTACTAGGATGCACACCATGACCTTCATTTGCATGTTATGCTCCACCCACACTAGGCTACATTCCAATGTCATGTGCAATATTATCATTGCTTGAATGTTTAAAAAAAATAGGCATGTAATTACTTTATGTTGGAAATTAATATTGAATAGCTTGCACAAGTATTCAATTTTAAATAAACTTTATTGATTTTATTTATCTGCATGTCAGATGCAATGGAAGATTGTGTTTTCCTAGTCAAGACTCTTAGGCATTCAGCCACGACTCCATAGCCTTGCTGGAAGGCAATCTTCAGGTCCTCTTCTATAGGAACTCTGTTGAATTCAAAGCCCTACATTTTTGTAGAAGATCATGAATTTTGCTTCTATGGTGTGATAAAACCAAAAAAAAAATCAATTTATTATAATTTGGATGCAATATTTCATTTAGTGATACTTACAATTCATGCGGCTAATTCCATATAACCATGAGAGCCAAGTTTGTGTTGCCTGTGCTTTTCTAGTCTTGCCTTTGTTTCCTTCGATGTGTCGAGCAGCCTATGAAAAGTTTGAAATATGTTAGATTATGTAAAAAGAAAGAGTAATCAGTAGATAATTTTATTGTTGATAGTATCACACATAGCATACTACTTTAAAAAAAAAAATTAATAGCATTTCCATAGCATACAAACATTGAGAGAAAATAAAATACAAAGTTCAATCCATGAATTATAGAAAATAGATTTTGTTGGTTATATTCATATCAGCGATTACATTTGCACAAACATACTACATTTGCATAAATATCAAATGTGGTGTGTTATGCAATGCTTCCACATTTTTCATACATGTCTACCAAAGCATTTTATCCAAGCGGAGTTCGCACTTGCTACTATGGCTAAAAGCCAAAATAGGTGCTTTCAAACAAGCTTGGATGCTTGGAAAAAATCTATCAAAGCATAATAGTAAGCAATAGGATAGACAAGGGAAGTGAATTGTTTCAAAATACCTCAAATAAATGTGGTCTCATGGTGATGGAATGCCATGACAATCCATAGCAATTTTCTTGTCATGGCATTCGTTATGGCATTCCATCACCATGAGACTACATTTTTTTGAAGCATTTTTTCAAATAGTTCACTACCTTTTCTATGCTACCACATTTTTCATACATGTCTACCAAATCATTTTATCAAACAATTCAATGCCTTCATGCTATGGCTAAAAAGTAAAAACCTAAAACAGGTGCTTTCAAACAAGCTATGGATGCTTGGAAAAAATCTACCAAAGCATAATAGTAAGTAGTACCATAGAAAAGGTAGTGAATTGTTTGAAAAAATTCCTAAAAGAAATGTAGCCTCATGGTGATGGAATGCCATGACAATCCATAGTAATTTTCTTTTCATGGCATTCCATCACCATGAGACTACATTTCTTTGAGATTTTTTTCAAGCGGTTCATTGCCTTGTCTATGCTACTACATTTTTTCATACATGTCTACCAAAGAATTTTATCAAATAGTTCATTATCTTTGCTGCTATGGCTAAAAGCCTAAAGCAGGGTGATTTCAAACAAGCTATGGATGCTTGGAAAAATCTATCAAAGCATAATAGTAAGCAACAAGCCATGGTCTCATGGTTTTTATGCTTGAAAATCAGCTCAATTTTATTCACATTTTTGGAAATTTTGCAGTTTGAAATGGAAAAAAATCATTGAACAAAAATTCAATGATTTTTTCAAAAAATCAGGGAAAAAATCGTCCAGCCTATAGTTTTTTTAAAAATTATGAGTAATTAGGATTTTTTGCATATTTATGCTTCTATATCACATACCTTCCTTGGCCCGGTGGTGTCTTTCCTTTTTTCTTTTCAGCCTTCTCCTTTCCATCGAACACTAGGTCCTTCCACTCCCTCTCTGGAATCATGGGGGGATGCTCATACTTTTTGTTCTTCTCTAAATGTGACCTATATTGGTCCCTCGCATACTTTAGATAGGTACCATCTTTCTTAAGGACCTTGGTTTGGTTGAATGTTTTATCACCAAACAATACAACTAAACAATTTATGAGCTCATCTTTTAAATCTTCATTTTGGGCATTCCACTGTGTATGTTTTGTGGGCCTAAAGAGCTCCAATGTAATATCACTTAGATGTTTATAAAAATCATCATTTCCTGCAAAATGATCATGGGATCAATAGTCTAAAAAGAGCGATCAATAAGTAAATTTCAATTGGATTATATAGAATAATAATTAAAACATTTTAAAGTACCTGGGACCTTCTCTATCTTTATGGGAATGAAATCCTCAGTCACCACAAGTGTGATCGGCAATGTTCCTGTACTAGTAATATAGGAAGATCCAAGAAATGCTGCTAAAACATCACTAGTACTAGTGGCCTCTACATCCCCAAGTACATGTCCTAATGCATGTTCTGGTATGTGTTCACTGCCAGAGGGTGCATTAATGGATGCTTGCATGGTATGGTTGTTGACATTTCAGACGAAAATATAGGCATGGCTGATGGGGTCAGCTAACGTGATGTATGCATAGGAGGATCATGATGGACACGTGTACCAACCCTTACTCCTTTGGAAGCACTTGTAGTACCTTGATCATGGCTAGGAGCATCATGAGGAGGCAAATAACCATGTAAAAACAACACATATTTTAGTTCATGACATAAAAGAGTATAAAATATAAAGCCATGAATGAACTTATGTTATAATTAAAGACCTCATGACAACTTGCAAGTTTTGTAATCTCTCTGTCAATACTTTAACCCTCTCTCTTATCTCATCTGTTTGAGGCATTTTGAATATCAAGTTAGTCATTTCTTCATTGCATTTTTTCATTAGATTTTTTATCGTATCGAAAGGGTTTCCTGAATAAGCCATGTCATCATCACAAAATATTGACTGCACCTCACTATGGATGCTCTCCTCTACTGCTGGTGCCTTTCCCTGATTAGTCAACTACAACAAGAATATTAAAAACATTATCAAAATTAACCCAAAAAACTTATGAAAAAAACCTAATAATAAAACATTTTGCTCGTATCTAATTTGTACAATTACAATGAGGTAAACTTTTCAGGTAGAAGCACCTGAAGATACATCGCAATCTGTGCTCTAGGCTAAAGCCTTCTCCATATGATCAATGTCCCCCTACACAACAAAAATTAAAAATAAAGAAATATTACCAAAATGAAACCAATAGACTTATGAAAAAAAAAAGAATAAAATGGTATATTGGAGTCATTAATTGGAGGTTGGGTAAAATGGTACATAGTACGTACCACCCCCATAGTAACTATGTTTGTAAGTAAGCGATTCAAATTGTAATCGATTAGCAACTCTTCCCCTGCAATTATTGATTTTATCTCACATATGAATACACGGTTTCCCTTGCGCGCCTCGAATATGCAATTGGGTTGCTTATTTGTTGACCCAGGTCGTGTACTATTTATAAAACCTATAATATTCCCTTATGCTTTTGGCCTTCCATCAATGTACATAGCCACTCCTTTATTTTTATCCTTATCTTTTAGTTGTATATAATTTGTTGACAGTGCATACCTATGCATACTTCATGTATATTGAACCAGTTGCATCCAATCTTTGTAACTATAATAGGGTCCAACATACTTCATCAATCCAGTAACTTTGTCATAATAGACCTTTATGCAATTCATGTAAAATAGGCCCAAACCATGTAATGACGATGGTGATATGTGATATATCCTCTTTTTGACACAAAAAATAGTGTTTACTGGAGGAAGTTCCTTAGGTACCCATTGTTTGCATAGATTTTTGTACCTCAAGGGAACCTCGACATCACCTATGCTCTCATCATCATAAGAACATGACCCCCCTTCAACAAGAAAAAATTCCATGCGTTTACGAAATTTTCTTCTAATCTTTTGACCTCTAGTTGATCTCCCTATTTTAGACATACTACCTGTCTCGCTTTCCTCTTCTCTTCCTAAATTTCCCTTGCTCAAGGAAGACAAATTTGACAAATACCTATTTGGTGGTACCTTCACTCATAAGGATGTTGGATGAAGTTCTTTCATGGTGATGTGATCCCAAGGTTACATAATGATTAATCTATCATTTCATCGCTATAATTTCACAGGTTATAAGGTAATCAAGTCTTGATAGATTGCAAGCTATTGTTACTACCATCCAAATGTGTCCATCACAAATCAAATCTACTTAACGTTTTAACTCCCAAACTTTGTAACAAGTGTTAAATGTGACTATGGTCCACTAGTTACACAACCAAGGCCTCAAATGTATTCTCTAATTGTAATCAAAGGACTTTTGCTCTTCACTCAAGTAAATAAACATGAAGGGAAACACCACCAAGTGGTTTATTGGACACCTACATGACTAAAAATAGCAGCAAATTTACATTAAATTTCCATATGTCTAAGTGGTTAACGAGGAGGGAGTGTGTACTAGGCCTGGTTAAGTCATCATAAGTTTATTCTTTGGCAATAATTTTTTTTTAAGTCATATTAAATCTTCCTATGTCTAATTGCTAGGAGATTTTTGGTATGTTTTAAGGTAGGATGATTGATGAAAGAGCCCAAAGACTATCCTTTCTCCATGGTATCTAGGTACACATAGCAGCGGTCTTCTCTTATATAGTTGGACATGATTTAAAGAACTTAGCTAGGAATTATTCATTTAACCTAAGGTTTTCTCTTAATGCAATCATTGGAAAAGTATGATCAAATTCTTCTACTATGAAGAATTGGTCTATGTGCCTCTAGTAATCACTATAAAATTTTGTAAGGATAAAATGACTAATTGCAACATGTAGGAGAGAATCAACTTTGAGTTATTCAAGGATTATATTCCTCTATTCATAATTTTTAAGGGTTGTGTGTGGAGGAGGTTATCACTACCAAGAAGGGAGGAGACCTTTCCTTGTATTCTTTTATAATTTTCATTATTCTTATTTATTTTACAATTACATTTACAAAATATCATCCTGTCCACTGCCCACACTGTCCAAACACACAGCACACAACCAAATGTATCCAGTTGTCATACCTATCCGAACACATCGCTTATATACATAGATATAGATTTCTTTAATGATATGTTGCATTTATTGTTCTAGGAGAGCATCCAAGAATTTCATTTACATTTACATTTAAAAATACATATACATACATATATATATATATATATGTGTGTGTGTGTGTGTGTATCATTTATATTTAGTGTTCAAAAACAACCCATTAGGTCTGTACATGGATAAAAATTCATAAAATTAGATCTCCCATACATGTTTTGTTGAAACCTAGGCTTGAACCTCTCATTTCACATGCTTTTCTTCACAAAACTATTGAGGACAGCAACTATGCCTTCTTTATTTCTCATCCTACACCCTATTCATGCATCCTACAATTACAATAGTATCCATGGGGCCTCTTACACAAGCTACAGTAATCACAAAAAGTGTAAGAGCCACTTTATATCATGTTTGGCCTACAAAACCCTAAAAAATAGGGTAACTCAGATTATAATTTGTTGGTGAGTTGTATGGACAAAATCATTAGCACCAACTCATTCTTGGATTCTTTTGAAGGAGAAGCAAATCAGGTGGTAGTTAAGTACAAACCTTATAGTGTCAGGGTGAATGAGGTGATCAATTTTGATTGGCCAATTGATGAAGAGTACAAGGTGGTCCAATTGGTTGGTGACATGTGTGCTTTCTGGCCTAATGCTTGTTTTCTCCTCCTTTTTCTATAAGAATTATTTCAAGGCTAGAAGTATGGGTTAGCAAGTTAGATATTTTTGGTCGAGTCTAGATGAAGTTGTAGAGAAAATTGTAAAGTCTGATGGTTTTAGGGAAAATGCAATTTAGGTTTTTAGTCATTTTGATGTAGGTTTTGAATTCATGGGGATTTGATGTTTTATGATAGTACTGGCATTTGAATTGATATGATTAATTCAAACTCATGTATCTCCATTGTACAAGCATATCTAAATTTTGAATAAAATGATCAAGGGTTGTTTCGTTCATCTCACTGTTGTGGTGTGTATGATTCTTGTTTTAGGTTTAATTCAAGGAATTAATTAAAATGCTTGAATGGTATTGTAGGTGGATATGTTTTGTATAAGCTATTTTATTTTTTTGTCTTATCTTATACCATTTTATGAGAATGGGGGTGCCAATGTACGAGAAGATCTTTGGAAACTAGGCATGAAAATTGAAGGTCAAAGAGAATGGGGGTGCCAAACTTATAGTACTCAATGTTAGGATTTAGGTGTCATCAACCTTGTAAATCCTTTATTTTATTATTCTCCTAAAGTGTTTTGTACATTTACCCATAAGAGGTGAAACTGTTTGACCAACAGTGGTGAAAGAGACTATGTAAATGCAGTGTTACCGTTACCGTTTATCCTTATGGAAAAGGACAAATTAGGTAGGTGTCCCACCTTGGAATCTTCTAAAATAAGGTTGTGGGTCAAAATAGGGTGTTGTAAGAGCATCTATGACATGCATGCAAGTTTTCATAAGATGCTATGATAGTATGACAGATTCCCTATGACAGAATATGCTATTTTTAGACTTCAGGTGCCCATGCATAAAAGATGCCTTATGACAGCTGTAAGAGCATCTGTAAGAGGCTATTTTTAGTATTTTTTGACAGGCATGGGTTTTTCTAGGTGGTATTTCTGCCTATTGTTTGGTGAAACCATGGTGGTTTTCATCCTCACAAATCTCTATAAATTGGGGCCTTGAGCTAGTGTTATCAAGATTTAGTTTTGTAGGGTAACAGGGTGCTACTGGATTTATAGGGAATGATAAGAGAAGTCTATTGCTGCATGTAATATTGAAGATTATCAGTAATATACTTTCCTCTCTTTTGGTGGTGGATTTTTTTCCCTTCGGGGTTTCTCCACGTAAATCTGTTGTTGCATGTGTTATATTGTTCTATCTCTCTCTCTCTCATTCTTTCTTCACAATAAGGCTAAGGTTAATCTACATATTTCGGATTTGCATTCACACATTTAAGTTCATATTGCAAGCTTTCTTCACCTTTTTTTTCAACATTTGGTATCAGAGCTAACGGTTTTGTTAAGGAAGGGACGCTTTCCTTTTAGAGTGTTAAAGGTTTTTTGCTGCAGTGGAAGCTTTTGTGTTGTGGGTTTTGCAAATTTGTGAAAGATTGCATACCATGGCCTCCACCTCTCGTCTAGATATTGAGAAGTTCAATGGAACTGGTTACGAGATGTGGAAGTTGAAAGTGGAGGACCTTCTTGAGGAAAGAGATCAGTGGTTACCAGTTTCAATTGAAAAGAAGCCATCTACTTTAACCTTGTCGGATGAAGATTGGAATAAGTTAGACAAGAAGGCTCGAGGGACTATTCAGTTGTGTCTCACAGATTCTGTCCTCCTGAATGTCTCTTCAGAAGACACAACATACAAGCTTTGGAGGAAGATAGGTGAAATCTACCAAACTAAGAGTTTGTCTAACAAGTTGTATCTCAAAAGATGTTTGTATTCATTAAAGATGAAGGATGGTGAATCTATTGTTGAACATTTGAATGCTTTTAATTTGATTATAAGTCAGCTTGCATCTATTGATGTTAAAATAGAAGATAAGGATAAATGCATTTTATTGATTTTCTCTTTGCCAGAATCTTGGGAAAATTTAGTTATTGCTATAACAAGTGGTGGTGTAGAACCTAAGTTGGATACTATTATTCCCATACTTCTTTCAGAGGAGATGAGGAGAAAGACCATGCGCAGTGGCTCCCAAGATGCCTTGCATGTGCGAGGTAGGCCCAAAGAGAAAGAGCCTAAAGGGGATAAGAAGAAGGATAAGTCTAAAGGACGATCTAAGACCCCTGGAAAGAGCAGAGTGAAGTGTTGGAACTGTGGTAAACGGGGACATGTGAAGAAGGAATGTAGAAACCAAAAAAAGAATGCAGATTCCTCCATGGAAAAGTCCTCTGATAATGGTGATTCTGATGCTTTGATTATTTCAACTAACACAGTTTGTAATGATGCTTGGCTTATTGATTCAGGTGCTTCCTTCCATATGACTCCTCATAAGGAGTGGTTTTCTACATACAAAGAATATGATGGAGGAGAGGTCTTCATGGGTGATAATAGCTCACAAAAGGTTATTGGTAAAGGAAAGGTAAAGTTGTGTTTCAGTGATGGGAGGGTTAGAACCCTTGATGATGTTTTACATATTCCAGGACTTACAAAAAGTTTAATTTCAGTTTCCAAGTTGAATGATTCTGGGATGCATGTGACATTTGACAAGTCTGGTTGCAGGATGGTAAGGGGAAGTTTGGTGGTTGCTAAAGGATCTCGGACAGGGAATTTATTTACGCTACATGCCTCTACTTTTTGTAACTCCTCTTTTGTAACTAGCGCTGAAAATGCATGTATGTTGTGGCACCATAGATTGGGTCACATTGGTGAAAAAGGTCTTAGGACCATACTTGATAAGAAACTAGTAGATGGTATTTCTGATTATTCTATTGGTAAAAATGATTTTTGTGAGGATTGTGTGTTTGGTAAACAAAATAGGTCATCATTTCCTAAAGGAACTAATAAAGCTAATGGATTGTTAGAACTTATTCATTCGGATGTGTGTGGTCCAGTGGATACAGATTCTTTGGGTAGATCTCGTTATTATGTTTCCTTCATTGATGATTACTCAAGATATACTTGGATTTATTTTATGCATTCAAAATCTGAAGTTTTCACCAAATTTAAGGAATTTAAGGCATTGGTTGAAAAGCAAACAGATTATAAGATAAAAGTATTGAGATCTGACAATGGGGGTGAATATTGTTCTAAGGAATTTGATGAGTTTTGCAAACATGCAGGAATTGTTAGGCAAAAGACTACACCTTACACACCCAACAAAATGGGGTAGCAGAAAGAATGAACCATACATTAATGGAAAGAGCTAGGAGCATGTTAAGTAGTGCTAAGTTAGACAAATGCTTTTGGGCAGAGGCTGTTGGTACTGCTTGTTATTTAATTAATAGATCTCCTTGTAAAGCTCTTGTTGATAAAACTCCTTATGAAATGTGGTTGGGTAAAAAGCCTTCAGTTTCACATTTAAGGGTCTTTGGTTGTGAGGCTTTTGTTCATGTGCCTCAAGAGAAGCGGTCTAAATTGGATCCCAAATCTCAAAAATGCATCTTTGTAGGTTATGGTGAAAATGTTAAAGGTTATAAACTTTGGAATCCACTAACAAGAAAGATGATATTTTCTAGAGATGTTATTTTTAGGGAATTTAGAGCTAACTTTGAAGATGTGCAACCAAAGGAAAAGTCAAAGACAGTGCATTTTGAAACTAAGCAAGAAGATACACATGTGGAAGAACAGAGAGATGGACAAGAAGATGGAGAAGAAGAAGAGAGTTCTGACAAATCCATTGTAACAGAAGAAGTTGAAAACAATGAGGATGAACATGAGGAGGAACCTCTTACTCCACCTTTGAGAAGATCCACAAGACAACGAAATCCAGTTGACAGGTATAGCCCACTTGATTTTCATTGTAAATTTGCTTTGTTATGTATTGATGATGAACCTAGATATTTCAGGGAAGCTCTCTATTCAGAAGAATGTGAGTCTTGGATGCAGGCCATGCATGATGAGATGATGTCTTTGAAAAACTATGACACCTGGTATCTTGTTTGTTTTCCCAAAGGAAGAAAGGCCATTAGTTGTAAGTGGATATATACAAAGAAGTTTGGTGCAGACAGAAAGTTGGAATGGTATAAGGCCAGATTAGTGGCCAAGGGCTACTCCCAGAGAGAGGGAGTTGATTTTGGTGAAATATTCTCTCCTATTGCTAAGTTAACCTCTATTAGATTCATTTTATCCATTGCTGCTGCTTATGATTTAGAAATAGAACAAATGGATGTTAAAACTGCTTTCTTGCATGGGGATCTAGAGGAAGAAATTTATATGCAACAGCCTGACGGTTTTGTTGTGAAAAGAAAAGAACACTTGGTTTGCAGGTTAAAAAGGTCTCTATATGGTTTGAAATAGTCACTTAGGATGTGGTACCAGAAGTTTGATGCATTTGCTTTATATATGGGTTTTGTTAGAAGTGAAGAGGATCACTGTGTTTACTTTAAAGTTATTGATGATCAGATACTGATTATTGTCTTATATGTGGATGATATGTTGTTCATTGGTAACAATAAGTCAATGATTAGGGAACTTAAAACTCAGATTTCTAGAACATTTGATATGAAAGATTTATGGGCTGCTAAATATATTCTTGGAATGGAAATCATTAGGGATCGGATTCACAGAAAGCTTTGGTTAAGTCAGAGCAAGTATGTTAACACTATTTTGCAAAGGTTTAATATGCAGGACTGTAAACCAGTAAATATTCCATTTCCTATTGGTACTAAGTTGAGTTTAGACATGTGTCCTAAATTGGATGATGATATTGATGAAATGTCTAAAGTTCCTTATGCTAGTGCTGTCGGTAGTTTAATGTATGCAATGGTTTGTACTAGACCAGATATAGCCCAAGCAGTGGGAGTTCTAAGCAGGTTTATGTCTAACCCTGGTAAAGAACATTGGACTTTTGTCAAAAGGGTATTTAGATATTTGCAAGGCACTTCTGATTACTATTTGGTTTATCATGGTACTGAAAATGTTGATAAGCCATTGGACATATAGGGTTTTGTTGATGCAGATTGGGCAGGTGACTTGGATAGTCAAAGGTCCACTAGTGGCTATGTGTTTACTTTGTTTGGAGGAGCAGTGAGTTGGATGAGTAAAAGACAACCTATAGTTGCTTTTTCTACCACTGAAGCAGAGTATATGGCTGCTACACATGCCTCTAAGGAGGTAGTTTGGTTACAGAGACTTGGTAATGGTATTGGTTTTGATTGCAAGATAGTGAGGATCAGATGTGATAGTTAGAGTGCCATATGTTTGGCTAAAAATCCTATGTATCATGCTCGTACTAAGCATGTTGATGTTCAGTATCACTTTGTGCGAGAAATGGTTGAGAATGGACAAGTCTTGATTGAAAAAGTTGACACTTTGGATAATGTTGCATATTCTCTTATGAAGCCAGTCACCACGGAAAAGTTCTCTTGGTGCAGAAAGGCCATGGGCCTTGATCACTATACTTAATTCTATGTAATTGTATCTCTATGGGGGTAATTTACAATGTATGATGTCAAGTGGGTGGTTGTTGGGATTTAGGTGTCGTCAACCTTGTAAATCCTTTATTTTATTATTCTCCTAAAGTGTTTTGTACATTTACCCATAAGAGGTGAAATTGTTTGACCAACAGTGGTGAAAGAGACTATGTAAATGCAGTGTTACTGTTACCGTTTATCCTTATGGAAAAGGACAAATTAGCTAGGCGTCCCACCTTGGAATATTCTAAAATAAGGTTGTGGGTCAAAATAGGGTGTTGTAAGAGCATCTATGACATGCATGCAAGTTGTCATAAGATGCTATGATAGTATGACAGATTCCCTATGACAGAATATGCTATTTTTAGACTTCAGGTGCCCATGCATAAAAGATGCCTTATGACAGCTGTAAGAGCATCTGTAAGAGGCTATTTTTAGTATTTTTTGACCATTTCAAGGAGGGAGGCATGGGTTTTTCTAGGTGGTATTACTGCCTATTGTTTGGTGAAACCATGGTGGTTGTCATCCTCACAAATCTCTATAAATTGGGGCCTTGAGCTAGTGTTATCAAGATTCAGTTTTGCAGGGTAACAGGGTGTTGCTGGATTTACAGGGAATGATAAGAGTAGTCTATTGCTGCATGTAATATTGAAGATTATCAGTAATATACTTGCCTCTCTTTCGGTGGTGGAGTTTTTTCCCTTCTGGGTTTCTCCAAGTAAATCTGTTGTTGCATGTGTTATATTGTTCTATCTCTCTCTCATTCTTTCTTCACACTAAGGCTAAGGTTAATCTACATATTTTAGATTTGCATTCACACATTTAAGTTCATATTGAAAGCTTTCTTCACCTTTTTTTTCAACACTCAGTGCCCCTTGGTCATCAATTTTTTGTGAGTGCCCTCAACCTCATCCTCGGTGCTGGTATTGACCTTATTTTCACTCCTCCAAACTCTTCCTCAGTACTGATATTGAACTTGTTTTCACTCCTCCAAACTCTTCATTGGTGCTGGTATTGACCTTGTTTTAACTCCAAACTCTTCCTCAGCACTGGTATTGACCTTGTTTTCACTCCTCCAAACTCTTCCTTGGTGCTGACATTGACCTTGTTTTCACTACTCCAAACTCTTCCTCGGCACTAGCATTAACCTTTCACTTCTCCAATTTGACGAGCTACAACCTGGTTTCATTAGCTTTTATAGTATGTTAATTAAGTTCAAAATTTTGGCACCATTTAACTAGGTTTTAATATTATACAATATAGTTAAGTATATATTAGCTATATTTTATATAATAAAAAATATAATTATTCAACTTATTATAATTATATATTATATTCTTTAAAAAATTATTAAATACATATAAAATTATTATAATTAATAATTAATAATAAGTATATTTTTATATAATACAAAATATGATTAATATAATATATATTAATATGAAGAGAGAAACTAAATTTTGATTGGTTGTTTCATGTCAACAATCCAAGGATGGCATGTGTCCTTGGGGAGTTATGCTCAAGATAGCATGCCATTTGATTAAAGATATGATAGTTCTCCTTTAAGACCTCTTCAATGTACCCATTGCACACTTAAGGAGACAAAGCTAAATATAGGGAAGAAAATATAGAGAGAGAGGGAGATAATGACAAACATACAAATAGAAAGGGAGACAAAGAGATAGAGTGGGTAGAGAGATAAAGAGATAATGATGAATAGATAGAGATATAGGGAGGGTGATTGATATATCTCTCCCTATCACTCTCTATATCTCCCACTATCTATGTCACTTCCGCCTCTTCCCCCCTCTATCTATTGAGCTATCTCTCCCTCTCCCTTTTTCTCTCTCATTCACTCCATCTCTCCCTGCATCTCTCCTACTCTATATCTCTATCTCTATTTCTCTTTTTATCTCCCTCTTACTCCTCTCTATATACTCGAGAGTAATTAGGAGGTGGAGGGTGGGAAAGAGAGAGAGAGAGGGAGAGAGAGGGAAAGGGAGAGAGAGAGAAAGGGAGAGATATATATAGATAAAGAATTAGGAGAGGGAAGGGAGAGGGAAAGATGGGAAGGAGAGAGAGAGAGAAAATTAGAGGAAGGTGAGGGAAGAGTGTTGAGGGTAGATGATAGAAGGCTTCCATGGGTTTATGGCTGAGGAGGCAGGGAGGGAGAGACTTGAGAGAGAGAAAGGAGGGAGGGAGGAGAGATACAAGAAGGAGGGTTGAAGGGTAGAGGCAGAGATTTTACATGGCCAAGGGCTTAGGCTTGTGGTTAAGGGGAGAGAGATAGAGGGAGTGAGTGAGTGAGAGAGAGACATAAGGGAGGGAGATGGGGTAGGATATTGAAGATACTTGAGAGAGAGATAGAGGGAGGGAGTGGGATACGAATAGAGGGAGGGAGGGTTAAGGGTATAGGGTAGATGGTTCAAGGGTTTAGGGTTAAGGGTGGAGGGGAGAGAGATAGAGGGAGTGAGTGAGTGATAGAAAGACCTAAGAGAGGGAGAGAGAGAGAGGGAAAGGGAGAGAGAGATATATATAGAGGAAGAATTAGGAGGGAGAAGGGAGAGGGGAAGAGGGCAAGAAGGGGAGAGGTAGAGAGAGAGAGAGAGAGAAATAGGAGGGGGAAGGGGGAGGGAAAGAGTGTTGAGGGTAGAGGATAGAAGGTTTAAGGGTTTATGGTTGAGGAGGTAGGAGGGAGAGACTTAAGAGAGAGAGGGAGGGAGTGGGAGAGAGATAAAGGAAGGGAGGGTTAAGGGTAGAGGGTAGAGGGTTTAAGGGTTTAGGGTCTAGGGTAGAGGGAAGAGAGATAGAGGGAGTGAGTGAGTGAGAGAGAGAGAAACCAAATACTTATTTTATTAAATGACCATTTTATTTTCTAAATGATATACTTATAGTGGAGAGTTGTGATATTTTATTTGAAACAAAAAAAATACTTATTTCACTTCTTCATGAAATATGTAACTTCTTTATGAGTTGTGAGAGAGGGGAAGGGGAGAGAGAGAGGAATGGTTGTCACTAACTCTTGGCTCACCCAAATATTTGATCATTGCACTAAGATTTGCATATTCAATTGAAAGTTAAAATTCATAAAACTCAGACTAAAAAAGTAGAATATACAAGTCTTTAGAAACCTTTTCAAAGAAAGGATCTCCTTGAAAGTAGAATGGCTAAGATCCAAAAAGACCTCACAAATGATTTTTCTTACATCCTAATAGAAGAAGAGACGAATCTCATAATTCAATTGGATGGTGTCTATAGTTTTAAATAAATCTATTAGGGACAAAAATCAAGGATTAAATTACTTAAATAAGGTGTTAAACCAAGTTTTTTCATTTAAAATGAAAAATTAGAAGGCAAAGAAACATAATATGAAGATTGAAGATGGAAAGAGGGAAAGAGGGAGGGAGTGTGAGAGAGATATGGGGTAGAGGGTTTTAAGGGTTTAGAGTTTAAGGGTATGGAGGGGAGAGAGATAGAGGAGGAGTGAGAGAAAGACCTAAGAGAGGGAGAAGGGGTAGGAGGGTGAGACTTGAGATAGAGTGAATGAGTGAGAGAGAGACCTGAGAGGAGTGGTGCTAGAGGAGAGACTTGGGAGAGAGAGATAAAGGAAGGGAGAGTTAAGGGTAGAGGGTAGAGGGTTTAAGGGTTTAAGGGTTTAGGGTTTAGGTTTATGGTTTAGGGTCTAGGGTTAAGGGGAGAGAGATAGAGAGAGTGAGTGAGAGGAGACCTAAGAGAGGGAGAGGGGGGTAGGATATTGAAAATACTTGGAGAGAGATAGGGAGGAGGGAGAGACAGAGGGAGGGAGGGTTAAGGGTAGAGGGTAGAAGGTTTAAGGGTTTAAGGTTAAGGGTGGAGGATAGGAGAGAGGGAGTGGAGGAGTGAGAGAGAGACCTGGCAAGGGAGGTAGAGGGGTAGGATATTGAAGATACTTGAGAGAGAGAGAGAGGGAGGAGTGGGAGACAGATAGAGGGAGGGAGGGTTAAGGGTACAAGGTAGATGGTTTAAGGGTTTAGTGTTAACGGTGGAGGGGAGAGAGATAGAGGAGCAGGAGTGAGAGAAAGACCCAAGAGAGGGAGAAGGGGTAGAGGGAGAGGCTTGAGAGAGAGACCTGAGAGAGGGAGAGGGGGTAGGAGGGAGAGAGTTGAGAGAGAGAGGGTAGAGGGTTTAAGGGTTTGGGGTTTAAGGGTTAAGGGTTAATGTTTTAGGGTTTAGGGTTATGGTCGGGCAGTGATGGAACTTCAAAGTTTTGTTCTTTGTGTTCTATTTTATAAAAGCAACACATATGGACTAATAGTTGAACACAAAAAATCTATTTGTTGTTATAAAAAAAACACATAATGATTTAAAATACAACTTATATTAAACAAAAATGGACCAATAGTTGAACACTATAACTTTTTGAAAATCCTTCACATTTAATGCAAAAATACATGTTATTTATTTTTCTCACCTTTTATATTTGTGATAGGACAAACTATTAATTTAAATTATCTAATGCTTGTACTAATGGAACTTCAAATTTTGTTCCTAATGTTTCACTCATGCCCTGCCTTATGTTAGTGGTCTTTCATGGTGTTGGAAAATTTCTTAGGGCTGGGGTTTTAGCTTTGTCTTCATCTTAAACCCTTGTGTTTACCTAATTCCTTGGTAGGGATCTATTTCGCCGTTACCTTTTTTGAAGGGTTTTAAAAACATCTTATGCCCCATCATTTCATCTAGGCTTGGTCCCTTTGGTCTTAATATTTTATTTCCTCCATGATTTTTATTTTCCTAAGTCCTGGTTGGCCCTTTGTTGAACAGTTTTAAAAAAACTTATGTTGTTGTGTTCCATCCACCTAGTAATGTCCCCTTTCCCTTTAATGAATGTTTTATTTTTCAGAAAGATGAAATTCGCGCTACTATTGATCAAAATGCCTTCAAGATCAATGGTTGTCTTCCATCTTGTGATCGGGAATTATAGGATGGTGATATCGCAGGTGGGTGACATGTGTCCCATATGGGGATAAAATTTGCATGACTGTTCATCAACAGTCCTATGATCTGAGTCGTTCCCTGCCATCTTGCGATGGTGCTTTGGTTGACTGCAAAATCACAAGTAGCTGCCACGTGGACTGTACAAGGTGGGGCCCGAGGAAATATTTGTGCAATATATTTTAAATGTTTCATTGCTTCCAAAGCAAAACATTTAAAATGAAATATTTGACAAGGCCAGGGGAAATTCATTAAAAATGAGAAAAAGTGGAGAAATTAGAGCAACTAGTGATTTTAATGGTATATTAAAAAAAAATCATATTTTGATAGTTGAATACATTCAAAATATTTCTAATATATTTCTAATTTAAAAAATATATTGTTTAATTTTTTAAATATATATTTTTTTCAAAAGTATATTTTTATTTATTTTTAAATATATTATACATACAAAATTACATAATCAATAATGGATAATAGATTTTGGTGAATATATCTAGGTATGTTAATATATTGCTAGATGACTTCTGGATTTGATTGTGTAAGAGTTTTTGCATCAACGTTTCGGATCACACTCTATGATCCATCATCAGGATAGTTGAGAGCTCAAGGAGAAAAAATGATAAGTTGCAGTCCAAGAACTAACTAAAAAGACCAAGGGGAGGGATGAGGGGCACATAAAACAAAAAACAAGAAGCTATCAAATAGACTCCTAGGGCCAAAAGGATAAAAAAGAACCAAGAGAAAAAAGAAAAATTAGAAGAAAACAAAAGGAAATAAAATAAAATAAAATAAAATAAAATTGTCCAAACAATAGAAATTTCTAAATTCTTTATTTAAAAAGACAAAAACACACTAAAAATTTGAAGGGACCACTAATGAAAGACAAATAAAAACCCCTACAATAAGAGACAAATGAAATTAGAATATATATATATATATATAGAGAGAGAGAGAGAGAAAAGCTTAAATAAATAAATAAATAATGCATATGTACTATTTATTTATAAGAAACAAAAGAAGTAAGGAATATATATTATTATATTAACTGAATAAATGTACTATTTATGCAAGGAATAAATTGAAAAGGGACCACTAATGAGAAACAAATAAAAACCCCTACAATAAGAGACAAATGAAATTGGAATATATATATATATAGAGAGAGAGAGAGAAAAGCTTAAATAAATAAATAAATAATGCATATCTACTATTTATTTATAAGAAACAAAAGAAGTTAGGAATATATATATTATTATATACCACTCAGAATATAATTCAACAATTGAATAAAGAAACAAAGAATAATAATTATATATATCAATGAAAAAACACACATTAAATACGTATATATATATGTATATATACACACACACACACACACATATATATATATAAGAAACAAAAGAAATTAGAAATATGTATAGTATTAGATATCAAAGTGAATATAAATAAACAATAGAATAAATAAATAATGTATATTATTTGTATATATCTATGAAAAAAACACACCAATAAAGAATAAAGGACTAAACACCCAACAAGGTTTAAAAGATACACTAGGGAGAAAAAAATTGAAAGAAATAAAGAACTTGATTGATTAAATAAAATTAGAAAATGAACAAGCGAAAAAAGGGGAAGGCTAGAAAAAAGGTTAAAAAAGGCAAATAAATATCTAAGTTCCAAAACAGAAATAAAATTAAAAGAGAAGGATGGACAATAATAGATTCAAACAATACAATTGAGAACAATCTAAAAATAGGGTAAAAACAAGCACATGAAAAAACCACAAACCTTCCTATGAAAGAGGGAAAGGCACACCAACCATAATGAAGGAGAGAAAAGAAAAAGGCCAAGAAAAAGACCAAGAACACCCACAAAAGGTACTAGGAAAACACAAAGAAAGGGATGAGAAGATGCACGAAAAGGAAAACAGAGAAGGGGGGTTCAAGGCAGAAAGGGAAGGATAGAGCCGAGGTGAAAGGACTAATGAGGGGTGGGCAATTAACGGGTTCTTAGGTTAGCTAACATCAGGTGCCAAGAAGGAATCAACCTCCACCCTTCATCATGATTGAGGTTCAATGGGTGATTGTTGATTTCAATGGCTTCTTTGAGTTTTCTCTTGAAGAAATTGTCCTCTTTGAACAAGATTTTGGTGTTTTCCAAACATATATGGTGTTTGGTAGTAGAGGAGTGGTCGACTAGGGCAGATTTGACAACACACTCATGTCTAATGTTAGCACTATGCTCTTTGATTCTGGTGCTAAATGAGTGGCCAGTTTCCCCTATATAAGGAGTGCCACATGAGAAAACAACCTTATAAACTCATGAGTTGAGGAAGATGTCCTTGGAGTCTTTGAGGGATGGGATATGATTTCTTAAGGTTGTAAAGGGCTTGAACGCGCAATGGAGGCCTTTTTTAAGGAGGATCTTAGAGATTTTTTGGGATATTCCCTCAATATAAGGAAGGGATGCCCCCGGGAGATCACGGCGATGGTTAGGTTTGGAGACGGAAAGGAAACTAGCCTTAGCTTGGTTGAAGGCTCTGGATATTTGTTTGCTTGAGTACCCATTCAATTTGAAAACTTGGCGCAAATGGGTCAACTCAAGATTCAAGTTTTCTTCATCACAAATCTTGTGGGCTCTTAATGCTAGGGTTTTAAGGACCCCACTTTTTGGTAATGACAGATGTTGCAAATGTGCGATTTTTTGTGAATTTTCCAATTAGAATGGGCGGAGTTGGAAAGATTGGAGTAAAATTGTAAAGTTCAAAATTATTTTGAAATTAAATTTTACAAAATGAATTGATTTGGAAAATATGGATAAGTAAAATTGTTAGACAGGAATTGAAAAAAGCTACTTGTTGAATAGATTGTTAAGGACATTTATATAGCTCTCTTGATAAATCTAATTGTTTAAATTCACGATTTTGAGAGAGAAAACAACGTAGCAATATATAGATAGAGCAGAAAAGAAAATATGAAGTAAATCTATTATAACAGAATAGTAAGATCTTATAGTTTATTTTTCAACTCTGATATAAGGTATAATTTAATGGATAAGTTATATTTTGTATCAGCTTTTACTCGGAATGTTGTCTCACATTCGAAACTTGGCTGTTTTCAGGTAAATTGTATTTTTTCAATCCTTATCTCTTCTGCAAGCATATAATGCAGTGTTCTATAAAAAAATATCTTATATCATTTTAAAAATACCTTATACTTTCTTAACTCCTAGTTTTTTCCTCGCTATACCTAGCTGCTATATTGTTGGAATTAATTTTCTCACCCCACAACAAAAATCCCATCTCTCGCAGCATATAATGTAGTGTTCTATAAAAAGATACCTATATCACTTTTAACCCCTAGTTTTTTCCTCTAGTCATAAACTATTATACGTATTGTTGGAATTAATTTCTCACTCGCAACAAAAATCTTTATCTCTTCTGCAAGCATATAATGTAGTGTTCTATAAAAAGATACCTTATATCATTTTAACCCTAATTTTTTCCTCTGTTGGCAGCCATACGTATTGTTGGAATTAATTTCTCACTCGCAACAAAAATCTTTATCTCTTCTGCAAGCATAGTGTTCTATAAAAAGATACCTTATATCATTTTAAACCTAGTTTGTTCCTCTGTTGGCAGCCATACGTATTGTTGGAATTAATTTCTCACTCCCAACAAAATCTGATTTGAAAATCAGAAAGATAAAGTTGTCAGAGCTTGCACTCCATCGCCTTGTTGCAAGTCAACAGATCGATCTCTCCATTGCCAGTTGGGGACAATGTCATCCTCACCAACTACAATCTGATCTAATCCTTGTTTCATTCTTATCTATTCATATGCACCGACTCTATACAACTATAAATAGAGTTTCCTAGAGTTGTAAAGATTAGAGTTGTAAAGATTATCAGATAATAACCTGGTCGCAGATATTAGAACTCTGCAGAGTTCTATATTTTCCTCTGTAATCATGATTAGTCTTGATGAATATAATGTTGCAGCATCAATATGATGTTTAGATAATTGTGTTCTGTTTAATGTTTTTGTTATGCTTCTGTATGTTGAAGTTGTTTATTCTATTTGTTTTACCTCCCTTCGATCCTACATGTATATCCAACTCATTGTCGGCGCACACTATTGGATTTACCTTGTTTAGTTGTCGGTGCACACTATTGGATTTACCTTGTTTAGTTGTCAGTGCACACTATCAGATTTACCTTGTTTAGTTGTCAGTGCACACTATCGGATTTACCTTGTTTGACCTGCTGCACAGCTGCTTAGCGTATTGATTATTGATGCTGCTTAGTGCATTGATTATTGATCACCACCAATGTTTCCTATAACCCTTTGCATTAGACAACACATACAAGAATACATATATACCTACAAATACATACATACAAGTATATTTTCCGTTCTATTGCTTATCCATTGTTTTACTATTTTACTTTCTATACATGTGATCGATTAATCTGTTTAGTGTTGTTTTACTCTTTTTCTATTTACTTATGCAGATTTAGAGAATAGCTATTTGATGCGTTGGTAACACAAACTTTTAGGGTTTCGGGTGCGTTACTCATGATGAGGTTTTTACTCTGGGTGAATGTTGCCACATGGATAGGGATACTCATATGGTCATAAAATGTGAATTTAGATTGAATTTCTTGTGAGACACTAGGGATGTGAGGTTTCTTACTGAGAGGGGGACTTTGGTTATGCTGCTATAGCTTTGGGTCCGTCCATGTATGTGTTACACAACTGTAAATAATGATATTTATGTACGTGATCCTTTTGCTCTGTTATACATCTGTAGATGATGATATTTTCAATTTTGGGTGTGGAACACGTCGCCTGGGATTTGAACCTGGGGTTTCATTATACCCAGAACATTGCAACTTCTTCCTCAAATCCACTGCCACATAATCAAGGGTGAAAAGAATTCTTTGCTTGGGCACTTTTGGGCAATTGGGTCCTTCAGTCTGTCAATTTTATTTTGATTGAATTATTTTTACACCTTGTTCATGACTGCTACACAATAGTGCTATCAAAGTTTTGGATAATTTTGACTATATTTTGTAATGTGTTGATGCCTATTACTTCATTCTCGTGAAAGTTGAGCATAGCTTTTGTTCTATGCTACATAAATGATTTAATTTTTAGAATTAGATGTATAGATGATATAAGAGAACTCTGTGATAATACTTTACAGTCTGTTGGGTGAAGTGTTCCTATTGCTCATTTGTAGAATGTCTTGTGTTTGTTGCTGCATAAATGACCACAAATTTCAATTATAAGTATTAGATGTACAGATGATTCAATCAGAAAATGTTGGGTGAAGTATTGTCATTGCTCATGTGTACTAGCTTGTTGAATCCACTAATTTGAAGTGAACTATGTTATACTTGCTTCCTTTTGTATTTGGAATTTATAAATTTTAAAGAAAATTCTAGGGCTAGCTGAAGATTCATTCTATTAGAATTTAGGATGCTTGAGGGATCCTCAACATTGAAGGGTTGGCTCTTTTTTCATGAGAAATGGGATATCAATTGTCCCTGAGCCAAACTATTTTCTGCAAAACTCCATAATTGAAATTTGATTCCATGATTGATATTTTCCAATAATATGAGAAGTATAATTGAGGCTCAAAGTTAGGCTATGGGAAGTAGTTGACATGCATAGTAGTGGACAGATTATTAAATAAAATCTATGAGTTGGCTGTTGAGCCCTGGCCCTCATTAATTCAAACCCAGTTGACAAGTTTGAGATTCCTTCTCATACTGAGCCTTTAGATCGCTGTCTGTTGGGTATTAAAAAATATGAACTTAATTTCGTGAGCATTTTTCCCTCTGTTGGATTTAAATTTCTTGATATTTATTCAGCTGTCATGTTATGGATTTTTTGTCCAGTGTTCCACCAATGATTTGGGGCTGATGTGAAACTTATGTTTCACGGTCTCCTACTGACTTACCTTTGTGAGTTATAGTTTGGATACTAAACTGGGTGGGTATGTGTAGATTTGGATGTATTGTATGTGCTACTTAGGAGTGACACTACATAAGCCTGATAAACAAAAAAGTTACTCTTTTGGTAAAATGGGTACTAAAACCAAGAAGCAAACCCTTGTTCTTCCTCACATCAATGGCTTCCTAGTGCTGTCAACACAGAAACCAGCAATATGCTCAACATAGAAAAAGAAAAAGCAAATTTTATGGTTTTGGGTAGGAGATAGGCAAATTAGATTTAAGATGGGTTTCTCTCAAATTGTCAGATGTATAAGGTGCAAATGCATTTTAGAAACCTTCAAGATGCAGGTAAACTTTGTGGCTAAGTTTGCACTCATAGATATGTTTTTGCAATTAGTATCAGTTATTCCTTGTTAAAATCAGTTTAGTTCCAGATGTGCAATGTTTCAGATCTATTTACATTGATAGATTTATTTTTCTTCATATAACATCTACTATATAAATATTTTGCAATATACTATTATTTGACGTTTTGATTTATACCTTTTTGTCAGGCTATGGAAAACCTTCCGCCATCTCAAGAGATTATTAACATTTCAAGCACTGATTTTTAACTAACCACAACAACTCCAATGACTATAGTAAACACACCCTCACCATCAAATGAATCATCTGCATTTGTCAATTGGAATGGGACTCACGAAACTAACATTGAAAATTTTGCAAATAAAGTTTTAACAAATTGTCATGAGGTCATTGAACAAGCAAGAGAAACAAGCCTAGATACACGCCTTGCGCAACAGTTCAAGATTGAGGTTATGTAGAAAACAATTAATCAATTCCACATAACATGTAAGAACTATAATCTCTTATGAGAGTTGAACTACGATAAATATTATAGAGTGGAGAATGCTTCTTCTATGAAATGTGCATTTCTTAACATTCTAAATCATATGTAATTTGAGATTGCTATCATGGATTTTAATAGATACAAATAATTATAGCTATGAATTTTGTAATAAATAAGTACGGTACCACAACTCTATGTACTAGTTGAGAAGCTAACTATTTTTTCTAATTCTTCACAAGATTAAAGATACAATGAACATTAAGAAGTCATGGAATACTTCATGTATGAAAGTGAAGGGGTGGCTAGAGAAAAAAAAATAGAACTCTACACAGCTAAAGGGAAAGAGAGGTGAGGACTACGCCAGGAGAGGAATCCACCGTAATGAAGAGGAGGTGAGAAAAAAATTAAATTATAAATTGTATGCAAGGGACAAAGCGGAGGATGTGTGAGCAAAACAGAGGAAAAAAAATAATCAATATCTCTGGAATGAGTAATGTTGATTTTGGCATATGAAAGAAGTAAAGTTTGTAGGAGTAATGGAAAATTGATATATTGAACAAAGAATTAAAAGATTGTAAGAGCTTTGGCTTCTGTATAGTAAATTCATTAAAATTAAATTCAAATTGTTTTGTAATTGTATTGTTGTTGAAATTAAAGATAAACTGGAGTTGTTTGTTTATGTTGATGAAATTGAAAATAATCAAATGGTCATCTTTGTTCAGTGCAATGTCAATTTGATTTTAATTGAAAATTGAAAATGTCAATTGTGAAGGTTGCCACTGTGTTATAAGACTTGTGAATTTCAATCTGCATCAAAATTCTTATATGTAAAATTCAAAATTTTCATTTGATTGTAATTATAACAATATGCAAGATGTCAAATTCATATCATTTGCTTCTTTGATAAATTGAAAATTGTTCTCTTTAATCTATGCATTTATATTTGAATACA